>JADLZN010008694.1:0-569876 GCA_018155175.1 Sinocyclocheilus anophthalmus
GTGTGTGAACCTGGCGTTACGTTTGTATGCCCTCCCGGTCTGTTCTGTTCTCGTGCTCCGTTTAGGTGCGCTGCATTCTGATTGGTTGGGATAGCATACTGCAGGAGGTCGGGGGTGTGGAAAATGGTGCTTTAAAGCGATTTGGAAATCGCGCAAGCTCAAATCACGATTTTGACTATTTTGATTAATCGCACAGCCCTAGTTTGAAGCATGTAAAATTAAGCATTCTAATGTTTAGGACAACTTGGGTCATGCACTTTTTCTGTGGCAGTTCACTCTGCATCCTCCTCTGTTTTACAGATGTGTTTTGTCCATAGAAATGCGTTATTCATTGCTGTAATATGACATGCCTGGCAGATGTTTTCTGTGCATAGTGGTCAGATGCAATTAATTAATAATCAAATGTGTTTTTGATTATTTTCATAGTTAATTATTATCAATTTGATCAATTAGTTGTCGCAGCCCTATAAAAATCCTATTTTTATTATCCATTTAATAAAAAATGGATTAGCTACAGGCTCCATTTTTAGCCTGTAGCTAATCAAAATCGAAAGACTTGAATAGAGCAAGACAGATGTGAGACTAAAGAGTGATGTTTGAGCAATCCAGGATTAATTTGACACATGACTATATCTCAGGTGCTATAGCGAAGCACAGCAAGTCGGCTACGCTAGGCAAAACCGCACAGTGGCAAGAGTAGGGTTAGCTATTGACTTACTCTATTGATTTTGGCTAAGGAGTTGAGTGCTTAAAATCACAACAACTTTTAATCCAATGTGATGATTGTGTGCAATAGCAATTCCCCACAGAATGCATGTGAAATCAGCGCAGAGCACCTGTGGTGGCTTAGGATAAACTGGCAGCCACTACTATCCCATAATGACACAAGGAATCTCCACCACAAGACCATTCTTACACACTGATTACCCCCGGCAGGAGGAAGAGAAAACAGCCTGTCGAAAACTCCCTTCACACTATGATGGCACAAACTCCCATCTATCCAAAAAGCGGATCATTTGTGTGAAAGATTATGTGGCCCTTTGAATGGCAAATAAATCCAATTTAGCGACCAAGGTGATTTATGACGAACTGCGATCCTCTAACTCAGCACAGTACGGCTCCATTATATTACTTTCACACCCCCTCTCTCCTACTGACCTCCCCATCCCACCAATGACTTTCAGGAAGCTTCCATCAGCCCTCGCAGTTTCACTCTGACATGCGGTCACACCTCCTGCCCACAGCGAGCTGCTTTATAGCCTTTTTCTGCGACTGGACAAGCGAATGAAAGAGAACACAGAACCTAATCCGCAGCCTGCTATCAAACAGGCCTCTTCTGCACAAGTGTGAGAGGTTGAGAAATGCTCTCTCCAGGCGTGCGTGTGTGAAAGCGAAGGTGTTTGTGAGAGAAAGTGAAATGACAAGTGTGGGTGTGTGTTAAAGAGAGTGTGTGTGACTGGCATGCTCTTGACCTGCGGCTGTATGCTGCTAATCCTCTGATCAGGATGCCAGGAGGACCGCAGGGCCTCAGGCCTCAGTCCGGTCTCTGATAGACTGCCCCACTCACAATAATACACCGAGGCCTCAGCCCATTTACATCCAACAGGGCTGCAGGGACCTCAAGCCTGTCACACACAATTCAGACATTTTATCTGAAAACGGGTGGAACCCAGACACCTACAGGAGGAGAGTTACTTACTTATTTCTGCACTATTTTACACCATTTACTAGTATTAGTAGTGTGTTTAAGTCAATAATGCAAATGGACATAGTATACCCAGTACCCAGATGACATCCGGACAAAATGTAAAATAAAAAAAAGATCCAAGATGATCTGATTTTAGCTGGCCAATACTGGTCTATTACGATATGTTACTGCTTATTACTGGTAACCCAGCTTGAACAACATAGCTATGATGACGAACCAGTCAAAACAACAACAATTAAATACAAAAAAAACAAATATACTGGTCTCTGAATCCTTCTTAGCAAGTCTAGGTCTTTTTTTTTTTTTGTCAGAAGGGCTGGTTAAAGAAAGTCAGACTAAAGAAACCAATGGCCGGAGAGTGTAGAGAAAGCACCAAGTGAGTGTGTGTTTATGCGTAGATAGAGGTGGGGGTGAGGAATCTCAGACTGCCAGGCAAATACTTAACATTTGTCTGTGTAAGAGTGTCTGTAGGCCCCCAAATCCCTGCGTTTTGTATAGACAAATTGGCAGAACGCGGGGTCTTGTTTGCCCAGCCTCTCTGGAAGGCTGTGGGAAGTGGGTAGGCTGATGAGAGGTGGGTGGGAGAAATCCCCAACAAAGAGTGCCGTGCCTGGGAATAGAACAACTAGATGCCCTGGTCTGAGAACCGGCCTGTCAGAAAGAAGTAACCAGCAGGCAGACACATCTGCCTGGCCTGACCTGACCTGACCTGAATGAAACTGAAAAGAGGAAAACTAGTATATTCACACCACAGCAAAGGGGGCAAGAAAAAAAAACTAGAAAATTATCGTGGGACATTACAATGTTTTTTGAAGGATAATGTGACTGGAGTAACGGCTGCTGAAAAATTAAGTTTTGCCATCACAAGAATAAATCACAATTTAAAATATATTAAAATTAGAAAACTTCTGATTTAAATTTTAAACCCACATTCATAAAATTACTGTTTTACTGTACTTTTTCATTTAAATAAATGTAAATATTTTCTTTAAAAATATTTACAAATCTAGTAAAGTACATACATATTTTTGAGTTTGTTCAAAAGTAAAAATGTATTTGTCTGAAGTGATGGATATCTTATGACCAAATATAAGTAGTTACAATTAAAGTGTGTGCACTGCCTATAAAGTCATACCTCAATAAGCTATACATGGGTGCTCAGGAAATGAGTCTGTGTGGGCGACTGCAGGTCTCTTTGAGGTGTGTGAAGCCTTGTGTGATGCCATATGATGATCGGTGCCTGTAGCTAATCATGTGACTAATCCCATTAGTCTAAACACACCCGTTTCCTTTTTCTCATCAAAAAAAAAAGGTCTTTCTGTCTCTCATCAGTTTCCAGGACTTTAAACCTCCACCACCTGATTTAGTAACCATAGACAATCACTTCAGAAATGAAGCATGATCATTTGAAATTTTTATGGATGTCAGATGTATTATATGTTATTATACTGTGGGTTTTTTTCTCTTTAGGGTAGGGGAGAGTAGGCAAAGCTATGATCATTTTTACTAATATCATTCTATAGGCAAGGAGAAATAATTACAGGCTGTTTGTTACTGAAAATAGACTAAAGTGCCAGTAACATTAGAAATATAATGACTATAATTTAACTTATGAAATATAATCTGAATTAAGAAATCTGACTTTTCAAAAATAAAGTGGTCTAGTGACAACTTGCCTTATATTAAGGTGAAACTGTGTCAAGTCAGGGGAATGTATCTTTGATGTTCAATTAATTCAAGTGGCATCTAAAAAGCATTGACAATTCAATTCTGCACACACAGCCAAACAACATAGTGTTATGGGGCACTTTAGCAACTTTTAACTAAATAAAAACTTTTGAAGCATCTAGATTTTCAGTAAATACTACATTACATTATATATTGCTGATTTAAAATGTATACTGATAAATGACTAGCCACTAACATTTGAAAAGTTTTAGAAAAAACATGCACTTTATTCATCATTTCAAACTTCATATTTCAACACAGACTGTGCCTACTTTAAATGACATAAGAACTCATTATAAGGACATAATGACATAAGGTCAAGCTTTTAACTGGTTCAATGTATTAAGCTGGTACTCTGAAATCTCTTTTTTAATCAACTGGTGAGTTTATCCTACGTGGCAAATTAAAGTTTCCAAAACTGAGAAAATCTTGGAGCTACATGATTCACATTATCTTTTTTAAATACAGAGAGTGCCCTCTGCTGGATATTCGCCAAAATACCATTTAACACTGTCAGGCAGATATATGTTTGATTAGTAATGTCTGTCAAGTCTTTCAGTCTTATTTTGCAAATCACTACAAATCACAGCAAGACATAGCCTACTCTTTATCATTTAAGCAGTCTGATACAGATCCTAGATGACTGACGAGCTCTATGTAATGAACCTGAAAATACTGATATATTGGTTGAATTTTCACTTCCCACTGAGCTTTAGAACATCTCTCACCATAGCACCAATCCCATCAAAAATCAAGTGCAACTTTGTTTCACACATGAAAGCAGGTGTGGTCACCACCTTGTTCTTCTTGTCCACATGGGCTTCGTGAGGGTCAAAGGTTAAGGGTAATTCAGACAAACACAATCGTTTATAATATTACAGAGAAGTAAAAGAGAAGAAAAGTTGAAATTATGACATACACTTTTCTTTTCATAATTATATCTCATGATTATGAATTAGTATGTCTTAATTTATCTTTATCTTGAACTTATTATTCTTTATGATATCATTTAAATGTTGCATTTCATAATTCTGACCTTTTATCATAGAGAAGAGAAGGGAAGGGAAGGGAAGGGAAGGGAAGGGAAGGAGAGAAGAGACGAGAGAGACGAAGGAGAAGAGAAGAGAAGAGAAGAGAAGAGAAGAGACTGTTCAGGTAGGATATGGTGACTTCTTTGACAGTATGTTTGGCTCCCAGTGCAGTGATGGCTTGAGTAGTACCAGCATATGGCCACTTCCCACCTTCTTCCTCCTCATGACCCACCGTCACATCCACACCAGGAAGAACTTTCGCCGCCAGCACTGGAGATATACAGCACAACCTGGTGACCAGAGGACATATCAAAACATGTCCGTAAAGTCTGATTTGATTAATAAACAAAATAAATACAGCAAATCATGGGTCTAAATAGATAGTAATATATAATAACTAACCCAATTGGCTTTCCTGCATTATGGAAGTCATTTAAAACTCGCTCAACTTCCTTGTTCACCTTACAGTCCTTCCCATCAATGGCAAATGTTGACCTGATGATGGTAAAGATGAAGAAGATAAAATACAGATAACAACAGAAGTAAAGACTAAAACAGAAATGTTAGTGACACATTTAAATATATCTAAAAACAAAGAAGGTTAATCAAAAAGGTTTTAGTATTGGTTTTATCTTTTAATATTTTCTTCAAAAGACACAAGTCTGATTTATCACAATAATCCACATCACTCACAAGTTTTTAGCTGCACCAAAACCACCAGGAAAGATGACTGCATCATGATTACTGACATTCAGTTTTGCCAGGTCAGTGATGTTGCCCCTAGCGATACGTGCCGATTCAGATAATACGTTCCTTTATAAAGAAAAGTTGAGCAAGATGGATTATTAATATGTTCATGATTTTTCCTAACCCTAAACTCATCAAGTAACAATACATAAAAAAGCACAGTTTTGCAGAGGTATATAATGGACTGTTTTGACACTGTAATCATTCTGAAATCAGAATTTCTTAAAGAACACTTCACCTTGACTCTTTCTCCACAGGCTGACCTTTGCCGTGGTCTATCACATGCATCTGAGACACATCTGGAGCAAACATCTGAACCTCTGCACCTCCCCGACTTAGATGCACAAGGATTCTACATACACAAACACACAGAAAAGCAAAGTATTCACACAAAAGAAAAAGGTTTAAGCAATAGCACACATATATATGTTTCACTGAGAAGAAAATTCTGAAATATGATGTTAATAATGCTTTTAAAGTTCTTCTTAATATTGATTAAAAAAATACATAGAAACCAACAAATAGCGTTTATATTTACAGCAGTAGAGAACTCCTAAAGTAGCACGACACCCATGCTGCAGCTGGTGCCTTGTTGGTTTTCTGTCCTTTATCACTCTACAGGTTGCTGTGAACCAACTGAATGACTCAAGAAAAAAAATAGTATAAACATAAAACTACTCACGCTGATGCCTCATGGATTTCAGTGCCATCATAGACACCACATCCTGACAACACCTAATAAAAGCAAAGATAAAGTTACAGCTTTGCTGTCGGCATGTGTTTTGGAGAGCAGGAAACAAACGCTATAGAAAACGCCATCTTGCGTCTAGTCAGTGTATTGATTAACAACCGTTACATGATAACTTCAGTATTAATCTAACTGTAATATTGTTGCGGTGTTCCTCCTGATTACCTTGTCGGGGTTTATTTTGAGATAATGACAGTCGGCCAGAGACTCTATTTTCTCGTACACATAAAATGAAAATGTTTTTTAATCGGTTTTTACCGTTTAATGCAAATGAGCAGACTAAATCAGTGTAACGTGAACCTAACAAAACTGACAAATAACTACTTCCAATAGTAAAAACTAACCTAAAACAATCAACGAAAAATGGAGAAATTGTTAATGAGACCTATTAATTTCACACAAGGCTGCTCTTAAAATGGGGGACAATAAGCAAGGCAAGGCACGTTTCTTATTTAGCACAATTTCATACCACAATGGTAAGTCAAGTGTTTAATAAAATAAAATAATAATAAAAACAAGAAAACAAGGAATTTAAAAACTTTGAAAATGGTAAAAAAAATTGATTTAAGAGGTTTAAAACAAATTTAAAACACTTAAGATTAGAAAATGATTATACATAAAATATAGTGACAATCAGAATTCGGACATGGCACAGTGCTCATTCAATAAATGCACAGCTAAACAGATGAGTTTTGAGTCTGCATTTAAATGTGACTAATGTTTTAGCACATCTGATCTCGTCTGGAAGCTGATTCCAACTGCGGGTAGCAAAATAGCTAAAAGCGGACTCCCCTTGTTTAGTGTGAACCCTTAGTATTTCTAACTGACTCGATCCTGACGCGAATAAATATGTGTAGCCTATGTAATTTGACATACAGCGTCAATGACAGTCATGTACAGCAACAGCAAATAACGTTAACATTACTTACAACAGCGACTTTTGCGCCACTGCAGTTTGAAGTCGCATGAAACTGAGCAGCAGCAATATATCTGAAGAGCGTAGAACGGGACAGCGAGCGCAGCGCAAACATGGTGCGCAGTGACATGGAAGCAACCACTGTCTTCTTCAGAGTCACTGACTTACAGAAGAACATAGACACATTCTGCCACCTAACGTTTACTGTGCCAGTCTACATTGTAAAAACGACGAACGGTACCACAGACAGTATAATGAATAACAATAATAACTTGACATTATTAATTATATATACAGTTTGATCGCGTTAATTGGTTTTATTTAATGACTACCATAACAACCTTTCACAATTAGACATTATTTTAAACCACAACTATAAAGAACATAGCATTAACAACACTTCCCTGAACAGGTGCATTTTTACATATAAATGTCTCACATGAAAATTTGTGACATCTATATTCAAACAAATGTGACCTTTTCTCTACTAGTTACTATTTCTCCAGCTATGTGGCTCTTATATTAATATTAAATCAGAGATCACTAAATGAACAGTCAGGAATTCCTATATATTTTTTATGAGTGTAAAACAAAGTGTGGGACAGTTTCCAGGACATGACATGTTAGTTAAGAATTTGCACAATCACAGTCTTAACTTCGATGTGGTAAACTGGCCAAACGTGAAAAATAACACCCTATTGCAATTCTGAGCTAAGCTTCTGGGATTAGTACAGCAAAAATACACAAATCTATATCAGAAGCTTAACAATTATGCAGAATGCACAAACTTGGACAGGACTTTCCCTGCACTCCTCAGGTGTCACAGTCTCTCTTTTAGTTCTTTCCTTTTACGTGCAACAGCGCAATCTTCCTGAAGCAGGATTCCTGGATTGTTCCTTTCAATCATGGCAAGCATTGCATTCTGAAACCGAGAGATGTACTGGTCCAGCATGTGGTACTGGACTATCAGTGGAATTTGGTTAGCCAGTCGGTCAGAGGTAATCTAGAAATACATACAAATTATATTTAAACGTGTCCAATTTACACTGCATAGACAGACACAGACCAACGGCGACAGTCACTAGATTACAGTAGGTCACTTCTCAGATTCAACATGTTCAACCATTCCAACAGATGTCAATGCGGTAACACACTGATCAGCCAAAACCATCCATACATTTTTGGTAAGCAATCATTATTTAACATGTTGCAAAAAGCACAGGGGGTACACAGAGATTAAAGAAGAAAGGTTCCTAATTCTTTAGATACTGTATATGGACAGATGCATAAATGTTTCAAAAGATTACCGTGAAATAGGCAGTGAGATGCTGCGCCATCTCGCGAACATCTGCACTGACGAACGCCCTATGCCCAAGAACTGTTTGGCTTTGTTTTTGTTTTACAGTTTCAAGGTGACTACTGTAGAGATGGTCTTGGGAGTAGACAATCCTCTCCATCTTAAACTGAGAATGTATTTTCTCCTCAGCTCTCTGAAAACGATCATCAAGAAAATCTTCAACTGGTTCTTTAGCAGCACTCAACAGGTGAGAGAAGGCCTTGAAATGAGAGCCAATGATGCGGTTTACACAGGAAGGAACAATGTCTATAAATAAAAGAGAAAGAAAACAGAGCAGCCAATCATAGGAGGTAAAACACACCATTATATATTTCATTTTATTTATGTTTTTTGCTTGATTCTCTCGATCTTTTAGAAAGAAATGCATTATGTGAACATGGTATGTTACTAACATACATAAATATTCAAGGGAAAATCAAAATGAGGACACTGAGAATTTGAAACACTGCCCTTTACCAGTGACGTCTTTGAGCAGTTTTAAAGCAGGCTCCACTTGCTCCTCAATGTGTTTCTTGACAATGTTTTCGAAGGTTCTATAATTCACAAATCCAGAAAGCTCCTTTCCTCTGCGAGTCCTAACATACTGTTCTACCTCATCTCTGAGGGTTTCCTCCGCTTGAGAGAAAAGATGAAGGATACACAAGAAATCAAGAATGATACAACCACAAACATATACTGTTGGACACCCCTGCAGCACAGAGGGTTAAACCCAAAGGGCTCACACCAACATTTTGATACTTGACAGAAGTGGCCTAAATAAACTCAGGAAACAATATATAACATGCTTGAAAGTTGATTGTAGATTCAAATTAATGTTGGAGAGAGAGAAAACAAGACATTCTGATTGCCCTTAAGCAACATAATTTGCATAAATCAACATATGATCATAGATCATTTTAAATTAATTCTAAAATGGTATATTATATAAATACAATTTAAGCGCACTCTTTATGGTTGTCATCCAGAACACGCTTCCATGCAGCAAATTCCTTTCTGATTTTGGTGAAGACCCTCAGTTTTTTAGATCTTCTTCTGCCCTCTTTACTCCTTCGAGGGCATCATTGAACTGGCGAATTTTCTGTAGAGCGAAAGAGTCTCATCAGGCTATGAGATTAAAGAAAAAGGTTACATAAAAATATATGGGGGACAACATGTAAAATTATTCAGATTCTTTACTGTAATCAGAAAATTGCTCTTCTCCAGTTCATCTAAAAGAACTTCATCTCCCAGTGCTCTAAAATCATGAGACGTTTTCTCTAATTTCATCTCAAGTTGTTTCTGCAACTCTGGCAGCGTTTTCTAGGAAAGTACACAAGTAATGGAAACATTAGAATGCAAAAAACAATCTAGAATTCTGTATCCTATTCTTTCTGTGTGATTAAGTTCCAATTTAGTAGCTGAATACTATACTGTCACTTTTACTTTTAGTTCATTTGTATAATTTTTCTATTGAATTTGTCCTTTTATTTGCATTTTATGTTGAATTACTGGCTGTTTGCTTGTCTTCAATAATAGTTTTTGGACTTTTTACTTGCATTAGTTAGCCTAGTATTACTCTCTGCTGTGGCATCAAAATTGGTATGGAGAATTGTAAAATTTCATTGGTATCAAAAATTTGGATATAGCAAAATATACTTGAAAAAATACTCATATAAGATTGTGGTCATATAGCCCACTTCTAATCATGTTAATTAATCACAAAATAATTTTGTTTATAATGTTTGCCATAATCAAGCAGCCCTAAACAATTATTTTGTGAGTCTTTCTGCAAGAAGGGGTATTGTAGCTTTTCCTTCCTCTAGAAGAGACCAAAAGGCAATGGATAAATTTGACAAAAGTTAAGGACTGCAGCATAACATTCTATATTTTTTAATTAGTGGGTTATGTGAAACATGTATATAAAACATACACACTGTTGTTGTTGTGAAACAACAGCAACAACTTACAAAAAAGGCTGAAAAGTAGCTATACTAAATTCTAAAATGAGATGAATGTCATGATGACCTGTATACTAGAATATTGTCACAAGACAGTTGCGCATTGTTCCACAGCAATGTTCGTTGTTACAATTCTAAGAACAATACTTGCTGAATGGAGAATGTTCAGTTAAAAAGTGAAATCGTCTTTCTGTTTTGCTAGGAGCTTTGATCAGTCGTCTGTCGGGGGGGTGGGGGGGGGGGGGTGGGTCATGTGTCTTGCTGCCTCGTCCTTCCCATGTCATGTAGCCCTTCTTCCGTTTGTATTAACTTGAATTTTGACTGTTCTTGACACAGTCCTCCTCGCGCATGCCTTTGGTCCAGGTAGTCTGGCTTATCAGAAGTACCTGATCATAGTGAAACCGTTTCATTGTTCCACAAACGAAAGGGTAACCTATAAACTATAAACATATAGTCAGACCGGTGACTTGATTGACAGTATTCGTTGGCAGCCGTAGTCTAAATGGTGCATACCCAGGTCCTTTTGCCAGGGGAATCAAACTGGCTGAGGCTCATCGCAGCGTGCCAAAAAAAAAAAAAGCGCCAAAAAAAACACCCGCCCCCCCATTGGTGGCGATGTCAACAGGCACCACAACCAAACTGATGGTCTCTTGTCTTTTAATGAACTTTTCAATTAGATCTTTTATCTGTTACAGCAAACCAAAATTACTGATGCTGGGATAGCTGGGGAGGACTACAGCTTTATTACTGGGTGAATAACACCTATAGAGGTGTTTTGGTGTGCTATATTGCAGGCTAGTTTAAAGCAGTGGCGAGCAGTGACTTTTTTAGACCGGGTATGATATCTCATTTATTCATTTATCACCCTGGCAGGCGTCGATATAAAAGTAGGGCTGTTGTCAGGAATAGCCATGAGGTGGCAGTGCCTCACATGTCCTGAAAAGTGAAGCTGCGGGCTCTTTGATCGCCCCCTGGTGGCTGGCTGCAGTACAGGTCATAAACCCCGCCCTCTCCATGTAAACGAATGGGACTACTTGAGTCAAAATAAAAAAAATTAATTACACTTCCAATACAATTTCCGAAAGATGGTTTTGGTCATTTAAGGTAGTTGTTATCACGCTGATATATGTTAAATAGTTTTTTTTTGTGATAAGTTTGATTTTAGCTAGTATTTGATGCTATAAAAATGGGGCGTGTTTTTATGGTTGATTGGGTCTGCGGGAGTTCGAGCAGGAGTTTGATACCGCGGCTCCACCTCACGACACTACTGCACAGACTCTGCTCCAAACAAATCTCTACTGCACAGACTCTGGCTCCAAATGACGTCATTTACTCAAGATGGAAGCGCTCATACTGAGATGCTTTGGCTTCACTTTCTACAAGCGCAACCCTCCCGCTCTCGCTCGTGGGCCAACACTGAGTGACTAAAATTGCAATTCCATCGACGGCCGCTAGGTCTGGCTCCCCCAAAATTTTGGCTTGTTTGCGTGTGCAGACCGATCGGTGTATGGCATCAAAACACCATACAGACGGTTCCTTATGCTTTCTCGTGGGGGGGGGAGGGGGGGGGTGTGGGGGGGGGGGGAGGTTGGTGGGGGAAAATGCTCTCAGGTATTTTGATGTCATACACGCCATCGGGGTGCTACTGCAAACGAAGCACTAAACCTAGATTTTTAGGCATGAAGAAATCGCTGGCTGGACCGTCCCTGGATAAGTGTGCAACGTATGGTCATGTCCTAGCGTGGAATAATCTATCCCACCAAAACGTGAACATAGGCAAGGCCAATCACTGGCTTTTGCCGCCATTCAAGCCATGTGCCTGACTCATGTAGGGCGTCTATGCCACCAATCCTTTTTGGTTTTTTGTACAACGCCATCAATATGTAAACTGTTCGACAGTTTCCACGCTTGGTCGTGTGGACTGTCTTGGTAATCAATAATCTTGATAGTCAGGTTAATTTACGTGTTATTGTGTGGGTCCTATAGTTGGCACAGGGGAGGTGTGACTTAAACAGTACACCAAAACAGGGTGTAACAAAGGCCGGTTGGTGAATTTGGCTTATGATTGGCCTCCTCCCTCTCCCTGGTTTTATCCTATGTATCCCTGTCAGAGACAACAATACAATTTTTGGCTTTAGCTCAGGCGAAAACGTCTCCAAAACAAGTACAGCCTGCCATTATTAGGACTGTCCATTAGGCATAATGGTTTTTGTACTGAGGCTAGTTAATAGGTGTAACCACACTGTCCAACATTCTCTCGAGAACACTGTTTGTGCCATTTGTAATGGTTGGTGTAGTAATTACTGGGTCTTTTATGGGGACGCGCTGGATTGTTCTCATGTGATGGAGGGTGTAAGAACCAACTTATACATATTTTCATTTTGATACCAGACTAAATGGAAATACATATATATAGTGAATTAGAAATGTTGTGTATGTACCATATACTGTATATCTGTATGGTGGGTGGTGGTTGTACATACTACACATACTGTTGTGCAGGTTGCATTGCGTCGTATAATAGAAATTCGTGGAAAAGTTCTTTAGTTCGTTAATCACTCCAAATTGTGAAACGTCGTGATGTAAATAAATCATGCACACGACTGAAGTATTTACGTCCTTTTGGTTGCTTTTATTGTGATTTTGCTACATTTAACAAAACCCCCAATTCCTTTGCACCAAATTAGAATAGGTGACATGCAACAGCTAGTGCAACTCAAAACACCTGCAAAGGTGTGTGGCCTGAGCCTTCGCATTGTGTCTCGGGGGCAGTTTGGTTCACTAGTGCACACTCATGGGGAAACGCGTGATCTGCAGTTTGTCCAGAGACAATCATTGAAACCCGTGTCACAAGGAGGGTAAGCCACAAACGTGTTCATTGCTGAAAGAGGTGGCTGTTCACAGATTGCTGTATCCAAGAATGTTAACAGATAGTTGAGTGGAAGGAAAAAGTGTGGAGAGAAAAAGATGCACAACCACCGTCGAGAACCGCAGCCTTATGAGGATTTGTCAAGCAAAATCGATTCAAGAATTTGATTGAGCTTCACAAGGAATGGACTGAGGCTGTGGTCAAGGCAACAAGAGCCACCACACACAGACGCGTCAAGGAATCTGGCTACAGTTGTCGCATTCCTCTTGTTAAGCCACTCCCCTGAACCACAGACAACATCAGAGGCATCTTACCTGAGCTAAGGAGAAGAAGAACTGGACTGTTTGCCCAGTGGTCCAAAGTCCTCTTTTCAGATGAGAGCAGGTTTTGTATTTAATTTGGAAACCAAGTTCCTAGAGTCTGGAGTAAGGGTGGAGAAGCTCATTGCCCAAGTTGATTGAAGTCCAGTGTTAAGTTTACACAGTCTGTGTTGATTTGGGGTGCAATGTCATCTGCTGTGTTGGTCCATTGTGTTTTTTGAAAAAGTCACTGCACCCGTTTACCAAGATATTTTGGAGCACTTTATGCTTCCATCTGTTGACAAGCTTTATGGAGATGATGATTTCATTTTCCAGCAGGATGTGGCACCTGCACACAATGCCAAAAGTACCAAAAGTTGGTTAAAGGACCATGGTGTTGGTGTGCGTGACTGGCCAGCAAACTCACCAGACCTGAACCCCATATAGAGAATCTATGTGGTATTGTCAAGAGGAAAATGAGAAACAAGAGACAAAAAATGCAGATGAGCTGAAGGCCACTTTCAAAGAAACCTGAGCTTCCATACCACCTCAGCAGTGCCACACAAACTGATCACCTCCATGCCACGCCTAATTGAGGCAGTAATTAAATCAAAAGGAGCCCCTACCAAGTATTGATTACATGTACAGTAAATGAACATACTTCACAGAAGGCCAACACTTCCAAAATGGTTTTTTTTTTATTGGTCTTATGAAGTATGTTCAATGTTTGTTGGTAGTGATTCGGTGGTTTTGGTTAAATGTCCACATTTTAACCAGAATCATCACAATTAAAAGAACCAAAGTTTTTAACTACTTCAGTCTGTGTGCATTGAAGTTATTTAATAAACGAGTTTCACAATTTGAGTTAAATTACTGAAATAAATTAACTTTTCCATGACAGTCTAATTTATTGAGATGCACCTGTAGTTGCTGTTTTTGGTGTGTTTGGCTTAGTGTTGATGTTAGATATTAGTACTCTTCTACCTTTTGTTCTTGTACATAGTTTTAATTGTTTTGTATAGCTTTAGTTTTTGTTTTTCATTTATTGTTAAGGTTGTTTGAAATTTTGTTGTATTCATTGTCATTTTTTATTTAATATTGTATTTTGACAAATGTGTATAGGTCATATTATAAAGTTTTAGTGCTTTTATTTTTGGTTCTTTTTAGGTTGTTTTTGTAATACTACAATTGATGTGCTTCTTTTGGCCTCATTTGTAAGTCGTTTGGATCAAAGGCTCTCTATAAGGAACTACGTGTAAATAAATATTGGTATACATATTTAAGAAAAGGACAAGAGAGCTTTTGTCCTTGAATATAAGGTTGTGATGTCTGTGCTGTAGCGGCATGTCACACAGACCTGCGGCCATATGACTAGAAGCAGTACTGTTTTTAATTTTTGCGTTGTAGCAATGGTTTGGTGCTTTTATACAACAATTTAGTAAACAAGACGTTAATATTGAGTATCTTACATTTTAGACAAAATTGCCAGCTATGTTGTCTTTTTATGGATCTTGAATACTGTTTAAGTCAGTTAGCATGTGAATTGAGATGCAGGGTCTGCATTTTTGAAGGAATTGTTTGTATAAATGATCCATTGACTCGCTTATAAATGCCACCTACTGGTGTAACAATATAACTTGAAAGAGTCACTGAAAAAAATCCCCATCACTATTATGCTGTCTGGATGAAAACTCACCTCGCAAAGCATATATGCTGCCATTGTCATTTCACGAGTTCACACTAACATATAATGTGATTAAGCAATTAGTAGCATATTTGGCGTGCTGTCCAGAGGGAGGGCTCCGAGCTCGGGTTAAAGCCCGAACCCAGAGAACTCCCCCCATCCCAAGACTGGGAGGAAATTAGAATAGTAGTGAGGTGTTGGGGTTGGGTGGAGGCGGGATGCTGGAAATCTTTTGTGGAACTGAGGTACGTTGGCTGTATTATATCACTTGTCATGTGCGTTGTTAAGGCGGGTGATTAGCTGACGAGCTCCACCTGGGCCAGACTGATTATCTGATCGTGCTCCTCCCGAACCTTGTTAATAAAACATCATCAGATGTAATAGCATCCAAGTGCACACGGCTGCACTGTTCTCTCTCTATGTGGTCATCAGTGCTCTTTTGTCCTAGAGACATCAGACTCCAAGTTCTTCTTTTTTTTTTTGTAATGCTAAATTGCTTTCTCCATCCATTTAATTTTTCCACACTTGCATGTTCATTGTTGCACTTACCAAAATGTGGGAATCACGGGTCTCCTTTGGATATTTGCCATGGACTTCTCCTGTAACTGGGTCAAACTTGGATCAACTTGATGACCATGTGACGCAGTATATAAGTGAGCGAGAACAAGGGGTGAAACTAAATAAGAATAATCAAAGTGATGATAAATATAACTAAGATGATTGAAGGGAAAGCCATGTAACGGAAGGCTCCGGTGCAGTTGGGCATGCTCTTGAATTCCTTTTCATCAACCTTCTTGGTCTTCATATTGAAGTGGTAGATTTCATCACCTTTGGTGGATTATGAAGGAATTTAAAGACAACAAAACCTCACATACTTATTACTTTCTTTACAAGTTTTCCATAATGTTTTAACCTCTGCAGAAGGAAAAAGACCACAATATATAATACCTTTGAAAAAGATGACTGTGTCATCGGTACAGTCTGGCTTGGGACACTCCACTGCAGCATCCAAATGGTCAGGAATTCCAAGGAAAATTTCAGAGATATCCTTGAGATAGTCCTTCTCCAGCTTGTGCTTGTATTAGTGGAAGACCTTCGTGTCCTTTAATTGTGTTAAAAAAACGAAGTAAGTTTACATGTCTGATACATAAAGCAAACATCACAGTGAATTAGAAACTGCATTTAAGAGAATGTTAAAGTTACCAGGAAGAAGAACTGGTGGTCATGGTTGTCTGGGCTGTCTTCAGAGTGCATGCGGAATGCAGAGTCCACATGCCCCAGGTGATGATGGTCATCCAAATCAGGGAAAATTTCATTAGACAGCTCAGCCTTGCCATGGAAACCCTTGAACAGGTGGTCACCTTCAGTAAAAAATCAAAGAGAAAGGTCAGTTAAAAGGCCAATGAGATCATGAGGCAATCACAAATTCTCTATATATACATTATTATTTTGGATGGATGGATAGATAGATTATTTGTATTTGTTTATTTACTTATTTTTCACTGATAAAAGTCTGACTCCTCTGATCAACCATCTCTCACCCTTGAAGAAATAAGGAATTCCCCCCTTGTTCACAGCAACTGCGTCAAACTCCATTCCTTCACAGCGGTCAAGCTTAGCACCATGGTGCAATTCATGCTTATGTCCTTCAGGTTCATCTGGAAAAAAAAAAGTTATATCATGAAATATGTGTCTGGATGACATCAGAATATACTAAAATATCACTTTCATTTACTGCCCACTTAGGGAAATTGTTTTAATTTAGCCATTTACAAGACCCACCTTTTTGAGCATGACCCTCCTTATGATGCCTGAACACAAAACATGATGAAGTGGATGTTAAAATTACAGATTACAACACACTGCAAAATCCCTAATTCTAACAAGATAGTAGTATGTCTGTAATGTTACGTTTTCAGCTATTAGACGATTAGATTTAAAAATGTTTATAGAATTTTGTGTTTTGTAATTTGTTTGGGAAAAAACAGACATCAAGCAATTCAGGCAATTTGTAACAAAAGCAAATCTTAATGAATATCTGTGTCTGAGAAACATTTTTTTAAACTGTATTAATCTACCTTATAATTGAATCTTGCCATTGTGGCATAGGCTACTGAAAAAAATGGTTGGCTCTTATGAAAAATTGCTTGATATGTTTCTCATTTATAAAATCACTTTTGATAAAAGCATATTGTAAATGAGTAAATGTAAGTGTAAAATTGTTTAAAGTAAATGCAAGAATTTAATGACTTACCGACAAAGCAGTCAAAAGTGAAGAAATCAAAATGTTGGTGCACACATAAAAACCCACTTCAAACAGGCAAAAATATGTGCAAAAAAGTAATTATTATTGTAATAATACAATATACAATAGCTATTTACACATTATTTAGTATTATAATTAATTTTAAGCCTGTACAAACTATGTGTTGACAGGTGTGTGTGTGTGTGTGTGTGTGTGTGTGTGTGTGTGTGTGTGTGTGTGTGTGTGTGTATATTCACAAGGGAGCAGTGAGGCTCAGCGAGAGAGCCAGGCAAAGAGTGAGTATTTGAATGAGCTTCATGGTCAGCAAGGTCCTCTGGTGAGACAGAGCTCAGCTGGAGAAGGTACAGCACAACCTGATGTCCCCAATTTATACCCTCCACCAGAGACTATCTTGCAAGCATGCTGGAGACAACACGCATGCCCCCCATTTGCACAGAGCGTAGGAAGGGAGATTCATTTACATGCCCACACTAAACAACACACGTACAAATGCACGTTTGCATGCTTCCCCTGACTCCCAAGCTGGTCAAGGTACAATGAATTTTCTGGTGCGGTATTAGGGTTGGTACAAGTAACATGAGTTGAGCAATGCAAAGATCCATGTATAATGGTGTAATGAGATTTGGCATGTATTATGAAGTATTATCAGAAACCCCTTGCAGGTCAGCAGTCAGTGGCATGGAAAGTTCATACATGGACTAGCATGTATTTTCAAACAAGCTCACGCCGGCCCAGATCCCGAGTGCCTCGCTCTCACAGCAGAGAGTGTTCACCTGTCCTTTTCTCCTGGTCTGATCAGCGTCCCTCTGCTGATGCGAGCAACCTGATCTCATTCGGGGGAAGTGGAGACGAGCTGCTCGATGACAGCATGTCACTGGCAGCATCAGATGCAGAGGAGCTGTTGGGCTCGGAAAATGACCCCACCCTCTCGCCATCATCCGCGCCCAGCGCCACCAAAGACGGGACGGATACCGAGCTTCTCCGTATCCTCTCCAAGGCGGTCGAAGAGCTGGGTTTAGAGTGGTCCCCTCCAGAGGAGCCCTCTCGCAGCCGTCTGGACGAATGGTTCCTGCCGGGGCGCCAACAGGCCCCTCGTCAGCGTACCTCTCCATTCTTCCCGGAGGTCCACGACGAGCTCACCAGATCGTGGCGCGCTCCATACTCCGCCCGCCTCCGTACTGCCTCTTCATCTGCCCTCACCTCCATCGACGGCGCTGAAGAAAAGGAGCACGATAAGCTGCCTCCCCTAGATGAGTCAGTGGCCGCGCATCTCTGCCCGCCCACGGCCATCGGCTGGAGAGCAAAGGCCGCTCACCCATCTAAGCCGTGTAGGACTACTTCAGCTCTCGCTGGACGCGCCTACACCTCAGCTGGACAGGCGGCCGTGGCGCTTCATTCTATGGCAGTCCTTCAGGTCTTCCAGGCCAAAATCCTCGCATCCGCCGAGTCTGGCCGGGACCCCGCTACCCTCAGGGATCTGAGGAGCGCGACGGACCCAGCCACACGCTACCCTCCTCCTAAACGCCAGGGACCCTGACCCAAGATTGCGTTGGACCCAGCGCCTCAGGCGTCATCCTGATCCACGGGACAGGAAGAGGATGGGGTCAGATCTCGCCACGGCCGGACCGCCCCTCAAGCAGCCTCTCTTACACCTCTTGACACACCGCTCAGCTCCAGGTACAGAGGGAAATGTGTTTTGTGCAAACAACGGGCCCGTTCATGCGCCCAAGTATCCGACCGCTGTGATATTAAATAGGAATTAATCAAGTATAATCATTATGAATACAGCCATTTAACTATCCAGTTATACTTCCATTATAATCCCATATGCCTGTGTGTAAAAACAGGCCTACGTGGCAGAATGTACAGACCTCAGATGAGAAACATCTGTAAAAACCATAAGTGGGGGTCTTTCTTTAACATAAGACTAGAGAGGAGGGGCTTTTGTCTCTAGGGAGAATGATATGAACAAAGGAACCATTATATGTATGGAAAAACTGTATGGAATATATACCCCACGCCTTAAAGTCAGAACAGTATAAAAAGAAGACAAGATGATCACTCTGGAGATGTTTCGCTGCAGAGAGCATCTCCGCTTTATTTTCATTGATGATGTAATAAAGTGTATCACCTGGCATCAAAACCCAAGACTGAGTGTGGTTCCTAAGATGAGCAGCAGACGACACCACAATTGCAGGAAAAATAATAAAACAGAAACATTTTCAAAAAGAGAGCAAACTTCCTCTTCCATCACTCGTAAGTGTTCTGCCCCCATGCGGCCAGTCACCCGAGTTAATTCAACCCCTCGTCACGCTGGGCCGAGGCCTGGCAGGCCATACCCGGGGTGTCGGAATGGGTTATGGGCATAATAAAGCAAGGATATTCACTCCAATTCGTTTTCCTTTTTTTTTTGAAGACCCCCGCGCTTCAGCGGCGTGGTCCCCACCTCCGTGCAGAACAAGGACGCCCATGTCCTGCGCTCGGAGGTGATGAATTTGCTGGCAAAAGGAGCTGTGGAAAGGGTTCCTCCAGCCCAGAGCGAGTCAGGCCTTTACAGCCATTACTTCCTCGTCCCCAAAAGAGATGGTGGCCTCCGGCCCATCCTCAATCTCAGACACCTGAATCGCGCCCTCATAAGGAGGTCGTTCAGGATGATTACACTGAAACAAATCCTCGCGCAAATTCGCTCGAGAGACTGGTTCTTTCCCTGGACCTGAAGGATGCATACTTTCACATCCAGATAGCCCCTCGTCACAGGCCATTCTTGAGATTCGCCTTCGAGGGTGTGGCTTACCAATATACGGTCCTTCCCTTCGGGCTGTCCCTGGCCCCCGCACCATTACGAAGTGCATGGATGCGGCTCTCTCCCCTCTGAGACAGATGGGAGTCCATATTGTCAATTACCTCGACGACTGGCTCGTCCTGGCCCAGTCGGAGGCAGAACTAATATCTCACAGAGCCCTCCTCCTCAGCCACCTGGAGTGCCTGGGACTCAGGGTCAATTTTGCCAAAAGCTCATTGCTTCCCAGCCAACGAATCTCGTTCCTGGGAACAATCTTCGAGCTCTGGCCATACGGAGGTTGGTGACCTCCTTCAAGATCGGTACCGCTCGCCCGCTCAAAGCATTTCAAAGGATGCTGGGACTCATGGCGGCAGCATCTCCAGTGCTACAGTTGGGCCTGCTTCGTATGCGTCCCCTTCAGTGCTGGCTGAAACCGCGGGTTCCATTCCATGCGTGGCGTCACGGACGCCTGCATATCAGGGTGAGTCAGGCCTGTGTATCGGCCCTGACCCCCTGGAAGAAGTCCCGTTGGATGGAACAGGGCGTGGCCATGGGGATGGTTCACAGAAGGACAGTTGTCACGACAGACGCCTCCAACTCAGGTTGGGAGGCGCTGTGCGAGGGCATACCGACCTTCGGCCACTGGTCGATGGCGGAAAAAGGCTTCCACATCAACTGCCTGGAAATGTTAGCAGTATGTAGAGCCTGTCAGTTCTTCCTGCCAGTCCTGAAAGGGCACCATGTGCTAATCCGATCAGACAACATGTCGGTTGTGTCCTACATAAATCGCCAGGGAGGCCTCTCTTCAAAGCGCCTCTTCATGCTAGTCAACCCAATCTGCGCTCGCTAAAGGCAGCACATATACCGGGCAAATTGAACCGAGGAGCGGACATGTTATCAAGGAGCAATGTCCCCTCAGGAGAGTAGACGCTCCATCCGCAAACGATTCAGAAAATCTGGGAGAACCTCAGAAGACAACTCTCACTGCCAAATTAATTTCTCAAAGACCAAGGACACGTTGGCCCACGATTGGCCCAACATCCTTCTTTACGCATTCCCCCGATCGCTCTGATCCCACAGGTAATCAGGCGAGTGAGGGAACAAAAACACAGGGTTCTCCTGGTAGCCCCCCTGTGGATGAACCAGCTGTGGCTATCAGAGCTGACTCAGCTACTGATAACGGCCCCTTGGCCTGTTCCACTGAGAATGAATCTCCTCTCTCAAGCGAACGAGACAATATGGCACCCTCGGCCCGACCTATGGGCCCTACACCTCTGGCCACTCGACGGTAGCCTTTAAGCCTCCCAGAGCGAGTCTTAAACACAATTTCGGAGGCTAGAGCTCCGTCTACGAGACGCCTCTATGCCTTAAAGTGGTCTATTTTCTCCACCAGGTGTTTAACCTGCGGCAAAGACCCTCTCACTTCCTAATTAGCAGAGGTGCTGTCTTTTCTACAAGAGCTGCTGGATAAGGGTCACTCCCCATCCACGCTCAAAATCTATGTGGCGGCTATAGAGGCCTCTCATGTCCTCATTGAGGGCATATCAGTGGGCAAAAATAGCGCGGTCATCCGCTTCCTGAAGGGTGCAAGGAGGCTGAATCCGCCTCGTCCCCCTACCGTCCCTTCATGGGACCTGCCCACTGTGCTGAGGGCCCTGAAGGGCCCCACTTTCGAGCTGCTACAAGCCGCCAACATTAGGTCGCTATCGCTAAAGACTGCTCTGCTTCTAGCACTAGCATCAGTAAAGCGAATAGGAGACCTGCAGGCGCTCTCAATTAACCCTGCCTGTCTGGAATTCGGGCCTAACGACTCTAAAGTCGTCCTGAAACCAAGGCACGGTTACGTACCTAAAGTGCTCTCCAATCCGTTCAGAGCACAGGTCATTACGCTCTCTGCGCTTCCTCCAACTGAAGAGGACAGAGAGCTATCTCTGCTCTGCCCCATCAGGGCGTTGAGAATCTATATTGAGCGTTCCGCTCCCTATAGGCGATCGGAACAACTCTTTGTCAGCTTCGGTAACCGCACCAAAGGGTTTCCGGTTACGAAGCAAAGACTCTCTAGATGGATAGTAGACGCCATCTCGCTAGCATACTCTTCCTTGGGCCTCCAATGCCCCATTGGAGTACGGCCCACTCGACTAGAGGCATCGCCTCGTCGTGGGCATGGTCCAGTGGTGTGTCCATTGCGGATATTTGTGAGGCGACCAGCTGGGCCTCGCCGTCCACATTTGTGAGGTTTTATAACCTGGAAGTCCCGGCCTTACAGGCCAGGATCCTTTCCGCTTGAAATGGCATGCGCTGCGTAAACAGACATGACAGAGAGCCCTTGGCCGTGCCGCGGCCAAGTTCTCTGGTATTGTTCACCTGTTAGCTCTTGACCCCTGGGTGTCGAAGTTACGGGTATACTCTGGAACAATTAACCAGGCCGGGTGTGACCTAGAAAGCTCAGCCCGCTTAGCCTTGGGTTATTGTTGACTTCTCTATGAGCATTGGTTGCTTATGGAAGTTTATACCTTTAGTCGTTCCACTACATTAGCACGGCGTGATTGGACTGTTCCCATATGCGTCTTAAGCAAGATGCAGTACGAGTGAAGTATCGAAAGGGAACGAGTACTGCATTGCTAACCGTGCTATGTAGCTGCACGACTAAGTCGTCGCTTAGTGAAGTAACCTGAAGATCCTGTGGCGAAGCGCCTGCTTATATAGCCAGATGCCCCGCCCATTCTGGCGGGCTTTGGCGGGCTTCGTCGCCATAGGCTCGTGCAGCTCCGCTGCCTAGCCAATTGGTTCATTTTTTTAATACACTGCACAAACCAATGGTTGTGCAGTTTCACTGCGTGAATGAAATAGGCTTCAGTTCAGGAGAAAAAAAGGCTGTTCCCATATGCGTCTTAAGCAAGACGCAGTACTCGTTCCCGTATCTCAGGGAACCGAGGTTACGTTAGTAACCTAGTACATTTTGCTCTGTCAAAATACTCATGGAAGCAAGCAGGTACAATAATCACACTGATACAGTATGCACATATAAGCAAGAGTGTCTTGCTGAATTCAAATTAATACAGAAATGAAATACTTAAAACTGCTCATAAAAAACTCTTACATCACATTATTTTTTATTATTTAGTTGGCCGGTTTTCAAACGTTATAATGCCACAGAACCCCCAAATGCTGATCCCTTTTTGTGGAAGGAGTGACCCTCTTCCTAAAGGCTATATGTTTTCAACAACATTATAAATATGTGTTAATTGCAATGCAATTTCACATATAAAAACCTTGGGATTACATCCAGACTACTATGTTTTTATTGTTTTATTCCTTGGTCATTTATTTACACAACCATTTTAATATCTAGTTATTATTCATATTTAATATAATTTAAGTTCAACAATTAATTATATTGGAAGATTTCAAGATAATGTTTACAAATTTTTGCAAGAAATAACAGAACAGACACGTAATATTCATAATTATTCGTAATTATAATTACAGAAACATTCTACAGCATTTCTGGCCCTAATGAATTATATAAGTGTGACCTTGAACATGACGTGCATATTTCTGCTTCAAAAAGTTCTTTAAATGTCTATCAATTAACACAAATAGATAAACGTATTGATATTAAGTATAAGATATTTTGCCAAATGTAAAGTATGTTAAGCACAATGAAAATACATTCATACAAGTCTGTCTCTATTGTGGAACTTTTATGTATTAAAAGTTTGAAAATTGAATAGGGGCAATCTCTTTCATAGAACTTACAATAACTAAATTCTGCACCACATTTGAAAAAATTACACATTAAATGAAACCCTTTGCAGTCTTTTAAGATCTACCGTATTGAGACATTTTTCAAAATAGGCAAAATTTTGAATGTGATAAACTAGCTTTCAAGCAGGGCCAAAATCAGTTTGTAATGTAAAGGACACAAAAGGGTCAGGCTGCAGACTTGCGCTTGCACTCTCAGACTTGCATTCTCAGACTTGCACTCTCAGACACTTGCACTTCCGCTAGCGACGTCACTTGCAGTCTTTATTTTTTTATTTTGTTCTATTTATTTATTCTTTTTGTTTGAATCTCTCAACATTTTACAACAGTAGCCAGGTGGTGAAGACAAGATAAACTAAATTACGAAGTCACTTGCAATCGTCACTTGCACTCTCCAATACCTGCGACGTCACTTGCAATTGACACAAATCGTGCGTGTTGCCAATGGAGACAAGACGATGTGGTGGTGATTAAACGATTAAAACTAATTTTGTACCGTAACGTACAGGGTCCTGCAAGAAAAAAACAAGACCCGCAAATCCGTGGCCACAGAACAGCAGAATATGAACGCAATGCACAAAGTCTCTCGTTAAGCATTTTCCTCCTGTAGAAAAACATAAACACTTAACATGGCTTAACAGAATGAATCCACCAAAAGATTGATTCCAAGGCCCTAATATGGTGTGTAAAAGGTTAAGGGGTCATATGATGCGATTTCACGTTTTCCGTTCTCTTTGGAGTGTTACAAACTCTTAGTGCATAAAGAAGATCTGTAAAATTGCAAAGACTAAAGTCTCAAAACCAAGATATTCTTTATCAAAGTTAAGACTCTGCCACGCCCCCCTAAAACGGCTCGTTCTAACACGCCCCCACATTATCTAGTCACATGTGGAAATATTTGCATAATGCGCCCAAATGGCACGCAAAGAAAGAAGCTGTGGTTTCAGTAACCGCAGTTAGTGTTGATGCAGCCTGTCAGGGAGACGCTGTGTGTTTCTAGGCGAAAACAAAAGCACTTTATTTGGCCTTCCAGAAGTAGATGCATTTAGGAATCTTTAAGTTTACTTACAACAGAACAGCAATGCATTTATGGATGACCGTTTCGTGAACCTAAGAGAGGAGATAATTCTGACTTTGCTATGACAATCTGGCGCTTCTGAATCAGCTACTGTTTTGTTATTAGTTTAAGTATTTGCTATTGACTGTTCAAATGCAGAGTTTTGCGCATTGCGTGTGTGTGTGCGCGCGTGTGTGTGTGAGAGAGAGAGAGACAGGGTCACATCACAGTAGAGTCAGCTGTCTTAACCGCTTGTGTACTGCATCATCACTGTGTCTGTCGCGTGACTCTGTTGCCCTTTCGGGCTTAAACTGATGGTAAAACTAATGGCATTATTTACTGTCTTTACATTTATTTTTGAAAGATGAAGCTCGTGATTATGGAAAGGGGCATTACATTTCCCAACGCGTATTGTGGTGTTCGGCCAACAACAATGCACTGGGTCAGCTGGCCAATCAGAGCAGACTGCGCTTGTCGGAAGGAGGGACTTTGTAGAAAACGAAGCGTTTGAGAGAGGTGGGGCATAGAGGACCTACAATAATGTACAGTATTTGAAAAATAATGTGTTTTTTGAACATTTAAGCAGGTCAACATATCTGTACACCAAATACACAAAATAATGATCGTTAAAAAAAGCATCATATGACCCCCTTAAAGTCATAAATAATATATACTTTTAAAAAATAAAGTTCTTTACTGACATGTGACCCTGGACCACAAAACCAGTCATATGGGTCAATTCTGAAATAAGCTGAATGCTGCAGCTGAAGCTGAAAAAGCTGAATGCTGAATAAATAAGCTTTCCATTGATGTATGGTTTGGTATCGGACAATATTTGGCCGAGATACAACAATTTGAACATCTGGAATCTGAGGGTGCAAAAAAATCAAACTATTGAGAAAATCACCTTTAAAGATGTCCAAACTAAGTTCTTAGCAATGCATATTACCAAAAATGAAGTTTTAATATATTTACTGTAGGAAATTTACAAAATATCTTCATGGAACATGATCTTTACTTAATGTGCTAATGATTTTGGCATAAAAGAAAAATCTATAATTTTGACCCATAAAATGTATTTTTGGCTATTGCTACAAATATACCCCAGTGACTTAAGAAAACTCTCCATAAGAAACTCTCCATTCCACAAGGTTCTTTTTAGTGGAAAAAAGTTTTTAAAGACTTTTAAAATGTTCCTTACAAGAAAAAAAAAGTTTTGTTTAAGTTAACAGAAACATTCTTTGGGGAACCAACAGTTTGAATCATTCATTTTTATTCATTTTTTAAAAGTGTAATATTTCATCTTTACACATCCTGTGTAGTGTGAGGTTCTCAAACCAGAAAGCAAAAGACAAGTAATGTAAGCAAAGAGCATTTTGCATAATGCCCACTGCAAGCGGTTAAGTAACACGCAGGGTCAAGGTTTAAAAAGCAAACCAAATAGAGGTTGTGAAAAGAACAGACAAAGCAGAGCACAAATAATGGATTAAAGCTGCTATAAAGACATGTATGATTTACACCAACCCAAGTAATCCCACTGTCATTGCACTTATTAGGACAAATTAGATCCTTTCATTGACCTACATTTTATACACTATGTAGATGACAACTAGAAAGTCAATTTCACAATTTGAATATGCAAATGCAAGAGCACATCATAAGAGCTCTTACAGTGTATGTGAACAAAATGAAGCTAAGTAATAATCTATCTGAATAAAAAACATAGATACAGAAACTGTGCCATCTGCCCATCACTCACAGTTGACTCCAGAAAACTGAAAGCACCTGGGGTACAGAAACTAAAGCCGATCACAGGAGTGACACAAATGTGTTTTCCTGACATGGCCAGAGTGTATTACAGTGGTGTCTGGGCATAACAACAAAAACCCTGTTGGTTAAATTATGTAACATTATCGTCCCCTGCAGCCTTGTAGTTGCCTCAGTGCTCAATCACAGCATCCAGAAACTGTTAATGCACAATCTCATATCTGGCATGTCTGGACTTTGTCTGCTCGATGTTTACATAGCCTTGTGTTACACAGAATGGTCACAGATTTGATCCTTTGTGAGGTGAACCATCTCTGCTCCATTCTCTTAAGAAAATATATTTGTTCTATTTGTAATATTGAGCAGAGCTCCAGGCAACAAAGGCAAATGCAAAGTTATAGGTTTGCGTGGGAGGGAAAATTGATTCATGCGAGAGGGAAAATAGCTGAATGCATTCCTCAGATCCAGATGCAATCATTTTAACATCTCAGATCAATATGTTTCTCTTTGTGCATATATATAGCTTCCTTGCTCCTGTTAATTGCAGCATTAAAGTGAAATCTGCTCTAGATAGAAAATATAATAATTATAATCAAAGTTAAGGATCATTATAGTGACTGAACTTTATAGACATTTTTGACAGTTTGCCAACTGTGAAATTAAAGAGGAAGCTTTAAACTTAAAACTTTAGGTGCAGTGTTACTGTCAGGAAGCTGGCTGTGAATTTATTCCAAGCATTATTCTCTGAATTCCTGGTTCTGTCTTGCAAATGCAAAAATCACACCAGAGGATTTCCAGTGCATCCCAGAACCAGGAAAAAAAGAGGCTACTGTAAAGAATACTCTTGTGCCAGAAAGGTCAAAACATTCTCAGCAGGCAACAGAATTCTCAACAGAAAGGCAAAAATGTCACAATTTGTGTAAGTAAAAGCTGTCAGGATAAAATGATATCCTTATATTTCAACAACTCATTTTGGTAAACAAAGCCTCTAAGAAAAACATCTGTGAGAGTGAATTTCACACAAACGCCTAGCTCTTATTTTAACCCCCCAATTATATATTTCTATATTTGTGCCCATTTATATTCGCTTATTTATATTTAAAATATTACCAATAGGTTTACCATTATGTATTATAACGGCATTAAACTGCTATCTCATACTACTTAAAAAACGCGCCCCCTAGTGGACTATACGAATAAACCAATCAAGATGTCATTTGCGTTTGTGCAAATCTTCAGGAATGATCGACGAGCACGACGCAGAATAACATCACGCTTCATGTAACCAGACATCCACCGTACACTGTACGAAAGCAACGCGTCTGAGTGCGTGGATTCGACCACAGATGTGCCTTGGAGCGATACTGTGGACACGCGTGGATCTGTTTCCATGCTGAAGAGAAACGAAAAGGTTATTAAACCGTACCGTTGTGTCGTGAAGGATCCAAGGGCTTAGGGTTCCTGCTGTCCAAGTGTAGTGCGGTGGGCGGCAGAATGATGAAGATGCGGCACCTGTAACCTGCAGTGAGTCTCCAGTTCCGGTGAATTAAACGGTATTCAGAACGCTGGAAAACGAGTGTACAGGTTAGGTTTCTAAATCTTTTTATTGCGATCAACTGTGTTCTTATATTGGCTTGATCTAGCTAGCCTAATGGATAAAAATGGTTGGTGACTGAAAGGTGAGAGGTTCACCTGTAGAGGTCAACTAGGTGTGTTTTTGCTCAAGATGCGTAATTACTACAGGAGGGACTGAACCTGTCACTTTGATAAAAGCTTCATCTAAATGATTATAAGTCTGTAGCACAATAAATGTAATGCATTTTATTCCATATTAGAAAGGCAGAGTTTGATTATTCTGATCAGTTTTCCTCCCCCAAAACGTCTGCTTTTTAATCCAAGCCAAAGGTAAATTAACCTGTATTTGGGTATTTGACATGAAATAACATATGGCCTACATTAACTTTTTTATTTAACAAAACATGCAGCTGAGCTTCTGCTGTTATTGCCCATGAAATATGATGCAATTCTCTTAACACGGTATGTCACATACGGGAAAAGCTGTCACATTGAAACTTGTCATTAAACAGCCTCTATCAGCAAAATTCAAACAGCAAAGCATATGTGAAACATGAAACAATTCCTGAGACAGCAAAAATGTCAAAAGGATAATAAAGTGTATACATACTTAACATTAAACCATGACAACTTGCCTCGACCTGAAAATACCCTTATCTGAGCACAGTTCAAGTAGGGTTGCAAAGGTTTGAAAATTTTTCAGTACATTTCCATAAGTTTCCAAAATTTCTCTGTTTCTGAAATTTACCAGAAACGTTCCACCTCTTCGCAACCCTAAGTTCAATAATTCAGTTTTCACATTTTAATAACCATTTTTACTTTTTTCATTTCTGTTGATACATGTAGTATGCCACACTACAGAACAATGCTGTCACTCCTGGGCTTTTCATGTCAACTACCCATCTATTCTAACACAGAGAAAAATATAGGAGTGTTTGTCAAAACTGTAATTATAAACAGGTGAGGGATAATAAGTAACAGCTATATATCTATCATATATAGATATATCATGAGCCTTATGAGTAGTATCCAGTTTAGCTGTCTTGGCAGTGCATCTTTATATACCTTGTATAAGGTAATAATTTGTGATGTGATGATCTATGAATAAATATATTTTATGTTAATCTGTCATTTTTTGAAATAAAAGACTGAAAATGAAAATAAACAAAATGACTGAAAATTAAAGTAAACATTTATATATATTGATAAATCTAGAAAGCCAGCAAATATATTCAGGGAAATTATTGTTTTATTTTATTTTTTGACCTAATATTTTGTTTATTTAGACCCGTGTCACTCACGCATGCTGACTAAACACACATATATTACTTAATTACTTGTTATTCACCTGACTCATTTATCCAAAGTAACCCACAGTACAGTAATTACAGGGAGAGTCCCCCTGGAGCAATTTTGGGATGGGCGCTTCCCTCGAGGACGCAATGGTTAGAGGATTCATGGATCATCCATAACAATTTGATCCTGTGACCTCTGGGCAGACAGCCTGTATCTTCAACCATTACACTACCCCACCCCCCACCATATGTTGTTGATTGGTTAGTTGTTGATTTAGACATTGTGTAAAAAAAAAAAACACTGTCAGCACTGCATTTGTTGTAATGAGGTTGCTGTTCACTGAAGGCACTTCTGTTTTGTTTTATGGCTTCTAATAAATTGCAGACATGTGAGGTATATTTAGAGCAACAATCTGGATCCTGTCCATGAGTTCCCGCGCTCTTAAGAGAATGTGTATGGACAAAGAAAGAAAGAAAGCAAGAAAGAGAAACACTATATGACATCATGCATCTGTGTTTAAACTTGACCCAACCTCTAACTCCCCATCGTCGCTCTCTCTCTCTCTCTCTCTCTCCCTCTCTCCTGCTCTCTCTCTTCCTTGCAGTCAGCTATTTCACTTCATGCCCTGACATGTTAAGGAACAGGAGGGGAGGAGATAAAGGACCAGAAAAACCGGTATGCAGCTGGGAGCCGAGGAGAATATGCGAAAGGAGGAGTGAATTTCTGTCTGTCCAGCAAAACCATAAGACCTCTGGAGGAAGGAGGAGGAAGAAAGGAGTAACAGAAAGACGTGAAGAGAGAGAGTAATACATTTGAGGCGAGACTGAACACTGCCATGGAGAAAACATAAAGTAAAAACATGAAATAGCACATTTCAAAGGTAAGATTTTGTGTTGTCTTTTTTTCTTTCACTCAATGTCTTTCTTGATCTCTCTTTAACTTTATTTCTTTATTGCTTAGGACAGTTTGAGTTGAAGGTTTGGTCAGCATCTTGACTCACTTGCATATCCGAGCTCTCGTTTTCATGGGAGTTTGACAGATATGTTCTACCCCTCTTTCTATTTCTGTTTCCCTCTCAACCTTTCCTTCTCACATGTCATGGCTGAGTTAAATGCCACACTTTCATTTAAAGGTGAAGTGTGTCATTTCTGTGCCACTAGCATCACCAAACGGAATATAGAAAATAATGATAGTTTTCAATCAGTAAAAGCTTCCATGTTTTTGCAGCATAATGGCTAAACGCAGCACCACCAGATCGCTTGAGATTTACAATACAGTAGCCTATGCCAAGAAATCATTCATAAAGTAAGCCACTCACAAACTAATATCTGTGAATGGTGTAAACACTATTGTACTACAAAACATTTTTTCTGTTTTTTGAAGCATTCTGACCAGTCAGACAGCCACATTGGTGCAACCAATAGTTTAGGGTGACGCAATCTGTATAATTTTATATTTTCTGTTGTAAATGTTTCACTTCTATTTTATTTTAATTATTCTGTTTTTCTATTTGCTGAACTCTGAAGCACTTGAACTGCATTTTATATATGAAAGGTATTATTATGACTTGTGTCTGCATATTAAACTGGGTTAGGAGAAAGTATTTAAACATCGGCCGAATTACACCCTTCTCATCAAGCTTTATGTTTGTTTTGTCTTACAGGGCTTCTGACTAACAGCATGACTTGGACCTACGGGATTGCAAAATACAAACACACCTGCAGCCAACAGTCATCTGAGGACACTCTCTCTGATTCTCCATGCCGGAAACCTTTCGGTAGCAAACATTTGCATACAGCCCAACCGAACCCCACCGCTTTTTCTTAGCATCAGTGCAAGTTGTTTGAAGAGATTCCAAGAGCCACCTGCTTCGCTTGTTCTATTAGGGACTATGGAAGAAGGTAAATCCTCATGGTCCATCCCTGTTCAACTCCTGAGGGCCAGATGAGGAGCATGTTACCCAGCTTGTTACGGGGCCGGCGGTTCTACTGCCGTGAATGGGCCCTCGAGAAGCTACAAAGATTCCTAGAGGTGCGAGACTCCTCCAAGAGAGTGGAGGGAACAGCCCGTGTCTCTCCAGGGATCCTAGTGACTGGGGGCCCGGGCACGGGTAAGACAGCCCTCCTCACAGAACTGGTTTGGCCTCAGTCGGAAGCATGCAGGGCGGCAGGGTTGGCATCACGGTGTTTGTCCTGGCACTATTGCCAGCGAGAGGATGCAGGCAGTATTGAAGTGTGGAGATTTGTACTGATTGAAACCTTAGCCCCACCGTGCATACACAGGGGGCTGGTTGAACAGCTGAAGGAAAGTCCACTTCTGGGACCAAACTATGTGAAAGCGATAAGCAGTGCTGCTATTGCTGCTGTCCTGGAGCCCCTCCACTGCCAAAGAGAACCTGATGACACTTTTAAAAGGTTGGTTTATACATTGCAATGTCACTTACCATAATTGGATAGAAACCAGAGTTACAAAGCTAGATTTTTTAGATAGCCTGTTTCTTCTGAAGTCTGAACTGTAGAAAATTATGTGAATGAACAAATAAATAAATTATATTTAAAGTTAAGGAGTAAATACAATGTTATTAGAACCTGATGTATCAATGCAATATCATGAGGAAAAAATATATAATCAATATATGGCATATGTAACTCTGCCATAATACTTTATAATAATACAAATAATTTTCAGTAAGTACTTAGTTTCTTCTTGAAAATAGTTTTATCTAATGTACAAATTACAACATTTTGATATAGATGATAAATCTTGTAATTCACTCTTTCAGTATATCTAAAAAACACTTTTTCCTTTCTCTGAATTTCTCACATTTTTCTCTTGCTTTTGCTCTGCAACAAATCACTCACTGTTCAAGATCCCTTTGAACTAATTTCTGTCAGCCTTTAGTTCTCCAAGCATTTCATGTTTGCTCTCCAAGCATTACTCCTGTGAGAAATCCCAGATGTTTCACAGCTAGGCCTTTGGTGTACCTTACACACTCCCTCTGTATTTCACATTGTTTGTGCAAGGAAAATGACACTTCAGTGGGGCCTTTAAATGACTTAGACATTTTGTTGCATTTCTTGTCTAACAGTGTCAGGCTCCAGAGCATTTTAGCATTTAACAAGGAATTTTAAAGACAATCAATTATACTTTAAATTCATGATGTTTTGTGTAACAAAATAAAGCCGTCATTGCAGGACGGATGCTGTTTTTGAAATTTTTATTTAAAAAAATTTCCCGGACCAGCTTTATCTTAGTCTTTTTTAAAAGGACAAAAAAATGAGTGCATTTGGTCTGTATATTTGGTTGTCAACAGAGGGGAAAACGTACAAATTTTAAAATCATGTAAACACACTTTCTTGCATTTTCTGGTTATTCATAGTAAGCTGATGTTTTTAGTGTTTGTTGTGAATCTAAATGCACTCAGTGACATCTTGCTTAAACAAGGTTTCTTTTATTGGTTCCTACTAAACCCTCCCACCCCCTATATTCTCCTCCTCCATCGTATTTTTGTCTGATACCCCTCAGAAAGACTTTGTCAAAAGCAGGAAAAGGGGCTATTGTTCTGCTTTTCTGCCACATATGTTTATTTATTTATTCCTCTCTTCGCAATAATGACGCCTATTCACAGTTATCACAATAGCCCAGCGTTCAGTGCAGATGGATGACGCTATTTACATCCTTCGGGGGAAAAAAGGGGGTAAAGACCAAGAGTCGTGCCACTAGTTTGTGGAGTTTGTGTCCCTCGGTGAGGTCGCCACACTGACAACTTTCTCTTTTCTATTTATCTTCTTTCAGTGTTTGCGCTTACACTGGTTCTTTCAGTTTTCCCTTACAGATCTGACGTACAGGCCCACATTCCACATTTGCCTTACACATGCTGACAAACTGTTGTGATGTTTTTCTCTGGTCCTGGCGAGAGAATGTAAGAAGGGTTAGTTTAGGAGTGAAATGTGAGCGTCAGTCCCTGCTGTATTCAACATGCTCTCTGACGTACATAAGTTATCATTAACACTGTTTATTTAAAAGGCAACCAATGATGAGGACAGTTTATTTTATCAGGACATGAACTTCTGTCATCAGGAAATAATTATGACTTGTTCATCAGTTTGAAGCTCTATAGATTGTCTCTATAGATAATTGTAGTAAACAGAAAATTCCTTTAAGATTATTGTATTGTAAGTAAATTAAATGACTAAATGTTTTGCCAAGCACAATGGAATTAGCAACTGTAACCTATTCTCAGTTCAAGTTTGTACTTCATCTGATTTTGGCAGTGTGGACTTGCAAATGTTTCCAGCTGAAGCAGTGGTTGGTTGTAAATCCTGTAGCCTAACCTTCAGCTGCCTGGCCATGAGCAAAAGCCTTAAACCTCCCATTTTGTCCACTACTAAAGTATTAAAGGTTTCACATAACTCTTCTTAGGTTTGATCTCTTAACCCTTCTCTGTTTGACAACTTTAACTTGCATGACCATTCCTGGGGTCAAGACAAGCCCATAGCTTGTCTTTGTAGACATAATGAGTCAGGAAGAACATTTATTAGGTTGTTCGGCTCAAGCTGTGATCTGTGAGCATGTTAAAAGGGCATTAGCTCAACAAATTATGTGAGCCCACGTGTTGGAGATAAGGAACCGATAAACACGGCATGCTTATAACTATGTATTTTATGGTGGGAGAATGAGACCGGAAGTTCAATACTGAACCATTTAACCAAAACAGACAAAATAAGGTGTGCTATTTAAAATGCTATACTATTAAAGAAAGCAAGTGTTGATATTAATTATCAGAACTATGAGCTATGCTGACTCTAAACAAAATGCAGCGTTTCCATTAGGCAAAGTATTATTTCAATTAAGTTATCAATAAATTAGGAAAAAAAAAAAAAAGGGCTACAAAGGACTTGATGATGCATTACGGACAATATATATATATATAATATATAATATATACATAATAGTTATTTAAACAAGACTTCTACTCATTGATTATGAAATAATATATTTTTCATTTATTGGAAAATATTTAGATAAAAGGTGTTGAAAGTTTAAATAGATTAATTTATTTGGCTGTATCATGATGCTCAAAATAAGAGTATCTTAGTGTTTCGGGAAATCAACCTACAAGTTGTTTAGTTGCCTGCATATTAAGCTGGGATAGATGAAAGCATATTATCATAAATCACATCACATTTAAGTGTTGATTAAAAGGGCAATCGTACCAGAGTCAAGTGGGTCAGTGATAAGAGCAACACAGATATGTGAATGTGAGTTTGATAAGGAAGCAGCACCTTCACACTGTCTACTGGTATGCCCTGGAAGCAACAGGAAATCACTGAGCTTCCATAACACTGAGTCACTATGCCTCTGCAACCACACCTCAAGTCAGATGAAGTGGCCAAAAGAAAAATGCTGAAGAATAAGACAGCTTTGAAAAGCTGGGAGTTCGTTGGATGGTTTTTAAAGGATGTTGTATATAATTCCAAATAAATCCCTCTTATAATTGCATTCTGTACAAAACAATGCCACATTTGTGCACTTGTTTCCTTCTCAGATAAGCTCTGTTTTAGTTCTGAACTGACTTTCATTCATATGTGATGACATGTCTTTCCTATTTCCGATGCTTAAAATGATTGAATTACTCATTATGCTCACTGTTGTTGAGAGAAATATGTCCCTCCTTGTCCTTGCTTCTCCTTCCTCCATTATTCTGTTATTATTCGGTTGACTCCATTTAAAAATCATCTGTCTTTGTGGTTAAAGATACTAGCAGTGGTAACTAGGTTATGCATTTATTTATGTTTTATTATTTTAAACACTTTTCATTTTCTCCTTTTCATTTTTCTTTAGGGCAGTATTAGAGCCCCTCTTGTCCTTGACACCACCAGCTCACAGTGTGTTTATTGTGGTTGATTCACTGGACTTGGGGTATTGTGGAGGTAATGGAGTTGGAGAAGGCTCAAAATCAGGAGCTGCGGCCACTCAGAGTTCCTCTATTGCAGAGCTCCTGCTAAAAAACTTACACCTCCTGCCCCCCTGGATCTTGCTAGTCTGCTCTGCACGCCGCCAGAACAAAGCCATTTGCAAGATATTCTCAGGTACACTCTTAGATGATGTACAAATCACTTCATAAGCACAGTGAAATGTGAGATGGTTAGCGTTAATGGTTTCTTGAAGTGTTGAGCATTGTTCATCTTAGTTAAGACTGTGTACAGGGACTTTATGGTCTGTGTTTAGAAACCCATTTAGTCATAAATTAATAATGTTCTCCACACTTGTATGGCCACCCAAACATTCTATATTGCCAAACATACAGCTTGTGACTCATTTTTTCTTTGCTTTTTGCTCTTATATCAATATATTATGGCTTTGTAGTACTTTGTTTTTTACTAGATGAAATGACCTGGTCTTATGAGATGAGGGTCCCACACACATTAGCTCTTGTGGATGACATCTGAATTATAGCGTTAAGAGACTACAATCTATTGTGCACTAGTTGTGTGTATATTTCTGCTTTTATAAACACATTTGAATGCAAGGTCCTTAACTTTGGCTTGGAAAACCTCGAGGGCCATCATGTTTTACTTCAGCCCACGAGATGAAAAGACTGGAAAAAAATAAGTGCAGTTTGCTAAAAACATACTGAAATTATTCTGACAAATGGTTTTGTTATTAATTTGTATAGTAACTTGAAGTAGCAAAAAAAAATTTGGAATTTCAAAAATTCAATGAACTAGAGTAGTAGTACTGCGAGTAATAGTTCTGTGTTCATAATGCACATTAAAAGTAATCAAATCAGTTGTGTGAAGCTCACACATACAGTAATGGGAACAACTCAGATACACTACAGTATAATGATAATAAACACTATAATAAACTCTATAATGAGATTATCACACAGTTCTGTACAGACAGAACATGCTGCTGACTATATATATAAAATTAAATCACAGCTTTTTGTTGCATAAGGCAATTTCAGTGTTAATTGTGCAACCATAAAAACTCATTGTGATGCTTTAACAATTGTTGTGTCTTATTTTATCTCCTGCCTCTCTACCCTGTAGGTTTTAGGCGGTTGTGTCTGGATGACTTAAGAAAGCCTGCAACTGTACAAGATGTACAGCAATATATCCTGCGCAGACTTGACCAGGATGGGGCTTTGAGAAGACAACTTACACCAGAGACAGCTGAAATGCTTAATCTTTTGCACATCAAAAGCGGTGGCTGTTTCTTGTTTCTTGAGCGAGTACTAGATGGTGTTGCACATGGTCTAGTAGGACTTCGAGAAATTCGGGACATTCCTGGCACACTGAATGGCCTCTACCTTTGGCTCTGTCAGCGCCTCTTTCCTCGAAGGCTGTTTGTCCATATTAGGCCTTTGCTGAATATCTTTTTGGCATCCCCACAACCACTAACAGCTGAGCAGCTCTACACTATTGCCAAAAGCCGTGACTTCTACCTTGGGATTGGAGACTTCCAAGCACAGATGGGGGCTCTGGCATCTCTTTTTGTAGATGGCCCTGAGGGCAGTAAACTCCTCTTTCATAACAGTTTTGCAGAATGGTTAACTGATGTTAAATACTGCACACAGAAGTTTCTGTGTTGTGTGAAGGATGGTCACCTTTCTTTGGCCATGTCCCTCTCTCTTCGAGCCAGTAGTTTGGGTACAGAGGAGACTTGCCAGCTGGCCCACCACCTCCTCAACAGTGGAGTTCATGAAGGGGAACCAGCCCTCCTGGCACTGTGGTTGCTATGGACTGGAGTTCCAGCACTTAATGGTGCCAGAAAAGACTGTTCTTCTAGTCATACACCTGTATTAGTTCAGCAAGATGTACTACAACTCTTAATGAAAAGTGGAATTTACCCTGCAAGCTGTTCACCAGACAATAGCTCCAGTGTCGGGATTCACTGTGTTGGAGGAGGAGGCAGGATAGTTCGGCGAGCATTACAGAGGGAAGACTCTGTGAGAGCACTTCTTGACAGTGGAATCAGTGTGAACCGTACAGACCCATCAGATGGACGGACTTTACTAGCAGCTGCAGCCCATGCTGGACTTGTAGATGTAGCAGCATTGCTGTTATGCCGTGGAGCAGACCCTTTACTGAACGACAACCAGGGGCAGACTGCACTGACGCTTGCTGCCAGACAAGGCCAAGTTGGTGTGCTGCAGGTGTTGCTAGAGTGGGTGCAGGAGCAAGGGAGCAAGAGTCCTGCAGCACAAGCCCTGCTGGAGCATGTGGACAGTGATGGATGGACTGCTCTTCGCTCTGCTGCATGGGGTGGCCACAAGGAAGCTGTGCGTCTACTTCTGGAAGCAGGGGCAGAGATTGATGGCTGTGATTCAGATGGCCGGACAGCCTTGCGAGCAGCAGCATGGGGTGGACATGAGGAAATTCTGTTGACCCTCCTTGATCATGGTGCTGAAGTAGACCGCTCAGATCGTGAGGGACGTACTCCACTAATAGCTGCAGCCTACATGGGTCACAGAGAGGCAGTGGAGATCCTTTTGAATGCTGGGGCCAATTTAAATCTAGCGGATGGGGATGGACGTACCACTCTGTCTGTTGCTGCATTATGTGTGCCATCAGCAGCTGGAGGACGAGGGCATGGAGAGGTTGTAAGCCTTCTGTTGGAGCGAGGTGCCGATCCAGAACATAAGGACACAGATGGAATGACGCCTTTACTACTAGCCTCTTACGAAGGGCATGAGGAAGTGGTTGAACTCCTGCTGGAAGCTGGAGCTGATGTAGATGAAAGTCCTGGATCTCATCCCTCTGCTATCACTCCTCTTCTTGCAGCTGCAGCTCTGGGGCATGCTAGCACAGTTAACCGTTTGCTGTTTTGGGGGGCAGCAGTGGATGGCATCGACGGAGAAGGCCGCACTGCTCTCTGCTTGGCTGCAGCAAAGGGTAGTGTTGAAGTCATAAGAGCACTGCTGGACAGGGGTTTGGATGAGAATCACAAAGATGACCTGGGCTGGACTCCATTGCATGCTGCAGCTTGTGAAGGTCACAAAAGTGTGTGTGCAATATTGACAGAGCAAGGTAGCATGGCGCGTGTGGGTGAGCTTGATGTAGAGGGTCGGAGCCCTCTAATACTAGCAGCACAAGAAGGGCACTGCAGTACAGTCAGGCTACTTCTAGACCGAAAGTCACCCATTGATCATCGTGCATATGATGGACACTCTGCACTCAGTGCGGCCGCTCTCCAGGGATATCGGGAGATTGTGGAGTTGTTGATGCGTAGAGGGGCAGACACTGATGTCCGTGATGCTGAAGGAAGACCGCTTCTTTATTTGCTGGTCCTGGAGGGCCGTTTAGACATGGCCATCCTACTCATTGAAAAAGGCGGTGTCCCTCTGGAGTCAAAAGATGCAGAAGGGCGAACTGCACTCCATGTAGCAGCTTGGCGAGGAGACCTGGAAGGTATTGAACTGTTGCTGAAATATGGAGCTGACCCAAATGCTAGAGATCTTGATGGTCGGCCTCCTTTGCACTCTGTGGCCTGGAGAGGTCATGCAGCTGCTGGCAGGCTGCTGCTTAGGGCTAAAGGTCTTAATGTAGACCTGGCTTGCAAACAGCAGGGTGCCACAGCACTTAGCATTGCTGCTCAGGAGGGCCATGCTGAAATTGTGGCCTTGCTTTTAGAGAAAGGTGCAGAACCAGACAATGTGGACCGTTATGGCCGCAGCCCAGTCAAGGTAGCAGGAAAACAAGGTCATTTCACAATTGTGCGACTTCTGGAGAGCTATGGCGCAAAGCCCTTCTCAGGTCTCATACCGTTTACACCTAGTGGTGCTCCCAACAATTCTTATCTTTCAGCCATAGTCAAGACCCAAGCATCCATTAGTTCAGGAGAAGTGGGTGTTGATGGAGTCCCAGCCACATCTTCTCCATCTTCGACCTCAGTTTCTGCCTCCTGTTCCCCAGCTTCCACTGCAGAGCGTTTCCACTCCATGCCTGCCTCACAGACTTCCTCCTCCACCTGCCACTCCCTGGCCACAGTACAGACCGTGCCTGCTGACAGCCTGAATTTCATCCAGCAGATTCAACAACATTCACTTCCTCGTTGCCGCAGTCGGCCATCCACCTTGCCTCTACCTGGTTCCAATCCAGCCAGTCTTCAGGGCAGAGCTTCTAGGCACAATCAAAAGGCTTTTCCCAAGAGCAGTCCCACAAATGAACAGTACACACTCACTGAACTCCTGGACTCAGACAAACCCTTAAAAGGGCTTGGATACTCGGGGGATGGCAACTACCTCTTAAAACCTAAAACTCCTTACATCATCGCGGATGTGATAGAGAAGAGCCTCAAACAAGCTGGTGGAGTAGATCTAAAGTGGAACTCAGTTATGGCTTCCTTAGGGGTGATGCCAAACCAACAGGGCCCGATTCGACAAACAAAAATTGGGGAAAGCCCCCCTTTGGGGTACCCACATTTTCACTTCCAATCCCATGCACAAAAAGATGATTGGGGAGGAATTCAAAAGACATCCATGTCTCCAACCATTGACCTTTCAGCTATTTCCCCACATAGTGCCTTACCTAACGAGTCTGTGTTTAACATGACAACTACTGACCCCCAGCTGAATCTCAAACAGGCAATTAAGCTGCAGTTTGAAGGGCCAACCAGTGCAGCACTTTACAAGCGGGAAACCCCTCTCTGAGGTGAGGCATTATGTTTCTCAAAATATAAAACTTTACATTTGTCTATATTTAATTGTAATTTGTTGATTGTCTTGCAAATGTAAAGTTTATTCATTGATCAAAGACAGGTTTATTTATTTGAATGTCCATAATGTGTCTTATCAGGCAGTTGTCAGATATCCCAGATGGAAGTGAACCACATTCTGCTTTTAAGCTGCAGTCTTTATGATTGTGACTTGGAATGTCTGGAATTCTAATGACAACTTTGTCTTTTGTAGGCAAACCTGGACATTTAGGAGTTCAAGGAGGTGAGGGTTGTGTGGGAGAATAACTGCACTCTGTGTGGGAGGTGTTGAGAGTAGAGGAAGATGGCAGATGAGAAGTCATAACACCCTGACTTCCACCTCTCTTCAACCCATTGACCCCAAAGCACAAAAGAAGAGGGAAAGACATAGGGAGCATAGAGGAACCTGAGTTCAAAGGCTCAAGCTGTGTACATTCCAGAGCTTTTCCTCCTCATGCCGTCACAATGGAGAGCAGCTGGCACTCTCTCAAACAATCACAGGAAAATATTTTTACATTAAGAGGAACACTTATGGATATTTGCTCTGCTTGTGTTACGCATTTGAAAAAGTCAACATATACATACCCCATGGATTTCTGTGCACATAACTCGCCATAAATGACACAACTTTTCATAGACAAAAGAGCTATTCACTCTTTCATCTTCATACACATTGTGGCTCAGCAGTGCCACCTTTGTTTTATGTTGGTGAAATATAAGAGATAATAAGAATGCTTTTGAAATTGGAGTGCATCTACATTCAGAACAGTGTTTTTGGGTGACCTGCTGTACATTGCTCAGTCTCTGTGATTTGCACCCAGACTTGGACTTACTGGGACAAAAAGGGCTTTTTCAACGCGCCTCTGAAGCTTAGTGACTTTATATTCCAGATATGTTTTCATGACTAGTGGAAGTCATCACTAATGTTTGTCTTTTAAAGATGTGCTAAATTTAACATACTATTTGTTTCAGGACATAGACGTGTCCATAATTGCTATTCCTAATTTACCTTGAGTTTTTTAAATTACGCATTCTGTCATATTGTCAACAGTGAACCAGTTGACCTATCACCAAAGCAAATTCATATTTTAAAGCTTCATTCCAGTTAAATTACAGAAAGAGATGGAAAAAAGAAAGTGAGAAGTTACTGTTCTACAAGCAGTTAGGGAGGAAGATATAACCTTCCCATACATGCTCATCAGAGGATGACTAAATTTAAGTTGAAGGTCTTGACGCGACGGGAGACGGTGATGTGAATTTTACATTTTGCCATAGGTAATTTATAATGTTTATACTGTTTTGTATGTTAAAATTAATTGAGATGCACTAATTAAAACTGTATATGATTTTGTGTGTCTGTGTGCAAATTTGTGTGGGAACAAGAAAGAAGCAAACCTGGCATCCCTTTGGTTTACATGCAACAGATCATTTAGCACCTCTGTCCCTCACATTTATTCAGTACTCCTATAGACAAAGTAAAGACACTGTAAAAATCAAAAGTTGAGAAAACTCGCAAATCTGCTGAAGCTGGTTGCCTTTTGATTTTTTACTGTTATCTATATGTTTACTTGACTCTATAGAATTACCATTTGTGCATTGAAATATTTCCAGCATTTGTTAAGCTATCATGTTATTACAAAATTACATAAATCAAGCTTGGTAGGTATAGTTCATCCCAAAATATTATTCAGTCTTTGTCATGTATTTGAAAAGAAGTATGGTGTAAGAAACTATGTAGTCGCAGACGTGTAAGAAAAAATGTAGTCACAATTCATTCTTTGTATTTCTCTCTACAGAAATTACTCTGTGCAAATATGGTTGTTGTGTGTCTCTTGAATGCACCAAGTTAGAAATCATGAAGAGAGCTTTGAAAGGAAACATTTTCAGTTTATAATGACTTAATCTCAGTCACTTTGACAGATACTTTGCAAGGAAAAGAAAAGCCTGAACATTCATGTTCAACAGAAAGAAAAAAAAGGTTTTGAAAAACATGAGGGTGATTATGGAAATGTTTGGGCCAAGCCATTTAAGTTAAATCTATGGGCTCAAGAATTTAGATGTTTTCTGTCCTTTTGAGTTATATTTCTCCCATACTCTAAATGTAAAGATGTTGCACATTCTTCAACAAGCCTTTCCTTATTTGTGCATTCTCAGTAATGGCTAACATTAGTCGTGCCCCCCCTCTCTCTCTCTCTCTCAGACACACACACACTCTCTCTCATCTCTCCCTGTGAGGGGTATTTTTTATTGCCCCTCTAAAGTTTACTTGCTACTTCTATAAATCCCCTCAAAGCAAACAACTGTGGCTGTGTGTGTGCAACAACATGCAAAATGCCACTCATTTGGCATTTTGCCTGTTGCACATACAGGCACAGATACAGACACTGTTCCTACTGTAATATACACACTGTAACCATAGGATACAGCACAAAACACCCACACTAGCCACCCATATTGAAGAAACTTACACACAAACACACACTGCAAGGAAATATATATTTATTCTTAGATGGGGAAAAAAGGTAAATTAAGACATGCACAACACCAACAATAGAGACATACTGCTCCATATTAATAATTATTACTTATCCATAAGCACATTATTATAGGTTGCATGTGGATCTCAAATATGCAGCTACATACTGAGACTTGTGGCAAAACTGTTACTGTTACAACAAGCTAGACCTCGTAAACGCAATATCAAAAAGTTTACTATGTCATTATCATCTATTTAAAATTCTCTGAGACATTTTAAAGCATATCATTTTCATTTTGAAAGTTGGTTATCTGTGTTCTTTTTTTCTTTTTTTTTTTTCAAGACATAACTAGTGTTTACCCTATCTGGGATAATGTGGTTTGGGGTTTGTAGATAAACTGCAAACTCAGGCATTCCTCTATAATGAAGGACAACTTGCACGGAGTTCTTTTATAGGTGGGTTTTTTCTCTCTCTTGTAGACACTGCAGGATATATTTTTATTTGAGAATTTTAAGAGCCATCTAACATTCCTCTGAATATCATTCTTTACTAGAAAGCTTATTCATTGCAACCATTATATGGGACCTCACAGACAAGATGGTGGTATAAAACCATTTTTTTCTATTATTCCTGTTAAATCATAATAATGCACACCAGGATATCTTTATTAAGATGGAATCTAGCTTTACAAAAAATTCAAAGCGACTCAGGTTGCATTCAAAATATACATTTGATTAGTTCATGCATTCCCTGTGAATCAAATCCATGACCTTGGCATTGCTAAAGACATGATCTACTGTTTTTAGCTATAGGAATGTGACCTATTAAAATGCTTATGGTTAAATATTCAATGTAAAAGGCTGATACATTTAACGTCCTAAAACAATTTAAGAATAGAACAGGTAGAACAGGTTTCTCTTTCTGGGAAGTTCATCTGCCCATGTTTTCTCACAATTCCACATCCCACACTATTGTGACCTGACAAATAAACATATTATCTGCTATAAAAGTGTTTCAAACCACTATTAAAGGTCATTCATTGCACATGAGGCGAAAAAGGGACGTGTGGACTTGTGATGAAAACCTTAGTTGAATTAATTCCGGCTTCAGTCACACACAAAGTCAAAGACAAGGCTCCACTTCCTGACCGACAAGGAGACACCACATCCTCTGACAGTGTAAACAAGGGAGAGGAACACCTTTCTATTCAATAACAAAACATTTTTAGGACAAAGGATATCACAAAAATTTCTATCAAGTTTTTTTTCTGTATGAATTTAGGTTATTTAAATGTCTGCATGTTTTTGTAGACCCTTCAAGAAGTGAGCAGATGTCATTTTGATTAGATTATAGCCATCCTGTTTTTTTGGGACCAAGCCAAGAGAATGTGTTTAGCCTAAATTCTAACTGAAAAGGAGTAGCAGACTGGGTGTGTTTGTTAGTCAACATTCCCTGTTGAGCTTTGAGAGACTCTCACTCATGCTGCAAGTCATTACAGAACTCCGAGGATTCTTGAGCTAGCAGGAAAGAATTCCAGAATTATTCAAAAGATTCCAGCAGTTCTGGCTCACTTTTTAAGATTTCACAGTCATACCAAGAATGTTTCACATTCAGTAGTTACATTCCTGTTGTTATTCAAGGGCCAAGTATACTAATGATGAACAGAAGTGCTCAAATAGACAAGCTTCTTTAATGTTATGTTTTAAGAACAAAGACATTTACACATATAAATTGAGATATTTTAGAAAGCATCCTTTCTAATCATCCTTGAAGACTTTTTTCAATGAACAGGAGCCTTGTCCATTATGTGTTGGTGTTAGGAATTTTTTTTGAGCTTTTTTTTTTAAATTTCATTCTCGAGTTCACTGATGAACAATTCCTTTCCAAATGCATTAACATGTTGATGTATCATTACTGCCTCCTGCTGGCAAGGTTCTTCAGTATCAATAGCATACAGTATAGTGACAGTCTCATTATTACAAAGTCAAACAAGTGTGGTAGAAAGACAAATCGCCAGGGATTTGAAACAAATGTCAAAGCACCACACACAAAATTTTAGGTTAGTCAGCCTATGCATTCAATCTGACTTGTCTACAAAAGTAAATACAATTTTTTTCAAGCTCTTTTGTGACTATGTGAAGTGTTTTGTTAAGCTATACATATACAAACACACATACACACACTTATATATCACCTCCAACCTAATAAAATATCCCACAAAATATTACTTGGATTACATCCCAACTGGTCTGTACCTCACTATCAGTGGATTGCAAAAAGTTGATTGCAGTGGAAGTAAAAATGATGGGTAACTACTGTATAAGACTGTGTGACTGAGGATTACATTAAGCAGTTCTTTGGCATGTATATTTGAGGGATTTCAATGCTAAATAAACAACTATATATTATAAATATAGATATTACTCATCTCTACTACTATTCTTGCTTATTGTAGATTGTCAACCATTGCTATACACCATGCAATATGATATTGTACTGGCAACAAATAGTAAATTAAATATATATTGCTAAATACTCATCTCATTAAGTCACACGTTATTTTAAGGTCCAATTCTGTTGCTTAATTAATAGTTAGTAATGTAGTTGTTAAGTTTAGGTACAGAGCAGGATTAGGGATGTAGAAATATGGTCATACAGAATGTGCTTTGTAAGTACTAATAAACAGCCAATATGTTATCAGTAGGACTGCTAACAAGCAACTAGTTAATAGAGAGAATTGGTCCCTATACTAAAGTTTTACCTGTTTCTGAATTTTAAGCTTTGTGGTAACTCTTCATTTGTACTGATAAATTTTAACGCAGTGGTGCATGCTGTCTGACACAACTAGCAGATCATTAGGTAAAAGTGCCAGTCCACGAGGGCTGCTCAGTCCATCAGACAAAATCACTCGTCCTGCCCCTTCAGAGGGATATAGAAGTACCCGATGTTTTTCTCCCCAGTCTGCCACCAAAACAGACCCATTCTTATCAATGCAGAGGCCCCAGGGACAGGAGAGTACAGGTCCTAAGCTAGAACAAACACCCAGGATTCGTAGGGTGTCCCATCCTGGTCCTAAAATCTTCACACAAGGCTCCTGCCCCATTTCACTGCCTCGCTCAGACACTGCAACCAGACCAGTGTGCAAGCATGCTGAGACCAGGTAAGGCCTGTGGAAACCGGTCACCACAGTGCGTTCCAATCTGGAACCGGTTTTAGGTTCAAGATTTAGTGCTGTAAGAGTACCCTTTCGTATATCTGCAACTAGGAATTCATCTCTTTGGGTGACTGTCACTCCCCTTGGTGCTTCCAACTCATCTCGAGGTACTCCTGCAATGTAGGATCCCCCTCCAAATGTTTGGAGGAGACGCCCATGCCGACTAAAGATCAGGAGAGCCCTTTCAGCTGCACAGCTCAGAGCAATCAGACCCTTGGCATTAACAGCCACATCGAAGTAATTGCGGCAACGTCGCGAGGAGCCTCCCAAGTCATTAGTTGGAGAAGTCACGTGTTGTAGGACATTGCCATGGGCATCAGTTACCTGTACACGAGCATTCCCACAATCCACAAGGAATAGTTGACCTTGCGGTGTTGCATGGACACCACTGGGCAGAGTGAGATCAGCACGTCCTGAGCCTTGTTTACCAAACTGATGGATAAGACGCACCTCTTCTGGTCCCAATGATTCGGCATCCTCCTCTAACTCTAGAAGAGCTGGTTCACTCCTTTCTCCATGCAGTCTGTTCTCATTTAGATAATTCTGCCGTCCTGATGTGAAGTGGTTCAGTCTTTTCTGAGATGAGTTATCAATAACAGACATAGAGTGTGAACGAGACACTCTACTGGAACAAGAAGCATGCTGTTGGGTGCTCTTTTGAGAGAAGTTACCATGACTGGGACAGGATTTAGTCCGTGATACCTCATTTTGTTTTTGGAAGGTGGGGCTTGAGAGTGAGGACATATGACTCTTAGTTACACTCCATGTGCTTGACTGGTGTGTTCTGGTTTGACTGAGGGGTCTGTTGCAGTAGGAAAGATCAGCAGCTGATCTGGAGAGGCGAGCAGTAGGACGCAGGGAGTTGGAAAAATCTCTGGGGGAGCTTACAATGAAAGTGTACCCAGAATCTACACTGTCTGCAGGGGATGGTGCACGGTTTTGTGGGTGGTCATCTGAGGATGCACTCAATTGAGAACAAGACCTGCCACGAAGAAAGTGGTTGTTGTTGCCTTGATTAGAGGTGATCTCTCTAGGGGTCTGCGGTGATGAAGATCCAGTCCGTCTGGCATGATTTTTATAGTCAAACTGATGCAAGAACCAGCCACCTTGTTCTTGGTGACCTTGTTCTGGAGATGGAGAGAGTTCTCGTTGCCTTCTTGCTCTCTGTGAAGCAAACTGTGTGATTGGTCCATTTTGTATACGGGCAAAATCCTCACCCTCTGACTCGCCATGACTAAGTGATGGTACAGCCAAAAAGAGCTCATCTCCTTTGCATTCAGATGAAGGAGATTCACACTCATCCTCCTGTGATGAATCCCGTTCACATGGGACTTGTTTAGGGGATCTGTAACGCAGTTGTGGGGACTGACACTTCACCTCGTCCCCTGATTCTTTATCACTTTGGGCTGACAAACAGAGCTTCCGGACAACCCTCAAGTTCCCACTAGTTGATGAGTGCCCTGGATTAGGCCCAGGAGATAGGACTTGGTTTTGCCCAGGACTTGTTCCATCAGGTGTGCTTTGGCCCTCTCCACTGAAATGAGCCCCAGCGTGTGCTTCATTTGCATGGAGGGAACACATTTGCCCCTGCGGCCCACAGCCTCTAACAGGAAAATGGAAGTTGTGGTCTTGTACTTTGATCTCACCAAAAGTGACAGTGTTTGGTTGGGCACTTGGTTTAAAAGACACACGTTTGAGTGCAAGCGAGACTACCCAAGGTAGGACTAGTTCTGCAACACCCTTAAGAAGCTGGTCTCGCTTCAGATCCCCCTCTCGATCTTTATTACCATCACCACCACCACCACATATCTTTATTAGCTCTCTAAGTTTAATGACTTTATATAACCGCTGGTCAACCAATCTTTGTTCAACCCTTACGGCTGCTCCATTGTCCCTCTGCAACTGTTCCAGTCTGAGCTGTAGGTCCCTGTGATCCTGTTCTACCCTTTCCAGTAGACGGCGCTCCTCCCTTTGTGCTCCAAGCAGTGCACGCTCCACACCTCGACCTACCATCTGTGCTTCAGTCACTTGTTGCTCCCTCAGTCGCCTGAGGTCTGTTTCACATCTTGCTAAATCACATAGGGCCTGGGTAGCCCAACACGGTAAGGAAAATGAAGAGGCTGCAGGAGTAGGCTTTGGGTCCTCATGACCTTCTATGTCTGACTGTGCTGATGAGCTTAGAGGGGTCTGTGAACATGTGCTAGGGGAAGTCTTGTTGCTCACTGGAGATCCAGTAGACATCTTTGCAGACAATTTGTAGAGGCTATTTGAGAAGGCTTGTATCAAGGCCTTTTTTGGACCTGTTAGGAGAGGTACAGAGAAAGAGGGATTAATACTGAGCCCATTAGAAAAATGAGCTTCATTGCACTAATTTGTATTTAATATTAAGGCATTTACCATAAAAAAGACTGTGGTAATGACATTAATTTAATCAATATAATTTAAAATATCATAATATGACATTAAAGCACAAAACAAACAGGTTATGAAAACTCATCAGAAGATCCTCTCTCAGGTAAAAGTTTTAACCTTCGTTTCGCAATGCTCTCATTTTGTTAATGTTACTGACCAACAGGTTTCACATCAATTTTGCAAACACTCAAATTAGCCAATAATTCTAAAATATTCAAGTGGAAAAAGTACATAAGAAATCCAGCTTGCAATCGATGTGCTGGAACACATAATCAACATTTCATGAAGCATGTCTACAGCTATCTTTTGAAACTGACCTTTACAGTATATGGCACCACTATTACTAATTTATACTGTATTAAGTATTCTTGTCATATTGGAGTCTCAAAGTGAAAAATAAAATGCAAAGACCTACTTATGTGAATAAAACACCTTAATGTGCTTTTCAGGTCAAGCAGTCATGCATCATCAATACTCTCTTTACAGTTTAGGAAAAAAGGAGATGTAGTTGCTTTGCTTCAACCACAGTCATGAAAACAGCAGCCATGACAACATAATGATACCACAGTAAAAAAATAAAATAAAATAAATACACCAATTAAATAATTGTAATACAGAGTACATCCACATTTTATAATTAGCATAATATATAATTATATATAATATAGCAATAATGTGCCGTATATTTTCAAATAAGTATTGAGGTGAGAGTAGTGCAGGAATAATGTAAGTTCACTCTGAATACTAATACAATTATTATCCAAATTACTGTAACAATGTTTTGCAATTAAACTTATGATTTTTATCACCAGTTATTACATCAAAATATATGCTGGATTATAACTTCAGAAATATTAAAACATTTAAACAAGTATATCATAGAAGCAAATACATTTTTTTATACACTTACACTTACACTTTTTTATTGTCATAGCTAAGATGTTTCTTGGAGATAACAACACAACACTCAAGCCATTGTTTCAGGCTGTTGTACTGACTGAAAGTAGAAAACCTTAAGTGGCTTACTTCTGGAATTTGATATGGTTTGCGGTCTTGCGGAACAGTTGCTGAGCACATTTGAGAGGGCAAACAGTGAAACAAGACCTGAGAACAAGTGATGCACATTTTGTTTGTCTTTTCTGACTGCCTTTATATTACTGGTGTATCAGCTATATATGGAACATATTACTGTGCTACTGATTATTTATTTGCTTTTTTGTGTTAGCATTATTATTAGTTCTCTTTTATTACTTTCCCTGTTTAAGAGATGCAAAGAAAGTATCTCTTTCCCACTGTACTGATGTGCATGTGATAAACAAAACTTTGACCTTGACTGACAGATAGAAAGCTGAGAAACTCTGACAGAACTGATGAATCGAGGGAACCAAGGAATGGCTAGAGGAAGACTACTGGAAAACACACAGAGAAAGTGTGGCAGACAGACAAATGTGAGCAAAGGAGAGGGAGAGACAGATAGAAGAAAGAGAGTCAGAATATTTCTAGCACTGAGGAGATTATTAGCATTTCAAATTCAGGCAGGCAAGCAGTGAACGAAGGAGGACAGCATATATGTGGGAGTCAAAAGACAGACTAAAAAGAAAAAAAAATGTCATCGCAAAACTGAGAAGTGCACTTGCTCTCCTTCAGGCCCAGTGTGACATCAGGCTACACATCAGCACAACGCTCTAATACTTAATTCATGATGAAGTTTAAAGCAGTCGAGTCCAAAGTGTGTATGTGTAGTGGGAGGAAGAGATGCTAAAGAAAATTTGGTTATTATCAGAGGACATAAATATTCATGCTGTGAATATACCATTTGTTAGCAGTGCATAATTGATATGCATGATAAACATAATGCAGTTGCTCTTAGATTTGAAAAAAGAACTGCACACTATGAGTGGGATAAATAGCAATATACAGCAATCTAAGGAAAAGCTTATCAGCAAAATTGTGTAATGTAGTACAATATTTCCCATTCTTCCCATACAATTTGAGACAGCGCCTACTTTATGCAATGCTATTTTACAGCACTAGTCCTGACTGGTTCAGTTTGAGAGACAACGGTATAAAAGAGAGTAGGGACAAGGTAGGAATACAGATGTCAGCAAGACATGCCAAGCAAGAGAATATCTGAAATAATGACATAAGGGACTGTTCCTAGTCATTCTATTTGCCAAATCAGCAAAGTTTTCTCTGTGTGTAGTTAAAAAAAAAAGAAAAGAAAGTGGGCAATTGTAATGGCACAAAGAAGATTCAGTCTAAGAAGATTTATAAATCTTTGAAAAAAGAATGCCAACGTTGTCTACGTTTTCCACAGTCTCGGTACTCCATTTGTATGCTCATTTAGAAAACGGAGACTAAACCATTGCATTGCAGTAGTAATGTGAATAGACATTTGCATAAGTGTAACACTGCATACAAAGTCATCTGATATGCTGCATGCGTTTTTGTGTTCTCCTGTGTCTTTCTGTAGGTATCCTCTCACGTTACCTCTTACATTATCTATGAGGCATGCTGCAGATGAATTCTGCATATTGGCTTTACACAAGAAGGACAGTGAAAAAAAGCAGTTAACTATTTTTAGCGTGCAATAAACAGTTACTATACCAAACTAAATCTATCTTCATGCAAAAGCAATTAACTATAAATATCACTCCACTAAACAAACTGCAAACTGGCAGTGCCAGATAACATTATGAATAGTTTCCAACTACTTATTTATAACCAGATAAATGTAACACATCTAATTTACAATGATGTTCATTAACTGCTCTTTAAAAATATTGTAAATCATTTAAAACACTGTATTTCTTTTAACAACTTTAAAATGGCCATTAAAAGAAAACAAAACATCAGCGTATTTCAAAAGCAGTGTTCAACACAAACCTAACCAGAAAAAAAACTGGTATTTGACTGTATAATATTAGTGAAAAAATATTTGGTCTTTATTTCTAAAAATTGAACTGAAGTTGAAAGTCTTACCTGTGGCTGTCACCTGCTCGTCTGTCACTACCCTCCTCTGCCACAAGCATGAGGTTTTTTTTTTCTTCTCTTATTAGTTGCCCCACTGTTGCTAGGAAACGGTACAGAATTAATTCAATTAACTATCAGTAACCTTGGTGTGTGAGATTATGAGCTGACCATAAACACAATTTTCATGAAGAATTAGTTAAGAGAAAAATTCCAAATGTAAAGGTATTTATTTGTCACAATGCAAAATTAAAAGAATTTCAGGGCCTGCAAGTTCTACACTCCTCCTGCACCTTATATGTTCATTTCAATAGAGCAAACCATATTGCACATACAGTGCCAATCAAGCACTGTTTTGAAATTGCTCTAACTTTGTATTTTTCTACATTATAATTTTCTGCAATCAATTCAGATATATAGACTCCTTGCAGTAATACATTCTTATGTATGCCATTTATAAAAAAAAATTATAAAGTTGAATTTGACCATTTTCTATCTTATTAACTTTAAAAACTATTTAATTATGAATTTATTTGCATTCAATTGCAAAAATGAACAAGCAAGCACTTGCAAACCTCGAAACATGCAAACCTTGATAATGCTTTCAGCTAGCTGACTACAGAACAGATTGAATCCGACATAAAAAAACAAAGTTCAGCTATTGGATAAGCAGCTCCATGAGTCACATGTCTAATCAAACAAGATGGCAATCATGTGGGAGTTTGAGGACACTGGCTGTAGCTATATCAAAGTGTGCTCTTCACACTGTACATCTTTGAAGTTCATTTAACTAATCAAGACATCTGATAAAGCCCAGAGACTGTAGAAGTTCACAGTATCAATGTTTGCTTCTGCAGGGGATCTTGAAATGAAATGGCTTCTTGCACATGCCTATGGCACCTCAGGAAGGCAAAGATGGCAGAAATCATGAGAGTTCATGAGTTAAACTTTAGTCATATATGAATAATGGCCACCTCAGATATTGAACATACTAGTGTGTAATTAATATTTCTAAATAAATTGGCTCAACTACAAACCATGTGAAGTGGCAAACCATATGACAATCACATTTAATACAGCTTAATTAAAGGGTGTGATTGCACCTCACTGGATTTTCTATGTAAATGGTTAAATAATCTATCTCCATCCAGTCATTTCAGTCAGCATAAACTGGCAAATGTGTGGGAGAACAAAAGTTGTGAAGGTATGATGGCTCAAATGTTTCATTCAGATCAAGGCCAGTTTGCCACATCTTTGTTAGAGAACCCATTCGATTCATAATCCTTCAGAGATCATTCTTATATGCTGATATGATGCTCCATAACATTATTATTGTAACCGAACTTTCCAATTATTTTAAAAGGTTTCACCAGACATAATAGGAGGACCAAGGGGGCACCCACGCCACAGACTTGATATAAAAAGCTTACTTAGGACAATCTATTCAGAAAAGAGACCTTTATATATCAATAAACATATACACTAAGTTCAGTCCAACATCAATTGTAGGCCTTCTCTCGGATACACTATTAACCAGTAACACACAGGCACTGCACTACACTACACTCACCTGAGAAGATATGATGCAAACCCCTCAGAGGACCTCAAATGATGCCAACCCTGCAACAACTTACAGAACTACCACATTTTGCTTAAAGTTTGATTGCATCATATAATAATTGCTGTTAATAATTATTCCGTCTTTTTAAAACTTTACGTCTTAATATTGATTTTTCCCATACTGCTGCTGGTTTCGTCTGGCCAGAGAGAACTGGCCCCCCGACTGAGCCTGGTTTCTCCCAAGGTTTTTTCTCCATTCTGTCACCGATGGAGTTTTGGTTCCTTGCCGCTGTCGCCTCTGGCTTGCTTAGTTGGGTACACTTCATTTCCAGCGATATCATTGACATGTTTGCAAAGATACTATTTAAACTGAACTGGGCTGGATGATGACATCACTGAATTGACTGATGAACTGTCTTTAACTGAAAAATAGTGTTTACTATTGTCATTTTTCATTATTGACACTATTTTCCTAATTAATGCTGTAAAGTTGCTTTGACACGATCTGTATTGTATAAAGCGCTATATAATTAAAGGTGACTTGACTTGACTTGACTCCACTCCAGTGATTACTTCCCGCCCCACACTTCATGCTAATGTGATCACACAAATCATTTCAGGTGGTGGAAAGATCGACTCATTTCCCCTACCTTAGCACATACAGAGTAAATATGTTCGTACAAACTTTAAAAACACTCCTTCACAAAGACTCCACACTCACACACCATACAGTTGCATCTCATTAAATTAGAATGTCGTGGAAAAGTTCTCAAATTGTGAAACTCGTGTATTAAATCAATTCAATGCACACAGCCTGAAGTAGTTTAAGTATTTGGTTCTTTAAATTGTGATGATTTTGACAAAAACCCACCAATTCACTATCTCAACAAATTAGAATATGGTGACATGCCAATCAGCTAATCAACTCAAAACACCTGCAAAGGTTTCCTGAGCCTTCAAAATGGTCTCTCAGTTTGGTTCACTAGGCTACACAATCATGGGGAAGACTGCTGATCTGACAGTTGTCCAGAAGACAATCATTGACACCCTTCACAAGGAGGGTAAGCCACAAACATTCATTGCTAAAGATGCTGGCTGTTCACAGAGTGCTGTATCATGTTAACAGAAAGTTGAGTGGAATGAAAAAGTGTGGAAGAAAAAGATGCACAACCAACCGAGAGAACTTTGTTCTTTGCCTTATGAGGATTGTCAAGCAAAATCGATTCAAGAATTTGAGTGAACTTCACAAGGAATGGACTGAGGCTGGGGCCTCAAGAGCCACCACACACAGACGTGTCAAGGAATTTGGCTACAGTTGTCGTATTCCTCTTGTTAAGCCACTTCTGAACCACAGACAACGTCAAGGGCGTCTTACCTGGGCTAAGGAGAAGAAGAACTGGACTGTTGCCCAGTGGTCCTGTCCTCTTTTCAGATGAGAGCAAGTTTTTGTATTTCATTTGGAAACCAAGGTCCTAGAGTCTAGAGGAAGGGTGGAGAAGTTGTAGTCCAAGTTGCTTGAAGTCCAGTGTTTAGTTTCCACAGTCTGTGATGATTTGGTGTGCAATGTCATCTGCTGGTGTTGGTCCATTGTGTTTTTGAAAACCAACGTCACTGCACCCGTTTACCAAGAAATTTTGGAGCACTTCATGCTTCCTTCTGCTGACCAGCTTTTTGAAGATGCTGATTTCATTTTCCAGCAGGATTTGGCACCTGCCCACACTGCCAAAAGCACCAAAAGTTGGTTAAATGACCATGGTGTTGGTGTGCTTGACTGGCCAGCAAACTCACCAGACCTGAACCCCATATAGAGAATCTATGGGGTATTGTCAAGAGGAAAATTAGAAACAAGCAGGGGTGTGAAGTAACGAATTACAAATACTAACGTTACACTAATTAAGTAGTTTTTTATCAGTAATTGTACTTTTTTGAGTAGTTTAAAAAATTGTGTACTTTTACTTGAGTACATTTTAAGTGATGTATAGGTACTTTTACTCTGCTATTTTCCTCTTTTTGTGGTCGTTACATGCTTATTTTAATGTTATTTTTATCCATCAACGTGATTGGATAGAGTAATAGGTCTCGTGACTTTCGTCAAATTAAATTGTGCATAGAAAACATTAACCGCCAACTGTTTATCATGGCTGCTGGAAGCGCATTCTTCAAACATCAATTCAGTCGCATCTAACTTAATTATGGTTGAATTGGATCGTCAAAGGTCAGAAGCAAAGACATTGGTTAATAAAATGGGATTAAATACATAAATTATATTTGTCTTATTTAACATATTTAATTATGGCAGGTTTATATAATATTCTGAGTTTGCATTTGACAGTTTATATTCATTTTGAGGAATACTGAATCTATTTTTGTTCAAGTGAGATTTGTAAATGCATGTTATTTACATTTCACTGTAAACCCCATAGCATCATGTTTCTCACAGCGCGCTCTCAACATGGCAACATGAGAGCTGTCAGACAATACATGGAAATTAAAGTAACTGGAGTTACCTTTTTGAAAAAGTAACTCAGATATTTCCTTCTAAATTAAAAAGTAATGCGTTACTTTACTAGTTACTTAAAAAAGTAATCTGATCAGTGGAGTAGTATCTGGGTATGCAGGTTGTAACGGCCACCTAATTTGTTATGTACCTTTAAGGCACCTCCTGTGATGTCATGCGTTGTCTAGGTGGGTGTGCCTGGGTAACGTTTGCGCTGGTGATATAGCGGACAGTATCTAGTATACTCTGCTCCAGAAAGCATCCTGATTCTTTTATTATTTTTATTTGTAATTCTGCCAAAGTGTGTCTTGTAATCTTCCCCCCACTCTCCCCCATGTATGCGGAGAGTGCGAGGATAATTTGAAGCTACGTATAAAGACGTATGGGATCACCAACTCTCGTCTATGAGTATTATTTTCCTTCTTTTATTCCTGACATCTGGGCAAATCCTAAAACACTCTGGTCGACGTTACAAGTTGCACATGGGCCCGGGCAGTTTGGGGGCCCGCCAAGCTGGGGGGAACTTTTAATTGAAACAAGGGAACGAATAGAGCCTTCCATGGGCCCGGCCCTTGTCCAACAGCTTGTGAGAATTCTCGGCCCGAGTCCGACTGGATACTGTGACTTTTTTCTCTCTCTCTCTTCCCCATCACACAGCTGCTGTTGCAGCCATTACAATATTTTAGTTTTGTTTTTTAATGGCAAAGTGGTCATATTTATTTTTCTTTAAGTTAATTTAGAAATATGTTTGGAACATTTTGTTTGTTAATTTCAAGTTTTAGCTTTTTAAAGAACGACCAAGCGTCAGCGGCACAGTGAGTTGAGCATTATGTTTGATCAATTTAGCCTTCTCAAACCAACATGACTTGCCTAAAATCAGGTCCGGCTCCAGAATCAAATCACTGATGGTGCTCTTAAAATATGAGGGTGCTCATCTCGCTCTCTCTATATATCTAATTAGTTTACTTTTTAGGGGAAACACAATATTGTAATGCATTACTTTTAATAGTAACTTTCCCCAACACTGATTATCAATGTTAAAAACACTTTTTGCTGCTTAATATTTTTATTAAAACTGATACATTATTAAAAAAAAAAAACAGCCGAAGGAGATCAAATCTTGTGACTAAAAATTTTGTGGCATGACCAAAAGCTTACGAAAGACGTGAAGTTCCTTACAGCAGCATCGTCTGTCTCAGATCCTTTCTCCAGTGAAGCATTTTATCATAAGATTAGGAAGAGATGACAGAAATAGGGTGAGTATGAGGAAACGGAGGTCCCACCTGAGAGAAAGAATGGCAAGGAGGCAAGCGACGTGGGCAGTGGCGATCAGGGACGCAGGAGGGATTACTGTGGGGATTAGTTGAACATGGAATTATTCTGACAGTCCAATTTTAAAGTTAATAAATCTAGTACCCTGTTTTGATGGCTATGCTCTAATTAGTCGATGTCGCTTAAAACCAGTCTGCGCACCAATCAAAACAGTGTCATTTATTTTTAAAATCCTGATTCATCTAAGTCCAAGCAACAGATCAGAGAAAGTCTAAATTGTGTATTCAGGAGATGTGCTCATTTTGTTTACATTTCATATGCATTTTTTTAATCATTATTTCTAATGTATTTGCAATCAACCACATCTAAATTAAAACAAATGACAGAAGATCTCACCTTTTTAAACTTCTCAGAAATAAAGACAAAGAAGCCAAAGGTATTGCCAGGTAAAACATTTATAAATTAATAAAAACATTCCCTTTTAGTGTTTGTCTTTGAAGGTTTTATCGTTGATTTAAATCTCCATTCAGTTCCACTTTCCTCCTCCTCCATTTTATATATAGAAAAATATTTTGATAACATTCATCATTTTGCACGAGTTTCCATACAGTCCAGTAGATTACTGAATCGATAAGGGATAAGTCAATTATTGAAGAGTGGGGTTCTGGATTGTACATTTAGTTTGTGTTTGTCCCCAAAGGTTTAACCATCTTCACTTACTCAGAAACACGGAAACCAGTTTGCATAGATAACAAGCTGCAGAAGTCCTTGTCAACATCAACATTTCATTCCAAAAAATGGACAGTGAAAGAAAAAATAAAGAGAAAACCAAATACAGAAAAATCAACTTAAAAATTGTGCAATGTATACTGATCAAACAAACAGTTTTCAATAACAAGCACACACAATCAATGAGCTCCTGATTTTTTAAATTTTCCCAAAATCATACCAAACACTTATGTATAAAAAGAAAAAAACATGCTATCTGCTCCACATCAGGCATATAATTGCATCATAAAAACAATGGGCATTTCTTGTGCATTGGTATCTTACGACACATCAGTTGTATAGGCCTATTTGATTTCTAACTTAGAAACTGAAAGGAAGTATAATAACCGCTGTCTCCATAGAGATAAACGAACCCTAACATATATGTACCGTTTCTTCATTCAACCTCTTGCTCTTTATCCTTTCCATTTCATCTCTCACCCACACAGACATCAGAGCATGTTTCAAGGAAAGCACAAACTATTTTTTGACACTAACATGGTCTACCATTATCCTTAAATATGGAATTTGCATGCTAAACATTTCATATTTCAACTAACAAAAGCAGAGAAGCATCAAACTAATGTTCCACACAGACCCTCTGTGGATGGGTGGATAGATAAGGAGGGGAAAATGGATGGATTGACAATTTAGCAACTAGAAAATAATATATAACCGCCTTTCAAATTGTCTGCTCTTACATCTAGAAACTGATCAAAAAGCATATTTGATCGAACAGAATTACTGAACACAAGTGAAGCAGAAACAACACTGCATGGAAAGAAAAAGTAAACTGAGGTAATGTGCATCTGGCTTTGCATGATAAAAGCTCTTGGATGGATGATTTCAGATCAGCATAAGTGTTTAAGACACAAGGGCCAAAAATGATACTGGAAAAAAAAAAAAACTCACAAAACTTATGCACATGCATGTCCTAACTTCCATTCTGAAAATTAAAGTGTCTAAAGTATTTTGGCAATAAACAAATTAAAAAGTGGCATGGCGTTTCCACTATGAATTCACTCATACTCCATAACACTAGCAAAATCAAGTAGTGAACAGAAAAAAAACACTTTGATTCAACACTAAGATGGCTTATGATTGACATAACTTGGCTCACTCCTTAAAGGGACAGGTAATTATTAAGCAAGCTTTTCTATGCTCATACCAGCCAAATATTTAAGACATTAGCACCTAGTCAGACGCCAAAAGGGACGCTAACATCCAGTAAAGGAAATCTTTGTGGGCAGAAAAATCAGTGCCTTTCCCAAAAAAACGAAAGAGGATATGTAATGTCATGCTAGGTGAATGTACCATTTGCATTTCCCTAAAACGTCCAGAAATGAACATCCTAGAAAATGTGCTGCTGAACCCTCTCCCCTCTTTACGGGCTCTAACGTCACTCTAGTTGTTGGACAAGAAGATTTGTGCTAGAGTTTGGCAGAACTTGAACATTTTGTCACTTGTTGATTTTTCAGAGATGTCAATAAAGGGGCAAATCCCTGATATCGAGGACCTATTGCCCAGCTTGTGATTGGTAAACAATATCTGACATCTCGTCCTTTGAAAATGGCCAGATGATTATTTCTGATTGATCCTGGTGTGATCTCTCAGACCTATATTTCTATAAAAGAGAAAATAACCGTTCGACATTGCTAAAAATGTAAATGGTACTTCCGCACCCATAAAAGTTTAAAAGAACCGTGTGTAGTGAGTCTACTTTAGCTAGTCTCTGAAATGACTTAGAAACGTAGGGAGTGCAAGTTTACGGCCAAATTCCTCCAGCTTAAAGGATGCAAGTCTCTCTGAGTGTACAAAAATCATTATACACATAGATATTTTATATAGACTATATACAAGATTTAGATGCACAATTTCCTAAAGCTTAATGGATAAATGGTCCTGTACAATAAAAAAAACGACATTATGAACATGAGATTATTAACAAGAGATGTCCTCTCTCTTTACCTTTATGATCAACTGATTTTTCCTGTCTCTTTGAGTGCATTATGTCCCTTGAAAAAAGACTTTGTTTGAAAATTCTCAGGGATATAATAGTCTACAGCTCAGTGCCGGGAACAGTGGATAAAGCAAGTATAGAGGAACATTTTGGCCTGGTGTTATTCCTCAGTGCCTTGACTAGGTGGGAAGGGCAGGGCTACAGCATGCTCCTGTGCAAGAGCTGCTAGCTCTTTGAGAAACTCTGAGAAAATAACAGCACAGTAGACTGCGTTTTTCACCCTTAGTGCCTCTGCCTGCTTCTCCAGGCCAGAGCCCCCACTGGCTGCACCGCCCCGAAACAAAGCACTGTGCAGAGACTGCCCTCCGTCTCTCACGTGGGCCAAGGCCAACTGAGCTGCATGTCGAGCTCTCGTAGGACTGTTGGTGTGCCTCAGGATAAGATCGCCCAGAGATGGTTTTCGGCTTTTAACTGTGGGAGAGAAAGAGAGACAGAGAGAAGAAAGAAAAGAAATAAGTTAGTAAGTTTTCTTCTGCATTATAATTCCTCTTTAGGCCATTTCAAAAATGAGTTGAAAGGTAAGTGAAATGTCTCCTTTAAATTGACTGAACATAATGACAAATTCTCAGGGTATATGAAGTTTTTTTAAATCAAATGTTAGACTTTAAGACCTCTTCTGAGACAGGTCTTCTGCACAAATAAAATTAATATTGTGTGTTTATATACGGAGCAAATACTGAAGACATATTTTACTCAATATACAGTATACCCATGTACTGACATTGGTTTATGTTCTAATATATGAATACTAGTGCTGTCAAAATTAGCATGTTAAAGGTGATTATATTAAAATATTTAACGCAATTTACGCAGGGGCGGAGCTAGTTGGCCACCCCACTCACAACTGCTGCTTCTTTCTTTTTTCTTGACAAGAATTGCATTTATTTAGACGCGGAACTATGTATGTCAGTTCCATGTCACGTTTAGCAGTGGCAACTCAAAGTTATAGCAGCCAAAATAACCTAATAACCCAGCTGCTGTGATGTCTGTTAATCAAAGAACAAAAAAAAGGGGGGGAAATCAATAACTGTTGTAGCTTTAAAGGGGTGGTTCACTGGGTTTCTTCTAGGCTTGATTGTGTTTTTGGGGTGCAGTCTAACATGTGTTAATGCTTCATTTTTAAAAAAACGCATTATATTTCACATAATTTACATTATTACAATACCTCTCTGTACTTTCTCTGAGAAACGGGCTGATCATTTCCTTTTTTTATGAAGCCCCTCCCTCAGAAATACTCGATGGGCTCTGATTGGTTAGCTAGCCCAGTGTGTTGTGATTGTCTAAACCGCCTCTAGTGCGCGTCTAATTGTCCCGCCCCTCACCTCGGCGGCATGTGCTCCGGTTATATTATAAACAATGGCGTTGTCAATATCGCTTATGAATTTGAGTTTGATTGAGACCCAGAGAATATTAGTGATGAGGATCGTGCAGAACCTGTGAAAGCACTGTTTTTAATGGTAGGCCTATGTTTTTTGTTGTCTCTTTTAGATACGCTGTTATTTGTAAATGCTACTGCTTATGTTAGCTTTTAATATACAGTTTTATCCTGATTAAAGCTTTAATACAGTATGGCAACTGCACGCACGTCCATGTTTAACACTTCTCATAGCTATGTGAAAATAAGTGTATAAATGGAACAGAGCGAGCTGATTATCTGAATACTAGAGAGATGTAGAGAGAGAGAGAGAGAGAGAGTAGAGAGATAGATAGATAGAGAGAGAGAGAGAGAGATAGATTCGAGCGTGTTGCAAGCAGGGGAACCGCGAGGAACATTATTAAAACCGCAGATATTGTTTTTATGCTCACACGCACCATTAACACTAACTACATTAAAAAAAGTGAAATCGCAATGAACCACCACTTTAAGGATTCATCTATATTTAATTTAGAATTTCATGTTTCATAACTTTATTAAATTTTGAAGGGCACAGGTAAATTCTAATAAATGTTAAAATTGACAGCTCTCAATTATACTGTAATGTTGAATGGCTATAGTCAATCAGTGGTTAAATATTGGTAAAAAATCTATGTTATAGAGACAGCAGTAGTATTGGTATCAGTGATACTGGCCTTCAAAAGATGCCATTAAACAAATATTAAAAAATAAAAAATCTTTGTTGTTTGTACATTAATTTGAAAATTGAATGTGAAATTACTGCAATATAAAAGTACATTTAAAAACTTTAATGTTAGGTGGGATTAATCGTGATTAAATTTCAGGAAAAAAATGTGATTAATTAGTTTTTGTTTTTTTTATTGATTGACAGCACTAATTAATACATACATGGATTTTGCTGATACTATAATAATGTTTAATATGTCTTCCTGGGACAGGGCAGCTCAGAGAGAAGCCACATAAGAGCTTATGTTGAATTAAATTATATAGTTTGTGTAAACAAAATACCAAAAATATCCTGAATTTTTTTTATGCATAATGCAGGACTTTTAATTATAAACAAGCCCAAAATACACAGGGACTCTTATTTTGAAATGTCTATGCTTTACGCCTTAGCTCCATGCTGTATAAGGGAGATATGCACTTTTACAACCATCTGCAACAGTGTTTCTCAACCCTGGTCCTGAGCGCCCCCAACACTGCACATTTTGTATGTCTCCCTTATCTGACACCCATTTCAGGTCCTGGAGTTTCTTTTAATGAGCTAATGAGTTGAATCAGGTGTGTTTGATTAGGGAGACACACAAAATGTGCAGTGCTGGGGGAGCGCCCAGGACCAGGGTTGAGAAACACTGATCTACAACATTACAATACAAAACCCATAAAGTAAACATTGTTTTTAATTCACCGAAAGCAGATCATAACCAATTGCTTGGCATAGATGCAAGGTATTCATTGACTGTGAACTACTCTGAAAACACGAGACTGTAGAATGCTCAATAACGCCATATTTTGACTTTGAGCGTGCAGCAATCAGAATAAATTCAATCATGAATTTTAATAATTTCTGCTTTCTGTTCCCAAAATTAAGACCCCTTTAAATGTCCAATAAGATTTCTGTTATACTATTTAATATATTTAGGATTTTGTATGGTCTTATATTCAAAATATCATTCAAGGCTTAGTGTGTGATATGACCGTGTGGAGTGTGTATTATCCTTTACAAAGGCGAAAGTCACAAAAACATGTCACATCAAAACATCAAAAAAACATGATCTCTTGTTTTTGTTCCTGAGAATGTTCATTCCCTTTCATCCACCTACTTAATGAGTCTGAACGACGGAGGTTGGGCACTCCCATGGGTGAGTCAGACCAGTCAAACTTTCCTCTTGCAACCAGAAAGCGGCGAGCCTTTCTTAACATGGCAGGGAAATCCTCGTGTGCTGCTGCAAATACTTCAATGCGATTTTTTACTGATCCTAGCACCTGAAGAGTAGAAAGAAAAAGGAGTCAAAGTAAAAATCAACATTTTTAAAAAAATCTTTTTGATGCAATGCATTTGTTTATAAACTTAAGTTCCAGTCAAATCAAATTTTAAATTAATTGCTTACTCAAACTTTATCCCTAAAACATTAAACAGCTTATATTTTTTAAACCATAAAAGCTCAAAAAGGTGCCAATGACACAAAAGGCAGTTTTTGAGTATTTAAAATCAATTCTGATTTCATATTTTTTATCAGAAAATGTACAAACCAATAAAAAGAGCAACTGAAAGTGATTCAGTCTTTGCATATTTTATATTAAGCAGTCATGCAGATGGATTTGACATATTTCTACGTTATGCATTGCTGCATTACCTGAATGAGTGATTTAACACTTGGCTGAAACACCATGTTGGCATTGAGAAGGAAAGAGCGGAGGAGAGGCTGAGGGTAACAGGCCAGCTGGAACACAACACCCGCCAGCAAAATGTTCACATATAGGGAGTTCTGCATCATACTCTCCAGTTTACTGAACAGGACTGTTATAAATGGACCTACACAGAGGGAGAAGCGGAACCAGTGACTTATGGTTAGCACTTGCTGAACTTGCACAAGTAACATAAGCACTCAAATCTTTAATTTGGTCATCTCTACATCGAGAACCTGTGTACGGTTGAGCAAGAGGTTGTCCGAGGGGTCGTGCGGGGCTAAACACCCCAGGGGCAGAGCTGTCAGGCTTCGTTTCACTGGAGCACTGCTCAGTCTCCACTGGAAGACAGTCCTCATCTGTCAGGCTGGGAGCAGGAGCAGTGCGAGATTCCCGAGAAGACTCCTCCGAGCTGCGTGAAAGAACCCTCCTCTCCCTTACACGTTCCTCCAGCTCCTTCAGCTCCTGGTGAAAAGCCTCAATGCTGATTCCCTGGGATTTCGAGTCTCCAGACAATGGCTCCGACGGCGCCTGCTCCAGCAACTCCTCAATCAGACGCTCAACGGACTCCGGACCCCTGCTTTCACGGGGAACTGTGGAAGTCTCGGTCGAGGCAGGAACAGGAGATAATCTCTGGCTCTCGCTTTGCAGACACTCTTGGGTAGAAGAGGGCACGGAGGTTTGATGTTGCAGATGTGGCTTCACCTGCACCTGAGATGATTTCATTGCCGATCCTTCGTGTAAAACATTGTAGTCAACCGGACACATACCCATCGACCCGTTCATCCCCGACTCCACCACGCTGTTATTTACATCAGAGTCCCTTTTCACTTTCTTAACTTCCATTCTCTCATCCACACTCTCTGTGAGCTCCACCTGCCCCATACCATTATAGAGCGCTGGATGAGGTGCCAAATGAGAGTGTTGGGATACGGTTTCCACAGCACCTGTTATTTCTGTAGAGACTGATGCAGAAGAAGAAGATTGGAGAGGTATAGAACTGGGAAGAAGGCTGTGTTTCTTACTGCACGGCCCCCAAGGGAGGAGGTGATGTCTGTGAGAAGAAATGAACACAGTTCTATGCTGGATGGTAACATCCCAATCTCCTTCCATTTCTGTTGACACATATACGAATCCTGAAAACTGACGGGGTTCAATGCTCGAGAATGAGTGGGTCCCATTATGGAGAATGTCTGTACCATACGGAGGGAGACGCGTATCGTTGGAAGACGAAGGAGCCCGGCGAGGGGAGGAAGTGGAGCGAGCGAGCAGAGTATTGGAGAGTGGGGGAGATTTTCTCCATTCGTAAGGTGGTATAAAAAATACAAAACGCAGTTGCTTTGTCTCGACAGCGCCGAAAGCCCTAGAGAGCAGGAGCTCAATACCCTTCGAGCATCACGCCGGCTACTCCAGGTACGGTCCAGGCTGCTCTCCTTCTGAAGCAAGTCTTGGAGTCTGCGATGCATAGGGGCTGTCTAGGAGACTAGCCAGCGGGGGGAGGGGGAAACACTACCACGAGGAAGAAAGAGGGAGCCACGTTATACAGGACGAGCCAGAAGGGCGGGTGGCGGAGGGGTGGCTTGCCGCCTCCTAGCATTTGCTGTCGACTAAAGACTGTAGGTCGAGGCGCCCGGCGATCTGGAGAAGGAGTGTGCGGGGTCTTGGGTGAAACGGCTGACTCCCTGAAGTGGCGACTACCTACCACTGAAAAACGGAGAGGAAAATACATTTTGTAGGCATGCAACAACAGAAAGTTTTTCATGAGTGCCAGTTCTAAAAGCACATCTGCCTAAATGTGCGTGAACACAGCTTACCTTTCCCACCAAAAGGCAGGTTCATCATATACGCTCACTAGAAGAATGAACGGGTGCTGCCACGTGAATCGAGAGAGCCAGACAATTTCTGGTGGAGGTATGAGGACCGAAAGGAACTTGTCAGCTGCTTTGCCAGTGCATAGATGGCGTCTGCCTTTCTCTGACTGAACCTTCGCACACTTGACTCAGCAATTTAATGCTGTGCATGGCAACAGATACCTCAGAGACAAACATTAAAATAAACTTTTATTTTCTTTACACACAAATAATAATTATTTTCTAGTCCTTTTTTTTTTTTTTTGTTGTCTCTTTCGCCCAAGTATTTGCTTCCACGTCGTGAGCAATATCAAATGACCTAATAAACCCACAAATAAGATGGAACAAATGCACTCCTACATATATCACACAAATATAGGTATCCTACACTAATCGTTAACGGCTACACCCATAACAGCAAACGATATTTTGTAAGGAAGTCGATTATGCTACACCAAGGCTGCATTTATTTGGATCCAAAAAAATTACAGTAAAAACAGTAATCAATGAGAAAGGCTCACCAAATACTATTGCTCCAAAAATTACTGGTATAAATTTAATAGATGTCCATTTATTACCGTGCTGGACAATGGTCTTGATATTTCCAGAAAGCCATAACTCGAATGGAAGGAATTAAGCAGCCATTAATCCAGTCATCAGTGTCACAATGGCCCCCAAAGGTAAAGGATATGAACGCAAGAGATATGTACGTTTTGGACGACATCAACGTAACATTTCCATATCAATCATCATCAATGTGATGTAGTGTGTGTCCTGAGAAATAATATCGTTTTGTGGCAACTATGACAAAAATTTATTTAAAATTTATTTAAAATAGAAATCACTTGTAACATTATGTATTTACTGTCACTTTTGATCAATTGAATGCATCATTGTGAAATAAAAGTATTTATTTATTTTTTTTAAATCTTACCCTAAACCTTTAACGGTGGTCTATGTAATGCATTGCAATTTGCAAAATGCATTGTCCAAATCCATCTATAAACAGCCAGCTTATTTTGTAGGCTTTCTTGATTGCAAATTGAGTCACACACCCAAGCACACAAAATACCTGAGAACAAGCTGGAGCATGAGGTCTTCACAGTTGAGACTGAGCAATGTCTTGAACAGACTCAGAGAGACCATGCACAGCTTCAAAGAGAGGGAAAGAAAAAAACAATGCAACTTTAGTCACGCCACATTCCCAGGAATATACTGCTTCTTCAATGCTAAGTCTACAGCACTGACAAAACAGTGTCTTTTCTATCTATACATGCACCCTGGCTGTAGCATGTGCCAAACTAACCCGTGAATTGCTGCTGATGCGTGTGAGTAGTGTATCAAGGATGGTGTCGTTGTCATGGCGATGCAACAGAATGAAGCACAGGAAGGTCTTAAGGAGGGAAGTTTCTGTGATACTGCGTAAAAACAAGTCCAGATATGCCATGCTTGCTATCATCTCATCTACTGACGACTGACAGAGGAACCATGAAAGAGAAAGAGAGAGAGAGAAATCAAAATAAGAGAAAACAAATACTATTCAAAACATTGTTTTATAATGAATGAATATGGAAACTGCCATCTACGCCAAATATGGCTCACATCTTCAGCCCAGTTCAGTGTGGTTCACCTTGTGCAGAGCGGGGCCTATGACTGGAACCAGGAAGCCATTGTGGAGGTAGTCAAGGAGTTGGCAGCGCACAAGAGGGTGTGCCACCTGTACTACAGCGTTACAGAATTCAAGACTGTTCATGAAAAGCACTAGAGAGGAGACGCCCATCCAGTCCTCCCTCCGCAGGGCGTGCCAGTCGTCGCCCCGTACCTCAATCTTCCGTGGCAGGGATGAATACAGTCCACTCAGCCCTGTCGCTAGCACCTGGGAAACAGAACAATAGGTGCCAACATTATTTCATAAAGTTCACCAAGCAATCTCTGCATTTTAAATATAAACGGAATGAAAAAACATTTGCAATATGCACATCTGAAAACACAGCAAATGAAGCCTATACATTTGACAAGTTGCATCAAATCTATTTGACAAATGAACTGTATAAGTTGTAAATAAACATTAAGTTCACCGCTGCTTCACCCTTTGTAATAACACATTATGGTAAAATCACTGTAACACAAAGGATCTTCCCTTTTTTTTTTTTTTGCTCAACTCAACAAAAAGTAAGCTCTAATTGCAAGCAGTTATTGTTATTCCAACATCTTAGCCAGGAATAATGATACACTCACTTTAATGAAAATTCAGCAAAATGTAGACTCCAAAATGGAGACTAATTTGCAATTTCCTGACCACAAGGATTTCTATTGAAATTACTGGATTATCAAATGTGAACATTCACTGAATATGGTAAACACATTAATGCTCAAGTATGGTGAAGAACATCATTCACATCAGGGCTAGTTTTATATCTGGAACTTCATCATGTCTTCTAGAGCCACAAAACAGGCCACCAAAGAAACTAACAGCTAGACCTATGCATCTCTAGCATAAAAAAAATAAAACATAAATAAAGTGAGAGAGGAAAATGTTGAGAAGTACTGCAGCACTGCAGCATGGAGTCCTAGATGAGACCTCCAGTTGCATGTGTTAAGTGGGTCAGATGAATGCTCATATTATTCTCAAGAGAAAAGAGGACAGAGGAGAGGGAAAGCAGCACATCTACTGAACCCAACTGAGTCCAAAACTGTAGCACAACTGCAGACGACAAATGGCCTTTTCATTCCACAGTAGCCAATGGCAACCCAGAGAAAATACTACAGCAGTGGTTCTCAAACTGTCCTGGAGTACCCCCTGCGCTGCCCTGCACATTTTGTATGTCTTCCTCATCTATCACACCTGATTCAACTTATCAGCTCATTAGTGGAGACTACAAGACCTGAAGTGGGTGTGTCAGATATAGGGAGACATACAAAACGTGCAGTGCTGGGGGTACTTCATGGAGAGGTTTGAGAACCCCTGTACTACAGGACTTTATATCTCCACTGAAACAGTTCCAAGAGGCACTCAAGAAATGAACAAACGACATTTCAATTGAATGGCACAAACAAAAAAGGCACATCATAACATGAACAGAAAGGATATATTAATAAAGACATGCTAACAGAAAAACAGGAGGATACACAACAACACACTCATGCTTACTGGGCAGAAGTAGGAGTTCTCTGCGATGTGACGTGCAACAGCGTGGTTGCTGGCAGAGGTTGCCATGACGAGCAGCAGCGCATCACGGGCCTGCTGCCCCAGAGAGCCGTCTCGATGAATAAATGGCACCAACAAGGAGAAGATCAGCAGGTTAGTGGGACCCTGCTGTACCGGTCCACACCTAAATATCAACTCCAAAACTGCAGTTTCCTTCGCCATGCACACACATACCTGACACAAACCAACATTATTTAGTTACAAATTAGGAAAACACATTCATATTAAATTATGCATAAAATCATTGTACATTACAGCTGTATGCACCCTTCATGCTTGGGTTCATATGAAATTTCTGGCCTGCTTTTTCAAATAACTAATTAGAGCATTTCCATTTGGGGAAAAAAAACCAGAGACCAATTGCAACTAATTTAAATAATTAGTTTTACTCCTCATTTGAGTGGAGAATTGTAAAATAGCAAGGATGGTTTATGTCAAGATCTGTCAAATATTTTGAGTCTTGAGAAGACCAACATGGAGTTTTGTTTCTGTGCGGATTGTAATCACATATTCTAATTTTGCAGAATGTTTTGTTGGTCCTGGAAAAATATTCCTGTCAGAAAAATAAGTTCTAACCCAATCCAGACCCCTAACCCAAAACTTCATAACCTAACCATTAAATTACAGGAAAAATGTGTAACCAGGTTCTAAGCGTCAATGTGATTGGGTGTTCATAAATGTTTTTTCCAAAAATGTTTCTCTCCTTGAACAATGGAAACCTCAAGGACAAAGACCGGTTCAATGATTGTAATCTGCAAAATTCTGTGGAATCAATTTAAATATGGGAAAATGCACAAATGACGAGTCTGCAGAGCAGGTTCTGTGCAGGCCTGGTCATGACTAACAATAAATGGTTCAAATTAGGGATGCACCGAAATGAAAATTCTTGGCTGAAGCCGAACAAAATGAAACACTGGGCCAAAGGCCGAATACCGAACATGGTTTTTCATGTTTTTTTCCCCCCATTTTGCCAATTTTTTCACCATTGCATAAATAGCCAAAATGTGCTTTTTACAATTTTTGTCTTGTTTTTCAAAGAAAAAAAAATCAATTACAAAACAACAATTTAAAAATATTTACTTATCACTGAATTTTTTTTTAGCATTCTAGCAGACATTATACCAACAAAGTTAAAATTAATAAGTTAGTAAAATAATATTTTTTTGGCCATCAGCTCCTCTTCTTGAATCAGGCATGTATTTTTGCCTTACAATTAAATGCAGCCTTGCTGAGCATAAAGCTTCTTTTAAAACATTTAAAATATTATAGACCTAGTCCTGAACAGCTATGTGTCAATGTTACAATCATGGTTTTAATCGAGCTGTTGTAATGATATTTCATTTTTATTTTAATGTTACAGAGCAACAGTAAAATTACAATAATAACATTTATATGTTGATGGAGTTCTTGCTTATTCTCAACTTATATTTTGGCAGAAACCTGCAGGAAGACCTCAGTGCTCTTTCGGTTGATCAAATGTTCTCGATTACGAATGTTGGGCAAGATGTTTGGTGCAACGTATCGCATTGTCCACATGGCCTTGCAAACTTTCATAAATTTTACCGGAGCAGCTGACATAACACAGTTTCAGCGCAGATTTCCCTCGCGCTTTGGACTTTGAACCCTGTTTGAACACATGCAATTCCTGCATGTATTAGAAAACATAACATTCTCCAGTTTATTTAATTGTTTAAGGGCATTTCGCGATTTTAATCTCATACAGTACGCAACACCACACGCCTTCCTCTTCTCATCCAAGACATGGATGCAGTACGAAACAGTCTCTTGCTGTCGTGCTTGTACTGATTTGCGTCTTTGCTCCGGACAGCTTTTTTCCACACTGTGCCTTCCATGGTTGCTGCATTAGCGTGTGCCTCTATTTGATCGCATCACGTCATTGTTCGGTACAATTTATTCGGTCTTTTCGCTTATTCGGTTGCCGAACATTCGGTGCATCCCTAGTTCAAACAGGTGTCAGCATCTGCCTGTCAATCACCTGATTTAGCAGCAGTACGAGGCTGGACTCTAGGGCAGCAGGGCAGCACAGCTGGGGATCCACACATGCTCCCAGCAGGCTTAGGAGCGGTTGTAGCACTGGACTGTGCAGGAGCAGGGGCTGATGTGACTGTCCGATCAGCATCTCAAACAATTTCAACAGCTCTAGCTGGCTGTCTGGTTCCAGACCACGGCGCACATGCCACTGTATCAACTCATCAAGGATGTTCTCCGCCACCACCATCTCCAGAATAGGACCCATTGCTGCAGACATTTCACAATCCATTGTCACATAAAGCAGCCTCTCATATATTACGCTAAACTGTGAAACAGCACAAATGTATGCTCCATCGAGCTCACAGGAGAGTGTTTTAACCTGGTGATTCAATGTCTCCCCCTGCTGGTCTCTCTTCAGCTAGCAGGCACAGCATCTGATCTGTGTGATTGCGAACTGCAGTGAGATCATCGGCATAACCGCCCACTGAAGACTCTCTCTGTTTCAACACCCCTGACACCTGACAAAAAGACAAGGAACAGTTAAATTCTATTTGTGGCAAGGTCAAAGAGGAATAGGTGTCTATATTGATGTAGTTGAAAACAATCCAAATAAGAGAGCACTGACACTAAGGAGGAAAACCTGCTGATGTGTGGGTGTACCTACTGTATGCATTATATTTGAGCATAAAAGGTTACTGACATGCCCTAAAGACATAAAACTATAAAGGCATTTGTTTTCACATAAAACACACATTTCCAAATTACAAACCAAGCAAATAAACCAAGTGTTTTGCCTTATTAATAAGGAAAGACAATTATGAGCCTTTTAGTCAGAGCAGCATGCAGAGCATTAATTTTAACCCCATAAAGCCCACATTATCATGTTTGATACATGAATTTGTAAGCTCTGTTTCATAAACAATCAAAACTTTGCTGAAAAACCTGTTGTACACAATCTACTACATGCCTTCTGCCCTCTGACTGATAGTTCATACTTCGTTAACAAGTAAAAGCACAAAATTCAATTTACATGATTGCAGTTTAAGGAGTTTATTTACACAATTATTATGAAAGAAAATAAGACTATGCTGTGTCTCACCTGTCTCCAGTGGTTCTCAAACACCATAAGACAAGTCTCAGGGTCGGCAGTGCATGGGCTGGATGGGGCTGCATGTCGACTGGTCCGAGTGCCTGGACCTCTTGGATTTAAACGACTCAGCCAACTCATCTTAGTGCACAGGCTGATCCAAATTTGATCAAAAGGTCAACAGGGAAGAATGAAGGGGAGAGAGGGAAGAGAAGTGTGGAGAGGGAGAGAAAAGGGAAAAGGGGAAAGGGGGGGGGGTGGTAAGGCAGCTCACAAAAGGCGTCCAAAAATCAAAAAATTAAGAGTCCAGCTTGAAGAAATAAGAGGTAAAATCATAGAAAGGATGGAATCCTGCTGAAGTCTGCAGCAACAGTCACTGTACACCAGTGATCAGTGTGTGAGCATGCGAGGCTTGTCTGCACTCCCTGTCATCCAGTTTGCTGTCGGCACTATACTCCATACCGATACATAGACTCCTCCACACACACCTGCAGGGACAGAAAGAGAGCGAGAGGTCATTGATGACACATTCACACCTGCAGATAAAAACAAAAACAGTACAGCCAGTCAGTATAAAGGTTAGATTCTGAGGGAGATCGAAAGGGCACACAATATAAATTCCATTAGGGCAGCAACTATTTTGAGAATTGATTATAACATATATATTAATAGGATTAATATATACACAAATGTCAGTAATGGATGCTGAAAAGTCAGCTTTTCCATCACCGAATACAAACTATTACCAAAAAATTCCATGAGGGCTGCAACTATTTTGAGAATCGATTAACATACATAATATGATAATAATACTAGAGGTCGACCGATAATATCGGGCCGATATGTTCATTTTTTAATATATCCGCATCGGCCGTAAATCCTGGTTTAGTAGCGGCCATTTAAATCGGTACATCCGCGTGCACCCCTTATTACTTTGTTGCGTTGGAAAGTGCTTCTGCAGCATAGAGAAGGACACCAACCAAAACTTTGGAAAATCACAACATGCCGGGAGATCAGGCAAGGCTTAAATTTCCGAGATTTCATAAGTCCTATGGCTCATATATTTTACTTTATATTACTAGTACACAATGAAGTGTTGCTTCAACTTATTGAAAGAACAAACGAATAGCCAGAACGTCGGGACTGGCATATTCTACAGCTGGGTTAAAGGTCCTTACGTGCATACTTTAAGGACTGTTGTCGAAACTATCACTATCAGCAGCTGTGCTTGCTAAATATAGCCACCAATTTATAAGTTCGTTTTTATTTTTCCCTTATCGGAGTCGGAGAATTTCGAATTCTCACAAATTCTCACGAATTCTCTACAGAATGGTGAATGACATTTGTTCGGAAGCATGGTTTGATGCAGACAATAGCCGGGTTTCCATCCAATTTATTTGCATATTGCATTAATGAAAAAAGCTGAAGAATATGCGTGTAATGCAATCAACTGTGTAATGCGAATAAAAATGGACATCAGCCTAATAAAAGTGATGTGTTCCGACCAATATATACGTCGCACAGTTATTATCCTCATTAAACCTGTCTAACGTTAACCGTCAAGAATGTCAGAAATCACTAAGGGTTTAGCACTGTTTTTTATTTTTTTTGTAATTACTAGATTATGGTAATTTGGTTTGTAACTTGTAAGCAATCTGTTAACAACAAAAACAACACATACAACCCTCTACATTGCGAGTAAATCACTCGCATATGCGACTAAATCTTCACTCTGGCGACTAAATGATGTCTAATATTAGCCAATGGCTAATAAATTCTCAGATTTTACTCGCCAGTGTGTAAGTTGGAGGCTGAGTATATGATTGGCACATATATATTTTCACTCACAGAACATCTGACTGAGCGCTTCAGAGTTTCTCTCTCCGCCAAGCGATCTGTGCTGTTTTCCAGTTCATCCGAATGGATGTGCAACGCACAACGTACCGTAAACTCTAGTGTGAAGTGCCTTGTTTTACACACACGCAGCGAGAGAGGGAGAGAGAGAATTGACGCGCTACATGTAAACGATATTCTTTGTTGTATTTTGCTGTCAAAATAACGGAGTTCCTTTGGAATTCTTCCGCTTTTAAGAAATTAAGCTTTAGCGTTAGTTCTGGCAGGTCACGTGAGTCAAGCTTGCATCAGCTGATTCTCAGCTGATCACATCTACCTATAGGATACGACACCTTTCGCGGCTTCCTATATACGCTGTATTCATTTAGTATTCACAGCTTTTCTGCTTGCTTCGTATAAATTAAGCATCGCTGCTCGAAATCAAACGTTGCAGCTTGGTTTCAGACATCTATCCACCGCTAAGATAAGTGCTCGTTTTAATCCATATCGCTGGTGATATTACCTGGTCTGCTAATTTGAAAAAGCATTATTTGCAGGGGCAAGCATTTTACGCATCTGTGTTCAGACGCTGGAGCAACACGTATCTAAGCATTAATCGCTCTGAGGACACGCCATATGGTAAGGCCATGAGAACAAGTTTAAATCAACACGCATTCCCGTTCTGCGTTTCAACTGGGGTTCGCTGTAATTCAGCGCATAATCCTCAATGTTTACGTTGTATTATTTCTCAGTTATGTTTCCATTAGCTGTGTGACGTGTCAGTCAGAGCACCGTTATCGCTCCTAATCATGTCTTCTATACCTCTAATAAGTAATTCAATGACCTGTCATTCAACTTCGAAGTATTTCCACATTGTATGCTTCCCCTGCTGGACTGCCACTTATTAGAGATTCATAATTTCTGATCCGCTTGAATATGTGCTCACGCTGAGTAATGTGAGCATATGAGCATGAGAAATTAGGGTGATATGACATGTGTTGATTAAGCATGATCAACTGGCTGAGATCAAGCTATGTTTATTTAAAATAAATAAATAACCTTTGGTGGTGATGGGAAGTATACACGGGCGCTCAATGGACCAAGGGATTTAATAATTCCAATTGTCTAATCAGTACCAGCCCGCCTTTAAGAAAAATAAATAAATAAATAAATAAAATACATACAAACAATTCAGGTGACTACAATCGTTTTCCTCTGGTTCCTCACTTGCTGCGCTTGGGGTGATGCTTCCCCCATAAATATATTAAGCAACATTTCCTGCTAAGTTTCTTATTTCATTCTCATTGCTTAACGCTATGTTGGCAAATATGCTATTGTCAAATATTGCTTGTTGTTTAAGGCTAGTTGTTCAGTAACATGTTTGTTTGCTAGGCACGCTGTTGCTTTAGGCTTGTTGGTTGTACTTTGACACACTGGTAACATTAACGTTACCGTTTAAACTTACCACAGCTGAGACTTGTTTTTAAATCTGTTTAAGACTGTCTGATATGAAACAGGCTTGCTGCTTAAGGCTCATCTATTGAGGATGCCGTTTCATTAAACACATCCTATGTGTATGATTAATTCCATCAAGCTGTGTTTAAGTCTGTGATATGCTGTTGCTTAAAGCTATACAGTGTATCGGTAATGTGCTTGATACTTAACTTGTAGTATGTAGATTTTGCTACTAAAGGTGTTATTAAATGCTAACGATTATCTGGATAGGGCAACATGCTGTTGCCTAAACTTCGGGTATTGACCATATGCTGTACTGCATTAAAGGGGCATGCTGCTCTTCTCAGCTGCTTTTTAAAGAAGAGCACCCCTTCACTGCTTCTCTTCTTAAAGGGCATGCTGCCTCAGTCTATGCTATTTCAGAAGGTCTTTGCTTTAAAGCTATTATGGTATTGGGATTTTGCTTGCTTGTTAGGGCTTATCTAGTGTTCAGTATCATGTTTGTCGCTAGACTTGCTTGTTGCTGTAAGCTATTGGTTGTTACTGCAAGTGCTGGTACTTAGTTAAACTTGCAACAGCAAGAAGCTAATGTTTAAGTTGTGGTTTAGGCCATCCGATTGTTCTTGAATATGCTTGCTGCTTATAGCTCATCTAGTATTGGGAATGTTATTTCCTTAAGTTCCTGACTACTGCAACATGCTGTGATTAAGCAAGCAACATGCTTGTTGCAAAGCTATCTAGTGTATTGGTAAGGATTTTTATCTATGCTCACGCGGGTTGTCAGATTGAGGACACGTAACACAACGAGCACAAATGTCAATGGGAGACGGCCAGCCTGTAAACTGATGAGTTGATTTGAGTTATTGTATGCTGTTGTTGTAGTCTTTTTTAATGGATGCTGAAGCTTTTAGGCAAGGTAGAATATGTGATCTCTGATCCGTTCATTACTCGCTTTTATGGCTGCAGTACGCTATGTTTGCTGCAAACTAGGCTGCCAATTCTAGTGGGTTTTCTGCATCTTTTTCAGGTATTGCATTAAAGGGGCTTGCTGCTCTTCTTAGCTGCTTATAAAGAGCACCCCTTCGCTGCAACTCTCCTCCGGTAAGGGGCTTGCTGCTCTTCTTAGCTGCTTATAAAGAAGAGCACCCATTCGCTGCTACACTCCTCCGGTTAGGGGCTTGCTGCTCTTCTTAGCTGCTTGTAAAGAAGAGCACCCCTTTGCTGCCTTCCCCTGTAAGTTGCTGCTGCCCCAGTCTCTGTTATTCCAGAAGGATATGCTTCTTTCAGAATGCCATCAGTTGTGGTTTGGGCGGTTCTGGCCTATCGTTTGTGTTGGGGGGGTTATTATTGCTGCTCTCCCTGCTCATTCATTACAGGCTGCATGGATGGGCAGGGAGGTTTTTTGCCCAGAACAGAACCATACCGCCAACCCAAACTGCATGCTAAGTGTCTATCATTTTGACGATAGTGGTCCTGACAAAACCCTTCCTCCGCATGGGCGACTAATGCGCAAATGGCAATCTCATTGGCTGGCGCTCACCTTTTATCGTCCCTGTTTTGATTTCAGCAAGTCAGTTCGAGCGAACGCACACAAACTGATTAATATTCATGAATCCAGTATCTCATTAATCCTTGGTGCGTTTTATATAGTTCATTAGTAGAATTTGTATCATTATTATCAGTATTTTTGTTAGTTTTTCCACAATTTTTTATTGTTTTTACAGAAACACCGAATGACCAAAAAAAGCACCACCACCTTCCACTTTAATGTCTGTGTCCATTTATACCAAACATAAATTTTGCTGGTTGCTATGTGTTGGAGCACTACCAGTATTTATTGTTTATTATATTTTATTTTTAGTTTAATTGATTTTATATTTATAAAGTTGTTTTAATTTATTTAAATGTATATTGTGTGTACATTTATGTCCAACAAGCTTGAAAAATTTCTGCTTGATACAGGGGCTTTTTCTAAAAACGTTTATTGTAAATGATTGACCGTTTTTTTTTTTATCTATCTAGATAGATTAATTAACTGTTTTATATATTTAATACTTGGTAAGTTTATTGATTTGTTTGGTTAACTTTGGATAAATATTTTATTTTAATACCGTGCAGTGCACAAAATTAAGATTCGAGAGATGGTTCAAGTCAGTGTTCAATAAATGATGTTAAGTTTAGAAATGTTGTGCATCCATTTATTATTAGTGTGACATTTTAGCATGCAAATGAAGGGGAAAACTTCAAGATATCGGCCCTAAAAATCAGTAGCACATATCGGCCATCGGCTGACCCTGACCTCTAAACATCGGCATCGGCATCGGTTATAGAAAAACCCATATCGGTCGACCTCTAACATATACCTACTGTTCAAAGGTTTTGATGTCAAGTTCTCTTTTTTGTTTTTTTCCTGGCAAGGACACAATTGATCAAACGTAACCGGGACTGGAGTAACGGATGCGTTGCCATCACTGGAATAAATTTCCTTTTTTAAATATACTATAGAAAATACTCATTTTAAATTAAAATATAATTTCACAATATTACTGTTTTTATTGTATTCGTGATCAAATAAATGTAGCCTTGGGGAACATAAAAGACTTCAAAAACATTTAAAAAAAAATGTACAGACCCCAAACTTTTGCACTGTAGCATAAATTCTTACTTTATTTAAAAAGACACCATTTATTTCTGGAATTATATTAAAAATACATTTTATTACACATCTCTCCCAATCCTCACGTTTGCAAAAGGGAAAACGAACATCAAGGCTCCTGGGATCTGTTCATTCCATTTTGCCGTTTCTGACAAAAACACATCATGCATGTATGTTTGAAGCAAAGTTATGGTATAGGGTGTGAATATTAATCGGGTCGTACAGATGTTGCATTTAGGCCTGGGCGATAAAACGGTATCAACGTTGTAAGGTCTGAAGAAGGAGCGGAACCGCGAACACTCAAAGAAAACTTAATAATACATAAACAAAAAATACGCCACAGCCCCTTGCGGACGACTGCCGCGCACAAATGAAACCAAAACACAAAATAAAATGCAGGCCTGGTGCTCTCTCGTCTAACACGGTCGTCACTCCTCCTCTTTATCCTTCCGCTCTCCTCCGTGAACTCGAGACCGTGATGGTGCCGTGGTCGCGCATTACATCGACTTCCACCGGCCTCGCTCCGTTCCCACGGCTCTCGGCCCCGCCCCTCTCGTCACAAACGGTATCAATATTTGTCGCGGTAAACACACCTTCAATATCGATAGAAAAAATTATCGATATAGTGCACGATATAGGCACGTGCTATGAGTGACGCAGACAGCACACATCAACACAGGCTGCAATCGTGCTTGCCTGCCTGTGATGAGGAGATTGTGAATAAAGAGTGAATATTAGTCGAATTTAAAAAACATTTGCATTTGAATGTTAGGTGTTCATCAGGAGCATCATCAGGGCGACTTGATATGCGGTGGATGATGTAAGTGACGTTGTTGCATTTTAATGTTTTGTTAGTCTAGCCCACGAGATGTACCGCTGCTGTGTTATGCATTCAAAATATTAGAGAAATATAGAGGCTCAATGCGGAGAAGATCTTGATCAGGTGAAAACCGAAACCAAGCCCGTCACACAGAACGCATATTTAGAGCATTTTTAGACAGACAAATATGACTGCTGCACTCGCGTCTCACACAAGAGTTGTATAGAAAGCCAAGCAAAGTTAAAACAGTTTAAACGTCACGAATTTGTGGAGGTTTATTCCTTTTCACTGCGTCTCATATGTTTTTAAATGCAATCTGCGCTTCGGCTCTTTGGATTAAGCAATGCATAAATACATGATGCTGTTTTGTTCATAATTGTTATTTAATTTTTATGAGTTAATGTAGACGTAATGCACGTTTTTATAGAGTTACTTGCTAAATTCACTGCATTATTTTGCTCATTGCGGCCCTCCTGTGGCCTCGGGAGACAATTAGACCTATACAAGAAAGATCTATTTAATCTGCACATAAAACATTAGAAATTAAATATTTGTTTAATTTTATTGTGTTTGATTGTTAAAACTACAATATTTGTTGTTCGTCTCCTAATTTGTCTTAATTATAAATACAGTGGTTAATAAAATAAAATAAATTCTATTGGGTTTTGTTTTAAAAAAAGGTTATAAAAATGTCAATAATTATCGATACTGAATGATATGAAACATTATATCGTCGATAAATTTTTTTGCTATATCGCACAGCCCTAGTTGCAGTAACACTTTATTTTGATAGTCCACTTTAGACATTCTACTAACAGTAAGTAACTTTGCAACTACATGTCAACTAGCGGTCATTAGAGTATTAGTAGACTGTCTGCTTAATATTTTCTAACATTTTATTTTGATGGGTCTACAACATGCAAAGAATTTGTATTTGCTCCTAACCAGAATTTGTTAGCATAGCACCCTGAGATAAAGAATTAATTCTTGAAAGCAGAAAGGAATGAAAGGTTTAATCATAAATGCAGCACACAAGTAGATCTCCAGATCAGGTTCACCATCTAATAAATATGGTGTCTGGTGAAACAACTGCACCCATAATACAACAGGCAAAAGCACTCACAACTCTAAATACTGCAAGTGGCAGCCTACTGTATATTCATCTATGCATTCAGCTGGCATTTCTGAAAACCTACCTGCAAAAAACATCTGTAGCAGTAGTTTTTCTTTGATGTTACACACGTCTTCCTGTGGTCTTAACTAATGCAACAACACTTCCTGTGTTATCAAAACCAGTGACACTTCATATTGTTTTAGTATTTGAGACTTTAATTTCAGTACAAACAACAAGGGAGGACAAAAAAAACAGACTTGAGAAATGGGTAAAAAAATTTAAACACAAATTCAAAAGCCATTTTCAAGGAAGCACCAAACACATACAGACACTCCACCCTGCCATTCACTAAAATCTTCCTTGACCGTGACAAGAAATAAGGAGTCCTTCCCTACGAGAACTCCCTCATCCCAAGAAAGACGGTTCACAATTCCAATGACATAATGCTATAGAGGCTGTCTCTTGAGGAAGGGCCCCTGTACAAGGGAGGAGTCATGTGTCACAAACTCTAGAGTATACAAAGGCTTCTTGGTACTGTAAATTGGATAGTATGAGTCACAGACAAATTCAACTACAGCAGGGTCCAATGTTCCAGACCAAGTCAAACAACATCTACTTACAAGTGCACAGTTTCTAGCCAGCAAAGAGGCGGTACGACAGCTTGGCATAGTTTCTCCTTTAATTACTTTAGTGTCTTTCAGTGTGCGCACAGCCCAGCTAACCACTACTCCTCTGATACTGTCTCTCTCTCATAGTTATTGCTTCACTCACTAGTTATGTCACTACCAAATCATACTGTGTGGCAGCAGCAATGACTGTTATTATCAACTAGGGATATGCTGGTATCAAATTTTCATGTGATTAATTACTAATGCTTTTATCACGGTATACTGTATTATCACGATTAGAGTTGTCAAAAGACCCGGTACTTCGGTACTAAAAAACTGAAAACATTACGGTACCAGGTTTTTTTAAGTACCGGTGGAACCGAGTACCCAGTCAACCCGGTTCTTGATGCGCTATCCGAAAGGTGCGCAGATGCGCTCTCTTCATAAAAGCACTAAGACATGGCAACATCAAAAGGAGAAAACACACCAAACTAACAAAACACTTTTTAAAGACACCCAGATCATATAAAAGAGTTCAAGCAGGAAAGTTTCATTTTCATTTTTAATATTTAGATCAGTGTTTCCCATACATTGATTTATTTGTGGCACCTGACACAATATCAAAACTGACCGCCACAAATAGATTTTCCAAAAGGCTTTGACTTCCTTGAATAAACATGAGCACTGCACATTTCAAAATTAGTATGTAACTTCTTGACACGATTTCGATTCCTATTTGTTTCATGATTTCACGATTCGATTAAAATTTTTTTTTTTTTTACAAAATGAGATTTAAGACAAATTATAAATTAAATGTGTCCTTTTATTATTGCTTGGACAAAATACTGCACGTTTCTTTGTGAAATTGATATATAACACTATAATAATATACTAATGTAGCATTTGCATATTACTGCTCTTTTGTTGGTTTTGATTGCTTCTATTGTTCTCATTTGTAAGTTGCTTTGGTTAAAAGTGTCTGCTAAATGACAAAATTTTTATTTAATGTAAATAACAAAACTAAATTGAATTTTTAATACAATCCCCAAATCAAATAAATAAGTAACACAAATAAAGAAATCTCTTCATATAAACAAAATAAGGCTTTGTTTGTGCTCTTTCCATTTAAAATTAGAGTCAACCACTGCATTTTAATCTTGATCCCAACAAAGATGCTGCATACATGCAACATGAGCAGTTTTAATCTAAATTAGGTTGTATAATTTTGAAATTTGAAGCAAAAACAGAATGTTTGACTTCAGTTTTGTGAAACTATACATACAAAATCTGCATGAAAGCTGACTGACTGAGACCAATTGACCCTCTGCCAGCAGATGGCCGCGTAAGCGTTTCCTTGGTTTCCTCCGGCTGTAAACAACGGCGTCTGAACTGTGATTTAATATACTTAAGAGGTTATAATTAAATAGTTTACAGAGGCAAGATGAAAAGAAAAAATATCATCTAAACTTTTCTAAAGACAGTACGTTCAGACATGCATTCATATAAACTCCTGCCTCTAAATGAATCGTGATTTGTTTAGCATCTCCACCGATTTGAATCGTCACATATTTGAATCGATTTCAACCGGCTCGCGGTTAATCGTTTCATCCCCAGTCAAAGTCTGAAACCCGGTGCGGGTTTTTTTTATATCACTGTATTTCTGAAGAACTACCGTCTCATAAAATACATGATGTCATTTTCATTTCATCTGCCTCTGTAAGGCTGAGCATTTGTGAGCACAGTTTATTTGATTACAGCCTGACCGGAAACTCTATCTATCGCACTGTCCAACAGCGCCTCCTGCTGCAGAGAATAATCTCATAATATACTCGCCAAATAGTGCAAGTCTGTGGGAAACACGCTTCGTTTTAGGAATATTAAATCATATTTTAATTGAAATCGGATTGAAAATGAACGTTTTTTCATTAGAGTAGTTAGTTTTAGCTAAACCGGCTCACACTAATAGAATAGCAGTAGAATGAATTAAGTTTCTTTCTACTATTTAAGGTCAAGTCATCTTATTTTATATAGTGTTTTATACAATACAGATTGTGTCAAAGCAAATTTACAGTATTAAATAGGAAAATAATATGTCAATAATGCAAAATGACAATCCCCTTTAACTTTTATTAGGGGGGTAAAAAACCGAGGACATATGAGTTACTATTTTTACACACCAGAGCTGTTTAATGTAGTGTTTAATCTAAATAGGCTGTTAGATGAAGTACAAATGGTTTACCTTGTGTCATATCAGTCAGAAAACAGTTTCTTGGCTTTTTTTTTGTGCGCTAACTACACTGTAAAATATCGTGTGTAAATTTTTACTGTAACATTGTTAATAGGTTAAAATTCCCCTACTAGATACAGGAAAACTTAAATATCTAACCCACCTGTCATGTATTTACAGTAAAATGCCGTTATTTTTACAGTTTAGAAGAATTAACAAGCAATGTTAATATCCAGTCAAACTGTAACTGATATTCCAAGAATTTCCCTGCTGACAGTCCACATTTGAAAGTATTTGTTAAATAATCTGTTTTTGTAATAGTTTGTATATTTGGCTTTGTTACATCTTCTGGTTGTTTAATGAAATTTAATGCCATTATTTAAGTATCATGTTCTACCATTATGGTGTTTTGGTGTTTGCATTAATGACTCTGTTGCCCCGTCTATATAGTATATATCTTCCTTGTGGCGAACTATACTTGTGATGAACCTTGATTCTTCATGTGTCTTTCTCTTTTACCACCTGCATTATTATGGTGGTTGTCAGTATGTTAAAGGTTCAAAACAGATTTTAATAGCAGTGTGCGTTTTTGAATTTACTGGTTTACATTCAAATTTTCTTGTTTTGGTTTAAAAAAAAAAAAATTTAACCGAGTTTTTTATACTGTATAACAGTATGAACAGTAACCGTGTCTTACACAACGCGACGACGCTTCCGTCCAACAGGCTTTCTAGTGTCTACACAGACATTGACTCTGTGTCAGTACCTCATACATGAAACGCGTCAGTTTACGTCGGGATTTGTCATGTCGTGCAGCATTCCAATGTAGTATCACTGATTAGACAAGTTTAGATTGTATTTTCTTTCATCTGCCTCTGTTAATGCATATTAAGTTCATAAGGCAGCACTGCCTTGGTTTACAGCGGGAAACGCTTTTAACGCCACCTGCGGCAGAGGGTCAATCTGCATCTCGTCCTAGCGTTCCTTCAGATCTTTTTTGTATTTCACACTGAAGTCAACATTCTTTTTTCGCCTTCAAAATTCTAATTATACAACCTACTAACTAATTAGAGTAAAACTGTTCATGATCTGTATGCGCATTTTGCTTGGATCATTTAAATGAACGAGCACATACAAAGCCTTATTTTGATTTTATATGAAGATATTTTGTGTATCGTGTTACTAATTTTGATTTGGGCTCGTTTTAATAAATTTAGTTTGTTATATACATTACATTAGCATATATTAAATTTTTATTTAGCAGACGCTGGTTCACTCAAATCCAACAAAAGAGCAATAATATGCAATAATGTGCTATATTATTATAGTTATATTTCAGTTTGACAAAGAAACGTGCAGTATTTTGTCCAAGCAATAATAACAGGACACATTTAATTTATAATTTGTCTTAATCTCATTTTGTAAAAAAAAAAAATCATGAATCGAATCGAATCGTGAGTTGAGTGAATCGTTACATCCCTAGTTATATATATATATCTCAACACCGTGCCACCGGTGGTAGTTAAAAATCTGCCACCGTCACAGCCCTAGATGTTTGATCTTGTTTTAAGCATAAACTCACTTACATTTTGCTCAATTTCTTTATACGTTCCATTTTCATCTCAAGTAAATATGTCTTGATTAAAAGAGGTTTAGATATTTGTATTGGAAAACAAAACAAAAAATACTGAGGAAGACATTCATTTTTTTTTGAGTTTAAGACTTTCTGCTAAGATTAAGGCATTAATTTGTATAAGTGCGAATAAACCAAGCTTACCGTCTATAAATATTAGCTGCCACACCAACATAAAGAATAATTTGTGTGCTTCGTCCTGGTCTTACCTTATTGATACGGTCACTCACCTGTTTCTCAAATCCCAAGATACATTTTTGGTAACTCACGGAGACAAAGAGTTTTTACGAACGCTTTGCTAGCTAGTGGCTACAACATTCCAGCATAACACAACTAGTGGTGCTGTAATGGGACTAAACAGCGGAGATTATCTGTGCAGTCCAGAGTCAGTTAGCTCTGCCTGCTTACTGACTGCTTAATGCCCCAGGGAGAACAGTCAGCTCCTTGTGTTTCACTGTGATTTCTTTATCGACCCTGCAACCACAAACACCACAGATGCACACTACTGGCATATCAAGATTCACATCTATATGTCTTTTAAAACATTAACAAACACAAACAGTTATGACTCACCACAAGTACATGCAAAGTGTTTCAATAATTGTAACTGTAAGAATCAATATATCATCGGTGAGGACAATCATGCTGAACCGAAAGATCATCTCCCAGGCAGTAAGGACACATAGAGGAGACACCTGCATCATGTGCATAAACATGCACTCACAAGTCATTAATGCAAATGTGTACTGGTTACCCTGACTCAAACACGAAGGCTCAACAGTAAGAAGAGTGGTTCAGGCCTTCCCTTGGTTGATCGAGTCATCAATTCATACACGTTTTTGCATTCAAAAACAGCTAGATGCACAGAACAGCATGAAATAGAATATAACATGAAGCTTGTCTGTAAAGTTGCCTTAAAATGCAATGTTTAAGGGCCGAGGCTCTGAAAAAAATAGCTTGAACATTTTTAATCAACTTAAATATTTTAACTTATATAATCAATAAAATATTTCAGCATGTGATGTCAGTAAATTAAGCATTTACCAAAATTAGAGATCTGCATACTTAATTTTTGTGAAACAGTATTACACTGACTACTAAATTTTCCGGAAAATGAGTTGCACTGGGTCAAAACGGCACTGTTGCCAGAAAAAACTAACAAACAATAAGTTGCATTGGTGTATATAAGTCACATTCAGAAATAATCTAAAATACAAGTAAATAAAAAGCATTTATAAACATTATAGAAACTATAAATGTATATTACTCCCCTCACTCCACAACAAATCCTTCAAATTGAATGGTATTCAGAACAGAATAGGAATAAAAATATATAAGTATAAAACAAAAATAAATTAAAGTGGTATTCTTGATTAACTATACTAACTCATTATTAATGCCAAGCCTTAACAAATTTATTTAAAGTGAAGCTGAATCTATCGAATGTGCAAGATGCGCCATACAAATAAATTTGGGCCTGCATAACATGCATAATATGCAAGTGTGCTTTGCGGATGTTTTATGTGCTTAACATTAATTATATTATGAACATCATATAAGTTCCAGCACGTTGTAGATGGTAAAAAATGTGACATATATTCTGGAAAATACAGTATTTGTTCATATAACAAAGTATATATCTAGAGATACAAATTTTGTAGTACTTTTTTAAAATATAAAACACACTGCTGCTGAATCAATTACAAAACAATTGTTATACCAATGGATTTGCATGTCAACCTATAGTATAGTGCAAGGCTGTTTGAGAATGTGACAGAAGGGGATAAAGGGTGGAGAAAGAGAGAGAGAGAGATAGAGAAGCAAATGGAGAGGACTCTCTTTCTCTTATAGCCCTGAGGTCAATAAATCATTAGCCAGGTGTCTGTCTTGGCAGCTCACAGGTAAAGTCTTAATGGTAGCAGATCAGGAGCAGGTAAACATAAGTGTAATTACTAGATTCACATCAGTGCACTCTTTAAGCTGATGAGGTGGACCTAACCTAAAGGTTATGGATCTGTGCTGCTACCACTAAGTAAAAAGAAAAGGGGTTAATAAGATAACAGTTCTGCTCTTCAATAATCACTGTACCCTCAATCAAGACATTGCACAAAACACACTACCCCTAAATATACAGTAGTCTGCTTAAACAAGGCTGTTTTCTACACGATTCACATTACTCTGCAAATCTGGTTATTTAAAAGAAAGGACATCTGAAACGTGTCTTTACCACAAAATGCTCATACTTCCTTATGACTCAAGTTTTAGGCCATGCATTTACTTCTCTTATGGCATGCTTCATATTTATGCCAATTGAGGCAAAAATGGAAAAGGTGAATCATACAAAACTATAAATGACTAAATTCACTGGAATCCAACTAGAGAGTGTCGACCACTGACCATTGGAAATAAGGAGAACAACAGAACCGAGCGAGAGAGAGAAAGAACGAGTGCATTCCTTGGGTTATAATCATCAAGGGTTCAAAGTTCAGTCATTCTGACACTCAAATGAGTTTAGGACTGCTGCAGCATTTTCTGAAGGGAAATAAACCTGAACACAACGCCTCAAAATGACTCCAGCAATTGTGTGTATGTGTCTGTGCAGAGGGGGTGAAGACCGAAAGACAGACGAAGAGAGTCTGAAGTACATCTTCACTAGAGCACAAAAGCTTATATGGTTTTATGGCACAGAAATGTTGCTCTAGTAGCTGACTTTATGGAGCAAAAGCATGATTGAATCAGAGTTACTGCAGACAACTAAAACAATAAAAAATGGGACGTAAACATATTATACTCAGCTAGCTGCCAAGGCAGAAATTTATTTAGTTTGAGATAAAAATGTATAAAAACTATATGGACATACAAAAAAAATGACAAAAACACACTACAAAATTACTACATATTTAACAAAAAAATTGCATGAAACAGAAAACATGAAAAAACAAATTTTAATATTAATGAAAAACTATAATAATATTTCAATTATACTAAAATAACACTGGTCTTAATTATTATAGACATCAGCTTTTCCAAGAAAAATGTTTGCAAAAATGGGCTTTACACAGAATTTGTAACAATAAGATGAAGGATGAGAATCATCAATACTGTTTTAGATCAAAGTAATCAATAATTAGTAGCTGAGAGGAATCCCAGCACCTACACCTGAAATAATTAAATACTAAGATAAAACCTGTTAAACATTGAATAATACACTATCAACAGAAATAAGGCCGAGAACCTACTAGAGCATCACTACTTTTCTGCAGACCCCTCAAACTCAATTTCCACTCATAACCCTGCCATAATATCCTATTATAAATACAGCGCATATATTCAATCCAGGAACACGGTCAACTCTCACATTTATTGATAAATACAGTGACTTCATGTATAGTCTTCATAAAAATCTCAACAGGCTTTTATATGAAGGACACATTTCAACCCAAAGGAGCAGCTTCCATTGCTGCCACCCAGTGCATAATCATAATCATATTCATGAGAGATTGTTTTCAACCACACATCACATCTGAGTGAATAAACTATCATAATCAGACTTAAGGTTTGACCCATTTAAAAAAAGGTTAGTTACAAAGGATAGACCACATGATTATATATGATTTGGACTGAAATAATGCACCATAATTCTCACCTGCCCCACAGCCAAGTGTTGAGTAACTTAACGTACTCAGGATACACAACAACATAACAGTCATTTTGAAGCCTGGGGTTCATCACTTATGACAACATAAACATTTTAGAGGTTAAAACTGGAACCACCACACCATTTACTATAATCATGCAGGTCAAAAGGCACTCATAACAGCACAGTAAAAAAACACGACAACAAAATCGCTTTAATGGTTCATTCCAAGAAGCTGACCTAAAAATACCTAAACGGCTGTCAATCATAGTTATTCAAGTTTATGCCAATGCAGCTCTGTCTTTCTCACTTTCAGTACGAGTACGTTAGTTATGTGTCACGCTACACATTCCCACGCAGTGATGTGTCGTTTTAAACACATAACGTGTTTAAAAACAAACCGAGCGGTTGAAAACCGTTATTCTGTGTGGTTATGTCAAGTGGATAAAACAAATCAAACCTAATGCTTGACGCTTTCAACATTAGCATGGTTTATAGAGTATAACTTACGCATATTTTCTTCCACTGCCAGTGATATTTTTCTCGTCTCATCTGTGTGGAGTTTCACCGTTAGCCGCACAGTGAGCTCGCAACGGGTCAGATCAGATTTGACGCTGACTGTTGAGCTCGCGAGCCGAGCGGGAAATGAACACTGACGAGACCACACAGCGCGATTCGACCGTTAAAACCTGAGCAAAAAAATACTTACGCAAGCGAGTGCTGTTTTCCGCTTCGTCCTCCGCCGTAACCTGTCTATCATCAAACGGCGAATCTCAGATTTGTCAACCTCTCCCTTCGTCCCGCAGCCATCTTTCTCCTCAGATTCCACGGACACACCCACGCGCACGGGACGCTGTGACGTCACGCCGGAGGGTGGCGACCATGCCGAGAAGTCTGTTGTTTTGCTCGGAGCGCCTCCGCCGGGGAAATTGTAGAATTGATGAAGTGGCGTATGAATATTTATTAGATTGCGATGACGTTGCGTTGGGTTGTAACCTTTAAGGGGCGACCAGACACGGTGCGTAATTAATATTCATGAGTTGGCCACATGGTGGATAAAATGCGTCCACCGCTGCACAGAACAAAAAAAACTGTGGTATATGCTGCCACCAAGTGGTAATATGATGTTTTTTCCTGCCTGATACAGTTAAAATCATAAAACAAAGATTTCATTTTCAAAATACATTGATAATAAAGTACATACTATGCTTATACTGCATATATTATAGTATTCAAACATAATAGAGCTATTTTTTCAGTCATTCTTGAGACATGGGACAAAACAGGTCCAGCAAGGGTAACTGCTACTAGGTTTAAAAATAAAAATATTTTAAATGTCATGAGGGATTAATAATAGAATGTATTTAACACAATTATCACCTTCAATTTAATTTTCTCATTTTTATTATACCAAATCTGTGTTTCTTATTGTCCTCTCACTACATCTAAAACAATGTGTCCACAGAGAAGGGTTCAATCATTCATATGCAATAAAATGGATAAAAATGTTTTTTTTTATGATGAAAAAGAGCTTGTTTTATCAAAAGCAACACTTAATAATATCTCCTATCAAAGCAAGGTTGTTTTTTTTAATGACACATGCATGTTTAATAAGATTTTAAAGTTGCGTCCCCACTTTGTCAACACTGTCAGACATTCAATAAAATGTAATAAAATCAGGGAATATCAGGGGCAGCTGTCACTCTAAAGGAGCCCCTTGCCACAGTTCACCTCTGCAGTGTACATCAGTGTCAGACAGGCTCTGCAAGTTTTTAGTTTTAGAATATTTAAATCCTAATGTTAATATTTCCTTTGTCACAGCCATGATATGTCAACACCATCTTCCAATTTCTGAGGAAATTATTTGAAATATTTAGATAATTTTATTCTCCTGAAGCAGGTTCCATTAGCATCTAGCATCAACAGAAAAAAATAAAATGCTACTACATGAACTCATGAAATGCCAAATGTGTCAACACCGTCAGATGTCACCACCATAAGATTTTGTGTTCCAATGATATATCAAAATACTTAAATGTGACTCTTGAATAAAAGCTTTATAAACAATAGCATACTCACAGTTTGTGTTTGTTTTAATACAGTAATTGACTGATTCAATGTATTTGATAGTTAAAATGACTACAAATTCAGGTTTTTGTCACCTCCGTCAGTTGAATATTTTGATAATATTTCATTATGATATTTTATATTTGTTGTGGAATTGTTGGTCACATGTGAAAGTGTAATCTGTCTGCTAACACGAGAATGTGTTTTGAAATGTTAAAAACATCTTGAATGCTGTTAAAGATAAAGCTGAAATTATATTACACAGTCCAAGGTAAAAAAGCACATTTTGTTAAAAATTAGAAAAGTTGGGAGGTTGTATCAAAGTATAGCTCAGTAGCTTAGTACATATAGGATACATAAATGTAGTTTCATTTGTCTGAGTACAAGGTTTTATTTTTCAATTTTGCACCGTTTTGTCCCACTTCTCAAGAATGACTGTTTTGAGTTTGTAAGCCAACTGATTCAGGTTTTAGACACTTGATGGATCATTAAAACTATTTTCCATTTCAGTTACCTTTGCTCAGCTACCCCACAGAGTCTGCAGAAATCTGATTGGTTCACACAGATTGCTGAGCCAGGAGGAAACTGCTTACCTGTTCCCCTAGAGAAATGGTGTCATGGCAATAAGCATCACATAGTACCTGTGTCATATGGGTGGGGCTGCTTGTTGTTATGATGACACAGCTAAGTGGTCAAACAATGGTTGCGTTTTCTTCATCTGTCTTGTAATGTTGTTATAAACTTACTTAGCTTCGTATTTTCTTTGTAAATACTAAATATGAACACAAATCGCTGGGCAAGGCTTTTCACATGGCAACGCATGAACAAGAATGGTGAAAAGGAAGAGAATAAGGAACAAGAACCAAAAGAGAAGAAGAAAGAAGAGACTACAAAATTAAAGTGAGTTAGTTCAAATGTTTAGTTGTCAAATTTGTTACTGTAACATTATAACGTAAAAATTCTATGAAGTTTAAGTTTGACAACAATGCTCCAAATACACACAAATACAGTTCTTTACCATTTTAAGGGGTGTGGATAAAAAGGTACACTATACAAAAACACTAACACAATGTTGTAATCTTTCAGCTGGAAGGAATGGATAACTGATCCATCTGAAGAGTTTTATTATACATGGTTACAAATTATGATACTCCCTATCTGCTACAATTGGGTCATCATAATATTCAGGTAGGAAAACACTGAGGTTTTACTGATTGGTGTTGAACTACATATGTAGGCCTATGTTTTAATAAATCACTTTTATTTTTTTACAGCATTTTAGAAAAATCTTGTAACTGAAATGAGAACATTACTAAAGACACTAACATTTTAGTTCTTAAAATTATATCAAATTTGCAGATATAGGCCTATTTTGGATTTCAAGTCCTAACAGTTAATTTGCTACAGTAAGTCAATACAGGTAGACCTTCACATGAGAACTTGTTCAAATATCTGTGTATTGTTCAAAGGACATGCTTCTATGCAATTGAGGAGAAGTTTGTGGCAACATGGCTCACCTTGGATTATATCTGTGACTTGTTCTATGTGCTTGACACAGTTATTGGGTTTCGCACAGGTAAGTGTGCATCTTGTTGCTTTATTTGTTTGTTTAGCCTTCCTATTAGTCTGAATGTACTTATTTAAATTTTCAACTTTGCTTCAAATATAGAATGACTTCACTTTGTGTCACTGTACAAATGAAAAGGAACTTGAGGCACCATTTGTGATTCCTCAGTTCGCCACTGGAAAACCTCAAGACATAATTTCATAAAAGGTTTTTCTATTTTACAGGTTTTCTGGAGCAGGGTATCCTGGTGCGAGATCTCTCCCTTTTAAAAAAGCGTTACATGCGCTCCTCTCGCTTCAAGTGGGACATTGCCTCCCTGTTGCCCACTGATATACTCTACCTGAAACTGGGGATCCACACACCTCTAGTTCGGGTCAACCGCTTTCTGCGAACGGGTCGTATGAACGAGGCCCTGGACCGTATGGAAACGCGCACATCCTATCCAAACACCTTTCGCGTCGCCAAACTCATGCTGTATATTTTCGTGCTCATCCACTGGAACGCTTGCGTCTACTTCTCTCTGTCTAATTACATAGGCTTCGGTGCGGATCCCTGGGTCTATCCCAACATCTCCGACCCGGACTTTGCTGCCACGAGACGCCAGTACTTCTACTGCTTCTGGTTTTCCACTCTCATCCTCACCACAGTGGGTGACACTCCGCCGCCCGAACGCGAAGAAGAGTATCTGTTTTTGGTCGCAGACATGTTGATCGCCGTGCTGGTATTTGCTTCTGTCGTGGGGAGCATGGGGGACGTGATCTCAAGCTTGCGAGATCGTGACAACGTGTTTTTCCCCAATCACGAGCTGGTGAAGGGTTACCTGCGCAGCCGGCGCATCAACAAAGAACTGCAGAAACGCGTCAACGACTGGTACCAGCATCTCCACATCAACAAGTGGGTCTTTCCGTTAGTGTGTGTGTGAACGTGATTTCACCAAGTAACATGCTCCTGGAACAACATCCCAATCAACCAATCAGAATTGAGGGATAATTTACAGGAAATGTCTGTTTTAGGCTTACAACAAGGGTTAGGTGCTTCTGAACTCTTATTCAGTTATCATTTCCCTCCGATTTGTGGGATAAATTATGGGTAGAGTTAGGTTTAGATGTAGGGATATGGTTAGGTCTATGTTTGTGGACAGTAATGTTGTTCCAGGAACGTGTCTGACTTGGCAAAATCACAAATGGCAGAATTTAAAGACACTTAAGCAACATCTACCTTATCTACCTTAGTGATAAATAAATATATTAAAATGTATTTGAAATACATTTATTTCATGCTAAGTATAGGCCTACTACATTTACATATTTATGTGCTTAATAAAAATAGGATACTCTGCAATTGTAGGCTTCTTGTGGTAGGCCTATACTAAACTGGTATACAAGGGTGTTTTGGTTCTTTTCAGGGGTCTGAGCGCGGGTCTCGTGATTTTTGGACCATATGTGAACACTCCAAACGATCTCAGACCCCTCAGAAGCGAAGCGAACCGAGACCATCTCGGGAGGTGGTCTGAGTACGGTTCGCTTTCGGCTAAAGGTACGGTTCGCTAAAAACGTGCATTGTGAACACAAATCGACCCGGGCTCACTTGATTTTTCCATTTGCGAATTCCACTGTTGTTTGGCCATCAGATGTTTCCGTACAAATCAGCTATTCATAGTGGCTGCTTCTTCTGGCAGATTTCTACAAATTGTTCGCTCACAACGTACAATCGTTTATTTTAATTTCAACCGCTTCCAAACTGTAAGAGATACGGCTGTGCGCCTTGCCAGTTTAAACTTTTTTTTTTTATATAGGCCTAGGCTACGAGCGCGCACATCCCAGCGGGGACTAAACTACACTCTCTTTAGCGTTTATTGTTTCAACTGTCAAAAACACCCATGGTTCACATAAACACAGTTGGTTTTGTCTCAATCGAATGTAAACATCTGGGAAAGAAATCGCATGTGTATCAATTGATCTGTGCAGTGTATGTTGTTGTAGTACAGCAGCCTAATATGAGAATCAGTAGAATATAGCCTATCACTCATATGATTAATAGGCTAATATGCATTTATTTTTTTTTAAATTTGATTAGTAACCTACATTTCTTACTGAAATGCTGCATTTTTATGGATACCTGTACTGTACTTGAAAAATTTAAAGCAGTTTATTATATTATTTTATTTTTTTTCTATCTCAATGTCAGCATGCCTTTTCCGCTGGTCCTTAAAAAGTCTTAAATTTAACTGTATCAAATTTAAGGCCATAAAAAGTAAAGGGGGACGAAACCATTGTCCCATATGGCTGAATGTGACGATTAAATTTCAAAAGGCTATGATTTCATTGAATATGAGTGCTGCACGTTTCAAAGTCTATCTTTATGCAGTTCTGAAAGCGCCACATGCTGGCACAGAATGAATTTGCATTTTTTAACAGCCCTTCTGCTGGTTTAAAATAATAATTTATATTAAACCAACCATTAAACCATTACTATAATAATTGATACATTTGATTTTTGACTCTTTTCTTAAAAATTGTTTGAAATTTGAAAGGCTGACATTTGAAATTGTATTTCATTTTTTTAAATGTTTTTGTGAAAACCTGTATCTGAACTGTAAATATGCTTTTTTAGTCTTTTAAAACATTGCCCCAACCCACTCATATGGCATAAATTATTATCTGTGCAGTGCAGGTCTTAAAAGTCTTAAATTTGAGCTAAAACCCCTGTGTGCTAAAACCTAAACACGATTACATAGACAAGGTAAACAATTCAAAATAAATATTGAAAAGTTGTACGAAACTTAATTGTTTGGCAAAAGAGAAAAAGATTCCATTCAGAGGCCATATTCACCATCAACCACTGAACTGGACTAATCCAAAAGCACATTCTGAACACAAAGAGTCTGAGACACCATAACTGCTTAATGGACCCAAAAAAGCCTCTGAGTCCTCTTCACCGGACTGTGATATTGTGAACACAAAGAAACTGGGTCTGTTTTCACGTGGTCCACCTCTGGCCCACTTAACGGGTCTGGTTCGGTTCTTTAAAGAGGACTCAAGTGTGAAAACACTGTCTGCTAAATTGGAACAACTAATTTTGTACATTATGCACTTTATTTGTGCTGAATTCCAACTAAAATTATACTGAAGTATATTTGATTTAGCTAAAGTGGAACTATTTCAAGTATGGACCTTTAAATCGCTTGCATTTAAAGACGGATATATTTTCAAAGATCATACAGTCCCACAATGTGCCATTAACCACATTTTAGGCTAATATAAGAATGTACATGTACACACTAGTACTACAAAAAAGATTCATTGTAATTTTTATATCATTAAGCGATGCAGAGTAAATGTTAATAGATTTTGAACTATTCTTAGTACAAAATAATTTATTTGCAATATATCCTTTTCTAGGTACACTACCATCCACATTTTGTGTCGGTAATATGTTATTAAGAAATTACTACTTTTCATTCAGCAGATGCATTAAATGACAAAGTCACAGTAAATCATACTTTGTTACAAAATTATTCAAATATGCCTTTACAAATTTTAATTAGCAGACTTTGTTACCTTCAAAATTTATTTTAAATAAAATATTCCAATGTTTAACTTTTTTACTGTTTTTTGATAAAATATCAATTGGCGAGACCTTCTCCAAAAACATTACAAGTCCTTATCACACTCACACAACTTTGAAAGCAGTTTAAATGTAAAAATTGCTAAACTGCAAAAAGAAAACAAAATATTCCATCAAATGGCAACTGAAAAAAGAAATGAATGCTAGCTTTTCTCGGACAACTAGTTTGAGGCCATTTTCTTGTGTACCATGAGGATTAATCCTTAAAGCTGTTCGCTCTTCATTAATATCATCCTACATGTTTGTTTCCACCCAAATCTTCTCATATGTCTGGAACATAAAGATCACACGGGAGAATGAGATTCTTCAACTTCTTCCAATCACACTTCAGACAGCAATTGCCGTGAGCGTGCATCTGCCCACTCTCTCTAAAGTCACCATCTTTCAGAACTGTGAGAACAGTCTGTTGGAGCAGCTGGTACTTAAACTCACCCCACAGGTTAGAAAACACGTGGCACACCTGGACAGGATTAAGTCTAACAACAGAGGCCCCCAGTTTTTTTTTTTTTCTTGAACGTAGACTGGCATATCGTGCCTCAGTCAGGGGTAGGTTTTCTACTGTTCTGTGGGGCAGTCTCAGGTAGCGGTTACTGAGTCTCCTCTCCGCGTCACAGCGATCTGTCACATCATAAAAAGCTCATGCTAATCCTCTTTAGTGTATCGCCACCGACGAAAAAAATATATGCAGAGAGATGCTCAGGACTACGTCATGGGGAGATGTAGCATTCAGAAGAGGGGCGCTGGGCATGGTTGCAGAGAGAGTCACTCAGTGTGCTGTTTGGGGGGAAGAAACTTCTTTGAGATCAGTATCTTGAATCAAGTAGGAATGATCAAGGATGAGTAAAGTATTCATACTATCAGGATATGTAATCCACCGTTGTTTATCCCTCAGAATAAACCCCGACACGAAGCGGAGGGGTCTTGTAGTATCGCCTGAATGGTCTATCTGAGATAACACCGCGGGATGTACATATCCGCTTGATGTAAAAAAACTATTGTTTCAACATATATGTTGAAATTAATGCTGAAGTCTTCCATGTAAACACGCGTGGTTTAAGTTTTTTCAGTCACAAGATAGGCGCCAGACAGCTACGCTTAGCGAGGTCTCGTTAAGCATATAGTGCAGCCAAGATAACTCGTAGTACCCCCGATGAGCGGGTGTTATTCATTGGCTGTTGTTATCTGGGAATAACTGCCGCTGGATGGCGCGATTGACCAATCAGAATCAAGTATCCCACAGAGCTGTGTGATAAATTTAGTAATCACATTCCTCATATTCAATAACAACATATAGTATATCCATCATCATGATGATGGCTAAAGTTTTTATAATTTCCTTCCACAACAACAACTAAAATTATTTTTATTGTTTTGTAAATATGAAAATTGTTCTCAAGACTTTCCTTTAAGGGCTTAGAAATAATAAATTCCCTTCTTCCCTTCCCTTCATCCCTTCTTCTCTATGCATGCGAAGAGATTACAGTTTCTCCACAATGTTTAAATAAAATAAATACCTTTAAAAAATTTTTTTTTTTTTTGTGGTTGCAACTTTGTTTTCTTTCTTCCATGAAAATGTCATGGAAAGAATGTGGACGTATTTAGACAGACAAAATGATCCATCCTTCAACACTAACAATTGTTTTTTCACAACATCTTCCCCTCAAATTTGGGTTGTGGATATGCAATATCATTTTGCTACAGAGAATTTTGCGTGGATGGACTACATTAATTAATTTTTGGAGTTCAGCAATAAAAACACCATCTGCTTTTGTTGTATAAAAACATATTTAGCTGTAAACACATAATGAATCACCATATATATATATATATATATATATATAACACAAATTCATCACAATTCTCATTAATGCACAGGTAACAAATCAGGAAATAGGCGAACAGCCAACATTCGCAGCATTGGTTACTCAGATCTCTTCAGCCTATCGAAAGAAGACCTGACTGAAACACTTCTTGAGTACCCTGCAGCCAAACGCCTGTTGGAGGAGAAGGGTCGTCAGATCCTGACAAAAATTGGGATGCTGGAAGAGACAGACGAAGGGGAGGGAGAGGTGGAGAAAACGGAGGACAAGGTGAAGCGCTTAGAGGCCAGCCTAGAGGCCCTGCAGACCAAACTGGCTCGGCTGATAGCTGAACTGGAGTCTAGTGCCCAAAAAATGATGCAAAGAGTGGAACAACTGGAACTGCAGACCGAAGGATGGGAAGGCATTGTGGCCGAGGGTGCACAGGGAGAAATAGAAGAGCGGGAAAAAGTAAAAGAGAGGGAGATTGGGGATGGGGATGGGGAGAAGGAAGATGAAGAGGAACCAGTTGTGGAAGGAGAGAGAGGAGAGGGTGATGGAGGAGAGGAAAGCCTGGGAGAAAAGGAGAAGAATGTAGGAGGGAATGAGAAAAGTGAAAAGGAGAAAGAAGAGACAGGGGAAGAGCAAACAAAGACAGAAACACAGGATCAGAAAAGAGATGAAATGTAAGTAGAGAATATTTGAAAAATATTCAAATATATGTAAAATATAGTTTAAATGTTTGGGGTACATTTATAAATTATGGATGCATTAAAATGATCAAAAGTGACAGTAAAGCCACTTAGAATGTTACAAAAGATTTCTATTTCGAATAATAATCTTCATTCTGCGAAAAAAATCCCCTTGCCATCACAGGAATAAATTAGCCTATATTTTTAAATATATTACAACAGTTATTTTGAACTGTAATAATATTGCACAATATTACTTTATATTTGATCAAATAAATGCAGCCTTGATGAGCAGAAGAGACTTCTTTTAAAAACACGTTTGAACAGTATAGTGTATATCAGTGTACCATACTATGAATATAATAAAATTGTGGCATATAGATACAAAAGAAAATCTGTACTGTTATGAATGCAGTTTTATGAGATACATTAAAGGAAAGTCAATTACACTTTGAGAGCATTGTTTTTTTTATTTAACAAAAAGAAAATATTAATAGTTTTATATATTGTAATGTAATGTAATCAGTCCACTGTTAGCGTTGCTTAGTTGCAGATGTGAAACTCTATCGAGACGCTAGGTGGCAGCACATACTCCACTTTCACAGTTACCAGAGGACGTCATCGTTTAGAGGAATGTCTCATACAGCTGTGGCTTTAAAGGGGTCATATGATGCGATTTCAAGTTTTCCTTTCTCTTTGGAGTGTTACAAGCTCTTGGTGCATAAAGAAGATCTGTAAAGTTGCAAAGACTAAAGTCTCAAATCCAAAGAGTCATCCCCGCCTACCTAAAACGACTCGTTCTAACACGCCCCCACGTATCTACATCACAATGTGGGAAGATTAGCATAACACCGCCCAAATGTTCTGCAAAGAAAGAATGCGTGGTTTCAGTAACTGCAGTTAGTGTTGATAAAGCCATGTCAGGGAGATGCTGTGTTTCAGTGCAAAAAGCACTTTATTTGGCCTTCAGGAAGTAGATGCAATTAGGAATCATTGGTTAAGATTTATTTACAACAGAACAGCACAACCCAGATGTTCGAATTTGTGCAACACATTTTATGGACGACAGTTTTTTGAATCTAGAAGAGTACAAGGCTGGCTATGCAAAAAGGCTATTTCAAAAAAAAAAAAGGGTCAATTCCGACTTTGCTATGACAATCTGCGCTTCTGAATCAGCGACTGTAAGTATTTTTGTTATTAGTTTAAGTATTTGCTACTGACTGTTCAAATGCGGAATTTTGCGCAGCGCAGGGTGGGGGGGGAGTACGCGTCGTGTGTGTGTGTGTTTGCGGGGAACAGGGTCACATCAACAGGAGAAGTGACGCCTGTCCAGAAATCATAGCACGTCACTGTCTTAACGCTGTCTTGTGTACTGCATCATCACCGTGTCTGTCACGTGACTCTGTTGCCCTTTCGGGCTTGGACTGATGGTAAAACTAACGACATTATTAACTTTTGTCTTGATATTTACTTTGAAAGCTTATGGTAAGGGGCTTTACATTTCCAACGAGTGCTTGCTGTGTTCGGCCAATCACAATGCACTGGGTCAGCTGGCCAATCAGAGCAGACTGCGCTTGTCAAAGGAGAGGGCTTTGTTGAAAACGACGTGTTTGAGAGAGGCGGGGCATAGAGGACCTACAATAATGTACAGTTTTTGAAAAATAATGTGTTTTTTGAACATTAAAGCATGTCAACATATTCTGTTACACCAAATACACAAAATAATGATCTTTAAAATAGCATCATATGACCCCTTTAAGATTTATTATAGGTTGTTTTTCTTCATTAACAAACAACTCAACAACTGTATAGTCCACCCAAAGAGTCCTGTGGCCCAACTTAATGTTAGAGCTGTTGCCAGGCCTGGTTTTCATGGTGTGAAATTTCCTACCACGCAGAGTTCATTATTTGTTAGTCTCCTTACCACATTCTTGTGTTTTGGTAAAGAATTACAAGAATGTAGGAAGTCTGGATTCTGTGGATTCAGTGCTGTTTATCTTTGCTCAGTGTGCTTCTGTGACTGCAAACTCCATTGGTACAGGAAAGCTGCTGTCAGCAATTAATATACTGCAGTGCAGTTTATAATCATCTCACCATTCTTAATTGAGTAAGTCTGGTAATGTTCTTCTTCAATCAAGCAACAAATCAAGAATACTAATTCACAGTGGCTCAACCAAATTATTATGCATGCCTAAATATATTATCCTTTTAAATTGTTAGTATTGACATGACTTTGAACTTGGTTCATTGGTGCCGTGAATTGCCGAAGCGAAAGCCTACTCTCCCACTCCTGCTTTGGAGTCTGATGAAATCCTCAGAGAGTAAGTGTGTTTGTTTTGAACACATCTCAGAGCATGTGCATGTCTTATCTTGCTTAATAACAATTCAAGTGATATCAAACACAGAAACAGCGTCTTCTTCTCTCTGTTTGTCTCTCTGTGTGGTGGTGGTGTATCAGGGCCTGTCTCAACTACACTCCTGCACCGGGTCCTGCTGTGGTAGCAAATTACTGAGCCTACCACTGGGTGTATAGTGTTACCCACTAGTGGGGATCGCCGTTGTCCTCAGGTTTGTCTCGAATGCAAAAAAGCAAAATAAGAGGCTTTATTTCTCATGTAACTGAAAAACAGCAAAATAAATAATTGAAATGAAGTGATTAGCAGAAAACGTATAATAATTATCTGCTTTATGTCCATTTGGTTCCAGTTATTTTACCTGTTAAGATTCTTTGTATTGCAAACTGATATGTTATCATGTGAATTGCATTCATTATCACAACCATAAACACACTGGTTTTCAAATAGCTTTACAGTTTACTGCACTAATTATTCTAGTTCGGCCTATAGTGGCTAATAAATCAGAAGTTTTGCACATTACAAAAAAATAAAAAAAAGCTTAGGCCCACTTCCACGTTCCAAAATAAGGTGTAATATGTTAGAATGCATTCTTACTATTCCTTATATAATGAATGACTTTTGAACAACAACAACATTTATAATATAACACTAAAAATCGATTTGTACTTCTTCCCGCACCAAAGAGGAAAAAATTACATATTCAAATGAGATCAATTCAATATATTCATACATCTCAGTGAGATTTCGCAGGTGTTTGAGATACAAGTGTAAAAGTTGCCGTTATTGCTGTAGATGCCCAGATGTTCACTGCTAAAGGAGGCTTGATATCCAATAAAACTACAATTACAACAGGAGACGCAAAACCATGGAAAAGAATGTCAAGCAAGAAAAATTTCCCAACCTGTCCATAGAATAGAAATAATAGATAGCGTCATATCATGTTGTGTCTTTAGTTTTGGCTGATGGTATGCACTCCAGGTGTTCGTTTTACTCTCTGAAAGCAACTGACCACTCGCTTTAGCCATATGATTCATTTCGCGGCCGTCAATCACAATCTGTCATGGATTATGTCAATTTAAAGTGTGTAATTCTACATCAACAACCCGAAAAACAAAGCGGCCCTGCGCAACACAGACTAGAGCAGATGGCGCGTAATTGCCTTGAGGTGGAAACTGGGCGTCCATTTTACAGGTCTCGTGGGACTCGGCCGCAGTTCTCCTGTGAAAATACAGGTGCGTTTGTTTTTGTTTATCTTTCTCTCTAACCAAAGTATTGCCATAATCATTGGAAAACTGTCAGTTTAGAGTGTCCTAATTGACAGCGAGGGACATCAATTCAAGTGGCACTTATACCTGGGACGGTTAACCCCTCTTCATAAACACCTCTCTGTGATAGATGCATCATCTGCTCCTCAGATTGGAGCAGGAGATCTCTATAAATAGCCAATTGCAAGTTGTGATCATAACAGCAGCCAGAGCCACAATGGAGCAGGTGTGCAAATGCTTCAAAATGAATTTTACGCAGCATACACACAGCTTTGGAGGTGTAATATGTTCTATAATTTAATTTATATATGTGCAGTTCTGAACTGATTGGCAAGTTTGCGGAAGTACATCTGCTGCTAAGACGGATAGGAAGAAATAACTTTTCTGGACTTGGTCTCACGAAAGTACAGTTTTACCATATGATGGTGCACGAACGTTCTCATATCAGAGGTTTGTTTGCTTGTTTACCCTTTTGTGGTGGATTGTGCGTTTTGTTATGTATAACCGGTTCCACGGCATTTCCCAGTAATTAATTATCTAAGCAGGGACACGCAACTGACACTCTGGGGAGGATGACAGAAGCTTTTAAACAAATCCCTGCGCTTCTCTACTTGGCTGTCTGTCACCTTCAACACTCACGGACTGCATCTGTGCACCTTCCCAAATGCCAGAGTATGTGTCTTTCTGGCATTTCACAACCATACTGCTTCCAGATCCCTGGCACTCTTTCAAGGAGCATCCACACACACAGCCATTTGCAGTGACCAAACTGCCGGAAGTCATTCATTTTCAATGAAAGTTGGCGATTTATGGTGACATGATTGACAGCGACTGTTGGTGATATAATTTGAATTCTATTAAGGCAAGTCAGTCCACTCGGCAGTCGTTTTGGCAACACCCTCTGGCAGTTTTTTTCTTTCTGGGCATGTGCGGCTCCTCTCTATGGAAGCATATTTCTACCACACACGAAAACAAAATATGCATTGGTAAATCACAATTATGACAGAAAGTAATAATTATGACATAAAAAGTCAATTATGACACCATAAGACATAAGTTGAAATAATGAGATAAAAAGTCATAATTATGACAAAGACAAGCTGAAACAGATAAAAAGCTATAATTATGACAAAATTCAGATAAAAACGAATCAGTGAAAATTGTGTGATTAAAAAGTGAATTATCTAAAAAAAGTAATAACTAAGACAATTAAGTTGAAATTGAGATCATATCTATCACATAAGTAAAAACTGAGATGAAGTCAAATACTGTAAGTCAAAATGATGAGATAAAAAGTAATAAATATGACCTAAAAAGTCACAATTATGACATAAAATTTAAACATAAATTATGTGATTAAAAAGCTAATTATTCTATAAAAAGACATAATTACATAACATTCATAATCATGACAAAGTCATAGTTATGGCATAAATAATTTTAGCTTTTTTATGTCATAATTTCGACCTTTTAGTCCATAATCATGATTTACCAAAGCTTATATATAATAAGGTTTACCTAAACCTTATTTATTTTTATTTTTATTGTATTGTATTGTATTTTATTTTATTTATTTCTTTATTGTGTCAGAAATGGGCTCCATTGTCGATCGCAGACTACTTAATGATTACCGAAATAAAATAATTGCTTCTAAAATCCCTTTAAAAATCCTAATTCATTAGCTACACACATGTTGAATCTACAGGGCTGGCTGTCCAAGCCTAGTGTGCTTTCCTCCAACTAAATATGCAGAAACCTGGCTCAGGTGGTCAATTTAAAGATGAATGGCTCAGAGATGCCGCAAGGAATGCACCGGAAATGGGATAGGGCATGAATTCCAAACAAGCTCTGTGGAGATTGGCGGTGCAGTATAATACCTATCTCTTTTTTATCAAACTAATAAATTACAGCCCATCTCTCTGATAACTAGGAAGAGAAAGTGCTCGATTTAGACCCCAGATGTGACCCAGGGTTACCTGGCAACTGGACAAACTCAGGAAGAGGAAGAGGAAGAAGAAAAAAACAAAACATTGAGATATCATTGGCTGGTTAAAGAAAAAAAGAAACAGAGTGGGTGAGAGAAAAGTAAGTACACAGAAACGACCTTTCCCTTTCACAACAACGTTCTCTTGCTGACATTTCTGTGTGTTGTTACATGTGCCGTTTTTACATAACAATATGGTTGTTGTGTTGTCTAACACTTTATTTCCAATGTCCACTGCAAATCATCCTATTCCTATCCTATTTTATTTAAATCATATCAGTACTTTAACATGTGCAAGTAAAAATGTGTAATTTTTTATATTCCTTTCCTCTTCCCCTGTTTCTCCCCTCTCAAAAAGACATTACATATTTATAGTGCGTCATATCCACTGGTGCATGTTTAGTTATGCCAGAAATTGCAGCTTCTTTGTTAGGTACACATGTTGCCTGCAGCCTCCGAGAATAGAAAAGCTCCCCAAACATGCAAGCTGAAGTCCACTGCTATTTTTTTAATATGATTATTTCATTATTTAATATTTATTAATACTATAAAAATTATGTATAACGTTATTTAATATTATGTTTTAAAAATAATAATACCCTGGAAAGTCCTGAAAAAAATTTTTAGTTTAATATAATATGTGTGGGTGTGTGGTGTGTGTATGTAGTTCTTGCGTGCGTGTGTGTGACCCTGGGCTGTGAAAACCCAGCTAAAGTGTATATATATATATATATGCATATATATATATGCATATGCCCATGTTTTGTACAACAAAGGAATAATAAAGAAAAAAATAACTGACATATAAATTTTGCATCTAATTGATGAATTGGCTAATTTATTTGATCTGTCCACATTTTTTTGTAAATGTATTTAATTGTTTATTTTAATTTTTTACATTTATAAATATAGTTAACAATTGAGGTTTTTTTCTGAGGGAAAAAATAGGTATAAATGCAAGTGAGGGTGTTTTTCCAATTAACCAGCACTCATAATCTCAAGAGAGAGCCAATTAAGATTATGGACTTTGAGCAGTCATGTCCAGACATGCTGTATAGTCTGACTGTATCATAGGCACACATACACACTCACACAAAAAACACAGGCCCTGTTTTCTCTTTCATCTGGGAAATTCAGCATCTTAGACCCTGAGCGCCTGCAGGACATGACCCCTCTCTTTTTTCACTTTGTCTGTCTCTCTTACTCAGACTCCCGTGGTACACTGCAGATTTCACTTTACATTCGGTGATGATCACCCAATTTACATCTTACCCCTGTCCCTTAGGCATCATTACCACGGCAACCTGTCCCCTCAGAAATAAAAAGAAAACAAGACTCATATATTTCCATCATAAATACACAACACACACTCACACAATGTTTCAGTTATGGCACATCCCTTGAGGGTGTCTAAACTACTGGGAAATAGCCATGTAAAAGTAGAAAAGATACTCCAGGCCAGTGCAAAAACCAATCACGTGACAGCTGATCCATATTATATCGCAAAATAGGAGCAGCAGCACCCAATCAAAACACCCAGTCACCTGTATAAAAAAAAAGTGGACAGACAGTAAAATTGGGGTTGGGGGAGAGAAAGAGGAGAGAAAGTGGGGGAAGGGCCTTCATCATAGGGATTGCCACTCTTGATTAGAGGGATGATTATGGTCGTAGAGGAAAGGCCCAAGGGAAATAGTGTGATTCTTTTTAGGTGAAAGAGGCAAATGAACTGAATGAGAAAGAGAAAGAAAGAAAGATCGATAGGAGATAGATAGATAGATAGATAGATAGATAGATAGATAGATACAGATGTCACACTGGCAGCTGCTATTACAGCTCTCCTCAGGCAAGGCACCAGTTCCTCATATCCATGTGTCCACTCCACTCCCATCATCCACAAACACACACGGCCGCACAGACATGACAGAGACGAGACATGATGTGAATGCAGAGAGAAAACTAACAGTCTCATGGACAAAGAAGATGAGGTCGAGTCCGCATCAAACACTCAACAATAACACAGGAATTGAGGCACAGACACATCAGTACAAGTTTATGTATGTGCCTGTAAGAATCTGTCACTTTGCTTTGAAATAACACCGATCTGTCCTTGCATCGCCTTTCACTCTGTCTGCTAGTTTCTCACTATGACCACTGCAGTTGTTTTTCCTTCAGTTCACTTTTTGCAAGCCTGTATTCTCTCTCTCTTAGTCTAGTCACCGTGACACCACATCCGATCGAGAGGATGCAGTCATATTTCAAACTCAGGGAAGAATATTACAGTCGATGGCGACCAGAGTTTGTGCACTTCTGTAGATTGTATATGAAAATATCATGCAATCAGTAAGTAGATAATGTACAAATATGTACATTACTGGTCAAACGTTTGGTGGTCTGTAAGATTTTTTGTAATATAGTAGGTGGAATGAGAGAGTTCTCCTATTGGTGGTAGGTGGAGTGTTGAGCTTTCAATGAAGAGATCAATCTTGATCGTAGAGCAACAACTAAGACAAAACACTGCCATGTAGGGGTGAAAAAGTGATCGGCAGTAATTCATCTCGTAGATTAGGTCCTGATGGAACATTAAAATATCCCCTCCAGAACTGTCTCTCTCTAAACATGCTAATGACAAAGCTACAACTAAAAAGCAAGTTTAACATCTTTCATTTTCATTCTATTTTCTCTTTTTATTGAATATAATTTCAAACAACTGTGTATAGCAGAAGCATACTCTGACTTTAGAATATAATAGTATGTCACATTTTATCAGACACATTTTTAAAATGCTTTCGTCAGTTTCCCATCATACCCTCTAGCAGCTTTGAAGCTAATAAATTATTCAATTGAATAATTAGCATTTAATAGAAAATAATTTGCATTTGCAAAACCACCATAAGGGTTAGAAATTGAGTTTCAGAATGGCTTCATGGCTTTACTCTTTCATATTAAACAGGATTCATACCTACTTAAAGTTCAGTGAAATCTGATACTTCCTGTTGTGCTCCTATGAAGTTCAGCATATGCGTTCACAGACCTCTGTAAAATAAATAAATAAATGAAACTAATCCTTTCATTATGGCAATGTCTGTGCATATGGTTCTCCAGTACTGTCCATGGTGCTGATTCTTTCACGTTTCTCATAATATTAGAGGCCTGTAATAGCAAACACTTTATTTTAATCACACACACACTTTAAACAAATAAAACACACAAAAACATTGCTAAAATAACAAAGAGAAAAAGAGAAAGCTTGTTAGAGAAAAACAGATGGTCTTTAAATTCAACAAAGGACCCAAGGGAACAAACTCTGGGTGCAGATATGACCCACACACCTTTAGTGTACATGTGCTGATGTGGGTATGTATACAAGTCCATATATTTACAGAAGCAACGCTGCATTTAAAAAAAAAACTTAGATAATATCTTTCTTCTCATGTGCACACAAACAAACAAACACACACACTCACAAAGCAGAATTAAATGAAAGTATTTGGGGGTTCCATTCTGTCACATTATAGCAGATGGTGTCCAGTTCAAGCCAGGCTGGTATAGTCCCTGGAGACGAAGTGGGAGGGAAAAAGAGAGAGACAGAGAAAAGCAAAAAGGGAGAAAGATGTTGGGTACTCTCTTAACTCCCTCTTTGTCTCAGTTATTTACACCTCAAAGATTGTTCTTGGGGGGAAAGGACTGACCAATTTGTTCTTTCCGCCCAGGATTGCAGCCACACATCCAGCACACTTCTTGGATGTATCATGAAAGCCAAAGTTTGGTTGTTGTTTTTTTATTTTTTTATTTCTGGGCTTGTCAAACTCTTCAATTGTCTCTGTGCAGGTGCAACGATGGACCTTTCCAATCATATCCATGCATCTACACCCAGATTTGCCTCCAGGATCTCTCACAGGTGCAACATTGGCCCCCGGCCGGCCTGGCACCCTACCCTCCTCTGCTCATCAGCACCACTACCAAAACACACACACATAAACCCTCTGCCCCCCTTCTCGAAGGTCCAGCTGATCCCCACCTGATCCCAATTCATGGGGGAGGAGGAGGTGTTCTGATCTGAGCTCACCCTGGAGAGGTGAGAAAGAAGAAAATATATGCCATCGCTCATCTTTCTCTTCTCTCTCTGTCTCGTACAAGGATAGTAACTCTTTGTGCTCCTGTCATATTAACGCCAACAATAACCCCCAAAACCACGTTAGATGGTGTCCTTGAGAAGCCTATGCATGCATGTACGTAACATTGTGCGTCTGTGTGCAGCAGTGTTATTGTGTGTAAAGGGCAGTACGTCCAACCAGGGCTGAGCTCAGGTGTCCTGTGCTGATGAGCTGCAGCTGGCTCTCATTGGGGCTGTAATGGGTGCTATCCAGTGCCTGGGTCAGTCACGCAGCTGAGTTTAGACTACCCTCGGTATAGCAATCCATGTTCAAACTCATTCAGCCTCCTAAAAGTAAAGAAGTTATGTACTTATCTTAATGAGATAGGTCATTAAACGATTTTCTGAATTAAACATCCATTTAAATTAATTTGTCCTCCATGACAAGTTATTGAGATCACTACAATTCTATGAACAGGCATGCAAACATTTGCTTAATTAGGTGTAGTATTTCCACTGAATGGCAACAAATAAGAAATAATCCCACATTATACAACAGTTAGTTCCAGTTCTCAAATGTGAAGCAATGCCATAGAAGAACCATTTTGAGTTCCCCAAAGAACCTTTCAGTGAACAGTTCTCAAAAGAACCACTTCTTTCTTAGTGTAAAAAACATTTTATAATTCTGAATAACATTCTTCCACTATAAAGACCCTTTTTGAGTCTAAAATGTAAGTTAGTCAGTCTATCTAGCTGAATAACAATTTATATCTACTTGGTGCTATTTAATTTTTTTTGTTAAGTATTTTGTATGCATAAGGGATAAATGTGGAGACAATGCGGATGGGGAATATTTTAAACTACACATCACAATAAAGCATTGGAAATTTGTTTTATGTGATTTAAATGAACATGCCTCACAGCTTGGTCCAGCAGAAGGTATTCTTATTGACCGTGTACTTGGACTGAATTAAGCCGTGAAATGAGCTGCAATCCATTGTTCTTTCACCATGAACAACAGAGATCAATACTTATGATCTCCACCAGCCCTCCTGAAACTAAGCACACAGGACAACATATGTTCCCTTCAGTGACGGCATAATCTGACTAAACCAAATTATACAAAACCAAAGCCTTTATAAAGAGATTCATGCCATAATATTGCCCAAACACATATGATCTTCACTTGACTCTTTCAAGTCAAAATATTCCATCCCATTGTCTTTTTCCCGTTTTATGCCCAGTACTTCTCTGCTTCCATGTCCTCCCCTCTATTGTTTTTTTTTATCTTTCTCTGGGTCTTACTATTTTCATACCCCTCCACTGGCCCTGGGTCAGACATCCTGCCTCCATCCATCTCTCCATCCACCCATCCATCTTTCCATCCTTCCAGCAACATCAGCCAGCTGCCCCAACACACACACACACACACACACACACACATAGCATAGACTTTAATTCAGTCAGTGAGGTCTTTGCCCCCTTCCCAAAGCAATGCCCAGATCTGAACACATGTACCAGGCAAAAAAGGGCAGCAGAGGGGGGATGGGTGACTCTGGAAGCCATATGCCTCTTTCTCACATTTGACTCTGCGTATTTATATGTGTATGTGTGAGGAGGGGAGGGGTGTGTTGCAGGAAATAGCGGACCAGCTGACTTTGTTCACAAACAGAGGACAGAAATAAGAGGTTTTAATGGAATCTAATACATCTCATCAGCCATGATCAATAATGGTTTAAAACATAATCGGTCTGAGGATGATTTGTGTATCCTGAAGAATTCCAATGATTTCATTTTATATTAAAGATTTTTTTTTCTCATCAAACTTGGTATTGAACTATACATTCATTTTACTGATCATATTACAAATGTCTTTTCGAATCACATGCACAGACTATGTGAATCTATTTGCTATTGATGTGCCTATTAGAGTGAAATACTCTTTACAGGTCTTTTACGAGAAGTTTGGCAATATATTAAACACCCCTGTCCCCTATCTTTTACGAGAAATACCTTTCTATGAGAAATGAGAAATATCTTTATGAGAAATATCTTTGCCAAATCAGCCTCTTCAAGGCCATATATCTACCCATGTAATCACACAATCTTACATCTCACAACAAATCATTACTAACTGGATTTTTTATTTTCATTTTACTGCAAAATAGAAGGATTTATCTTCGAAAGATCATGGGTTGATGTATTCTCAAAGAATACTTTCTTATGTACTACACTCTTAAAAAAACTTCCAAAAGGGGTTTTTGCAACAATGCCATATAGAAGAATCATTTTTGGTTCCCCAAAAAGAATCTTTCAGAAAAGAGTTAAAAGAGCTTTTTTTGTATGTGTGAAAACCTGAAGAGACTTTTTTCACTCTATAGAACCTTTTGGGTCCATGAATGTTAAAGGTTCCTCGTGGAACCATAGATGCCAATAAAAAAAAAACGTTATGTGTGTGGCCCATCAATGCTTAAATTATTATTGTGACTTCTGGACAACTTAGATTTTGTTAAAATTATAGACTTACTATCATGTAAGGCATACAAAGTTAACAGCTGGTGCTAAAGTAAAAAAAATAAAAATCTTACAAAAAATACGTTTGTAAACAAGTTGATAAAACAACATGGACATGATTTTTTTTTCAACCATCGTTTATAGATTAAAACTTATTTTCATGTATAAAGGAGACTGCAGGCTGCTATGCGTCGCGATACTCCCGTCATCCAAAACGACACCCTAAAAAGGGATTTTCTTAAAATATCATAACACTTAATTCAGCTAAAATGTCCAGATTAAAAGCTGAAAGTTTTACAAACAATTGCACCACATTAACACAGGCGTACAACCCATGTGTTTCTGCCAAACACTTGCGTCCAGCTCTAGCCCTCAGGCGCGCCTTTCAATCTGTTCGAGAAAGAACTCGCTGAGTGGAAGGAGAGAGAACAGAGGGGGTGGGACGGAGGTGTGACTGTCGTGGATAAGTGCATAAAGTGAATGATTTGTAAGAGGGAGCGAGAGAGCAAGAGAGCGAGAGAGGGAGACTTTAAAGGGAGCCAGCGGAATGTTATCTCTCAAATCATCAGAGGCACGAGGACCAGCACGCGTGGCTGTAAGGATGGCTGCAGCAATGTTGTCCTAATCCACGGGAAACAGAAAGGACAGCCTGAGACGACACTTTCGTATCTAATCGATCTTATCTGAGGACGCATGTCCATTGTTATCCACACACGGGTCAGAGGGCAACACATCTCCGAGCGAGCGTTACCGGTCCTGATATTTATATCCATTCTGTAATTCTGCTTACGGAAATTTCATGATAGCCTATATCAACACAAATCTTCGTTGCCGACTGCGTGGAATTATTGGCGAGGAAAGTATTACTAAAATATGCTGTTGCTGATGCTGAAATAAATATTCAGAAAGCACAATGGACAGATGAACATGAATCACTGACTGAAAACAGACTTGATAAAAGGGATTTGAGGGAATAAACTGATTCTCATCCAATTCATCATCAACAGAGGTGAGTTTCAAATCAATTTTTATAAAATGTTGATTATACTTTTCACTTCATGTTGTAAATGAATTATTAGCTATAGCAACAATCTATAAAAAAAGCAGCTCTGCAAAACATTTTTGTACAATGATACTAAAAACTGTCACCTTATTATGATTCATCCGTTTAACCTTTCACAATAATTTCCACGTTGTTTTTAGGATTACAATTCAATCTTCTATAATTAAAATGGTTAAACAAGTGCAAAGAACTAATCACTGCAGGTAGTCACCTTGGCACCGCTTTGATTTTTTTTACTTTTTTCTTTATTTAAAACAGAAATTAAACATACATTTTCAGTTGTAATAGGCAGAAATTGTACAATGTTCAGTTGCATCGCTCAAATAAAAGTATCCTGAACAGTATAATATACAAAAATAACAACAAAATACACATTAAACACATTAACCATCTTATACATTTTTTTTCTTTTAAATGTTCCTTGTGATTGAATCCATGACTTGAGATTTACGCACCCTTGTGTCATCTGGAGCTATAGGCTTTGCATTTGCGACAGATGGTCAGCTATGACTTTGGTTTTGTGACAATAATTGATTTCCATTAACTTTTGCATGGAACCGGTGAATATTTATAATCATCTACTGATGGTAATGTGTGCTGAGTGAGCTAAATTGCAAAATGCACACTGACAACCATTCACCAACATTTAGTAGCTACTGAACCGTTTTTAAAGTAACAGAAACCAATAGCCTAGAGTGTTACTTTTAAAACAGAGGTAAAATACAATCGTTTATTCTAGACGTTCTATCCATTTCATGAGATATAACCGTTGGATTTGTTAGTTAATTATTCTTTGTTGTTTATTTCAGTTACTGCACTGAATGTATTATAATATGTAGGCCTACAGATTAATATTTATATTCATAAAAACAAATCATTTGTGTCTAATTCACCAGGGCAGTTAACAATCAGTGCACCACTGAAGCCTTGATCAAACGGATCTGAAAATGATGCTGAGTCCCGATCAGACGGATCCTGACCTCACCTGGACACAGCCGGACACGGAATGTCTGAACGTCATGAAGGTGCAGTGTGTGGCCCACGAGCCCTTAGAGGCCGAGGATGGCAAGACTCGCGCGCTCGTGCCAGCCTCGCTCACCAGAGAGGAAAAGAGACGGAGGAGGCGCGCGACTGCCAAATACCGTTCTGCGCATGCCACGCGCGAGCGCATCAGAGTGGAAGCGTTCAACGTAGCGTTCGCTGAGCTGAGAAAGCTGCTACCAACACTTCCACCCGACAAAAAGCTGTCCAAGATCGAAATACTTCGCCTAGCTATCTGTTACATGTCTTATCTTAACCACGTTTTGGACGTTTAAACGAACATTTACCAGTACCTTAAAAAAAACCTACAAGTGTGCATAAAGAATACTTTTATAGACATTGAGAAGTGGCATATTCCAGCTTTCACACAAATAGCCTATTAAAAAAGAGAGGTAACCCCAAAAAATGGGTAACACTTTATAATTACTTTCAAAAATAGGCTATGTTTTGTTGGCTGTCCCCACTAATTACGAAAAAGGAAATCGGTACAAAGGGATGGAAGTCTTTTAGTTACTATAAAACATTAGCTACCGACATTTTTTACGTATCGCATTAAGTGAAGCTTGTTGTTTTTGATAGCTACCTGTAGTTTTGGATAGCTTTTCAAAGATTAGCTATCCTGTTCAACATCCCACATCATGAGCACTAGTAATTTGTTGTGGAGAGATTTGACTTGGGTTGGATCTTAATAGGCTACATCACATAACGAAACAAGTATTTATCTTTCGCAACCTTGTTATAAATCAAGCTGATTTTACAGGCTACCAACCGTGTGGAGAAATGTAAAGGCTACTTCTATGTGCTGGAACAAATCGTAACCTTGTTAGCTGTTAATTTATATTTTCTTGTTTATTTATTTAAATTAAGTTATGTGAGTGTCCTTAAAATAGCATATCTAAAGTGTTTATGTAAATATGTAAATATTTAATGTTTTATTATTATTATTATTATTCCTATTTTAGACTGATGTCGCAGAGTTTGGGTTTACTGTTGCTTTTCACTTGCACTTTTCATTGGCAGTTTTCATAGGAGTAGGAGGGCCTTCGCTGTGTGTGCACTACAGTTATTAATATAATGGTGTTGCTGTTGATGTCCTGTCCTATGATAACGAGAAGCACTTCCCATCGGATAGGATCTATTGCTGTATTTTTGTTTGTTTGTTTGTTTACAAAGTGCTCATAGATAGCGCTTTGGGTACCTGATGACTTGGGGTGGTTTAAAAGTACAATTACACTAATTTAAATACATCATAATCAATGTCAGATAAATAATTTGGCCATAGACATAAAAAGCGTGTTGCCTGCCTGCAAGTCTACAAGCTACCCATTGACGCTCTCTCTGCTGCGACCAAAAATGATCTCAAAGTAGTTTATTTTTCTTTTAGAAACTATTTAGAGAGATGATTTGTTTACGTGATTCTTGTGAACCTTTTGGCAATTTTATAGTGAACAAATTATCTCACATCTGCCTCATATCCAAAGATCACCCTGTTAATTCAGGGTTTTGTCCGTCATTTTGTAGTGGAATAGCCAGTACACTGGTTTGTATCGCAGTTTTTCATAACTATTTTAGAATAAATAGTAAAAATATTAATTCAGCGCTGATTCGTCTGTTGTAGTTTTTGTATAAAACAAAATGAAATTAAAGATATTGTGCCAATACGATGTTCTCTGTTTATATTTCACGCACGTCATTTCAGACAACTGAAATGAACTAATGAACTATAGGCTCACATTATGAAATTCACTGTCGTAAAACAATATTTACCTATTAAAAAGCCATGAAAAAAAGACATTTTCATGCTGTCACACAACACATGCACAGTCCGCTCTGCTCACGGCCCAAAGGCGACTTTCTCCCCAGAGAGGAGACAGGTGCTTGTCCAGACGGGCCAAGGCAACCAAATTACGACCCGTCTGCTGCGTCCCGTGGGAAAGAGCAAGAGAGCATGTGCACGTGTGTACGTGTCCAAGTCCTGGTTATATGTCACATAAAAGATTTTTACTCAGCTGATGATGTTGCAACTTTAAGGGTTATTGTCGATCTCAACTTTGATTGTTTCACTCAATCAGTAAAGAAATTGTTAGTTTGTGGAAATTTGTTTAGATGATAACAAATATGTCAAGTTTCAGAATGATACATTTAACGTGTAGGTCTAACATAACACATCCCAGAAGTTACATTATGTTCCTCACCCAGGCAAACGGGCTGATCAGTTTGTGTGTTCTATGCTGGACGTGATCAAGCCTCGTTAGTGGGTTATGCAATGAATGACCCTCACCCCCTCTGTAATGCCATATGTCTGGGTGTATGTCACGGAGAAGGGTCGAATACATTAGCCTTAAACTCAGGTAGCCAGATTAGACGGCGACACTTCATGCAAAGAGCCAATCTGTCGTCTCTACAAGTGTCTTAGATAATAAAACAAAAAGAGAAAAAATCCTGATAGAAAAATAAAATCCTGTTTGATAAAATCCTATTTTATCAAACACGTATTAAGATATACAATATTTTCTCCATCTGTAGTTACTCAGATTCGTAAAAATCTATCTATCTATCTATCTCTATCTATCTATCTATCTATCTATCTATCTATCTATCTATCTATCTATCTATCTATCTACCTTTCTATCTATGTCCCGGGTCAATCTGTCAATTTGGTTCAATTATTTGTGGCCAGATGGAAACGGACGGATGAGAGACAGACGACATTAAGGGTGTTTATAAAGAAAAGACTAGAAAAAAACTGCTTAGAGGGGAAAACGAGAGTCAGTCTGTTCTCATTAACTCGCGCATAGAAAGTGTCACACTCAGAACAATGAGACCCGGCTGCGCGCGCACTCCCGGACCATCTGTGCACGCGTCAGACATACAATGATCAGATTTGCATCACACAATGACACACTGACAGAGTCAGCGCATGAATTTGTTGATGCACGCATTGAAGATTACAGATTTGTAAACTTCCTTCAGATATTTGCACAGGATCAAACACACAGACTAGGCTGCAGGGTTTTGTAAGAGCTTTAGAAGAAAAAATAAATACATTTTCAAACACAATAAAGTTGCGGTTGCGCTATAGGCCAACTGTGATGATAAAAGGTAGGCTATTTGGTAAATGTACGAACGCTATTGCATTTAAGAACACAATATAAAGTGCTTTTTTATTATTTTATTTTAGTATTCACCGAGTGGATTCACAGTTGTATTTTTTTCACAACTGACACAATATATTTTTTATAAAATGCATTAAATAACATTATCATTGACATCCAGCAGAAATTTTGGGTGTCACTTAGAACAGAAGTATTTATAGAAATAATAATGGCAACAATAAAATTATTTAAAAATCACACTTTTAGTGTTGGGTGCACACTAAACAAATCAATAGGCTAATAGGCCTATGTCATGTCCCCTGACTCTCTTTTTATATTCATACGTGTCCAAATAACTTTAGGTAAGTACAAGCAATCATAGACAAATATCATTCTATACAGTCGTGGTCCTGGGCACCTACAGCACTGCATTTTGATTGTCTGACACACCTGATTCAGATCATCAGCTCATTAGCAGAGAACTGATGAATCATATATAGCCTACTAGCGATATACAAAATGTGCAGTATGTAGTTAGTGGTTAATTCCCCAGATTAAAAAAAAAAAAAAACACTTACAAATGCCACCCATTCGAAGCATAAACTTTATGTGAGGTGCTCAATAGTGCCACTTGGTGGACAGACCCAGTGTCACTTCATTTATCTCTGATAGGTCTGTAAAATAATACGATGAAATAAAGATACATAACTAATAATATTAGAATAATAATAAATACAATATTAACTCGTTCATCCGAATGATTTTTAAAAATATATTATTACAATAATAATTTTAAACACAGCATCGGTAAAGGACGTGGGTGAAACTCACAGAGAAATATGAACTCTATTTGTCATAAAAAAACTACAGTGCTTTTGTTTCAAATTGCTTATAGAAGTCCAAGTCTAGCTTCCAACAGTGAAATAATGTATAAAAATCTTTGCTGCCCCCTATTGGTCAATAATGAGAAGTAACAAGCTAGGTTTTCTTCTTCTATTCTATCTTCTTTCTATCTTCTTCTTGTAAAGAGTACACTTTCTCTTCAATGTAGAGTACAAAGTTAAGAATAGCAAAACGTATAAAGAAGTAATTAAGATAGTACACTACATCTGGGTCATTAATTAAATAAGCAAAAGTGTCCCTTTTGAAAAGGTACTGTCCCAGTGACAGCTTTTGTACCTTTTTTCTGAGAGTGTAAAAAAGAATGTCAAACAGATGCATTTTCTAAGACGTTTTACATGAACAACACAAAATATTGCAAGGACTGATTTAAAAGGCTGAATCTTTCTGACCGGGAACTAGAAAGCTCGACATTAAGGTGTATCAATCAAAATACAATTGTGAAAACTGCTAAAAAGAGAGAATGAATTGTTTATATATCACTCTAAAGGTTCTCAGTATTAAAAGTCAACCTGTCAGTCCTCACATATATTCATTTAGCAGACACAGTTATCAAAGCTAACATTATTACACAGACACAGGCCTTTAGGCAATGCACAATACTAAAGTAGGTTAATATGTGTATTTGAAGACATATTTTTATATTAATGTACAGCCTATATTTTATAATTTTCAGATTATTCTTTGAGATTCTGGACCATCAGTCCAAACAACATTATTTTGGTGGCCATTGTGAGTGAGCACTGAAGAAAAGCTTTAAGTGGCATGAGCAGTCGAGAGAATATGTGGGGGATGGAGCTATTTAATGGCAGCAAGCTCTCTCTGCATCTCTCTCGCTTCATCAGTTTTATGGAGTATGATAGCTGGATGCAATCAGGAAGCCAGTAAAAACTGCAGACAGGGAGATGTAAAGAAAACAGAGAGTAAGAGAGACAGACAAAAGATGTGGACATAAGATTTGACCTGATTAATACATAACCGATCGTGTGCTATTGCTGTGTGTTGATTTGAATATAGGCCGCAAACCAACAATTGTGACTTTGCCATTGCTTTTAGTTTTAAAGGGGTCCTATTATGCTTTTTCAAAGTTACAAATCTCAAAAGTCCACTCCAAAGGGAAATATTTCATTTTTAAAGGGGTCATATGATGTTGCTAAAAAGAACATTATTTTGTGTATTTGGTGTAATGAAATGTGTTTATGTGGTTTAAGGTTAAAAAAACACATTATTTTCCACATACTGTATATTATTGTTTCTCCTCTATGCCTCGCCTTTCTGAAACGCGTCGATTTTTACAAAGCTCATCGGTCTGAAAAGCGAGGTGTGCTCTGATTGGCCAGCTATCCAGTGCGTTGTGATTGGCCGAATACCTCAAGCGTGTGATGGAAATGATACGCCCCTACCATATTGTGATGCCCTGTCCGGCCAGAGCGACGAGACAAAAGCATTAAAACCCATTATAAACGAGGCATTTGTTGCATCCAGTGGGGACATAATTATGCAAATTATGCCAAATACATATTGTCAATGTCCTGGCATTTGTGATCGGAGAAATGACAAACAACAATGCTACTCTACACTGCTCAACACTCGCGAATCGTCAGTGGCAAATTCTTTAAATATATAGAAAAACGTACTTACAGTCTGTGAGTCAGAACAGCCGGCATTGTAGTCTACTCTACCAGGATCAGGGAACAGTCTTCCATAAAATGTGCTGCACGCATCTGAATATTTGGGTTGAACTGTTCTGGAACAGTGTTGTAAATACAACTTAACCACTGATTTCTAGTCGTGTCCTCTTTTGGAAGGCCAAACAAAGTAGTTTCGCTTTCACAACGAAACACAGAGTCCCCACCTGTGGCTTGAGTCAACGGCGGCCAGCGGATTCGACGAAGGAGCGGCCGGTGGGCTTGCGGCAACCACATGTGACGACCCCGGGCTGGACTACGCTTCGACCACGGTGAAAGCCGATCCGGAGATCCACAGCGCGAAGTTGATGTATTCCTCAGCGACCAGAATGGATCAGCTCCAGACATGACGAAGCAGATATCGTCCTCTTTTGGAAGGCCAAACAAAGTAGTTTCGCTTTCACAACGAAACACACAGGTGCCTTCACGACATGGCGGCAGCAAAAACAACACTAGGAGCTGCACATTTGGGTGCGTTATGTCCAATCTTCCCACATCGAGACGCAGACATGTGGGTTGTGTTAGAACGAGCCGTTTTAGGAGGGCAAGTTTTAACTTTTATAAAGAATATATCTTTGGTTGAGACTTTAGTCTTTGCAACTTCAAAAATCTTCTTTATGCACCAAGAGCTTTTAAAGAGAAACGAAAAATTGAAATCGCATCATATGACACCTTTAAATAAATGCCTTTCAAGAACTACAACGAACAGCTTGTTTGGACTACAGCATTGTTTTCCGGGCTTTGTGATTTCACAAAGCGGCTCATTAGAATTTCATCACAAATAATTTCCATCTACAGAAATTCGAAATGGTTGGGGGGTGGGGCTGTATGTAAATATGTATGTTACAATTATAAAAAAGTTTATAATAAATTGCTGACAGAACAATACTGGACAATGATGTAATCTGCAGAATTTACACTTCAATTTAGACTACTACAAGTGTTTTGACCATAGACTGTAAAAAAAGATGGATGACGCGTCTCCACTTCCTACCACTATAGAAAAGTGAAGCCAAAGCATCTCAGTATGGCCGCTGACATCTTGAGTAAATTACGTCATTTGGAGCCAGAGTCTGCGCAGTAGAGATTTGTTTGGAGCCAGAGTCTGTGCAGTAGTGTCGTGAGGTGGAGCCGCGGTATCAAACTCCTGCTCGAACTCCCGCAGACCCAATCAACCATAACGATACTCCCCGTTTTTATAGCATCAAATTACTAAAATGAAACTTATCACAAAAACGAACAATTTAACATATATCAGAGTGATAACAAATACCTTAAATGACCAAAACCATCTTTAGGAAAACTGTATTGGAAGTGTAATTTATTTTTTATTTTGACTCAAGTCCCATTCGTTTACATGGAGGGCGGGGTTTATGACCTGTACTGCAGCCAGCCACCAGGGATCGATCAAAGCCCGCAGCTTCCCTTTTCAGGACCTTTGGGGGTGAGCACACCCGTGTTTGATACATTGAGTGCGGGTGTTTTTTTATATCACTGTATTTCTGAAGGAAACCGACTGTCTTCAGAAAATTGAATGTCATTTTCCTTTCATCTTGCATGTAATGTCTGATAAAGCAGTGTTTAAAGGCTACGTTCACACTGTCAGTTTTTGGGATTGACAACAGCATTTATTTACAGGTGTGAGTCTCGAAATGTCCCATTCACACAGCAGCTTAGTTGTGTTTAGAATACTGTCTGTATGAACCATAGACAGTATAAAAACATGGACGTAGTTTTTGGGGTGGGTCCCCCTGTGATGTCACCGAGTTCTGAGAGCGTTTTTAAAGACGGCCGTCGCCATCTTGGCAGCGCGTCACCGCGCGTCACTCCTGGATAATCAAAAATGGGCAAAGAGGCGGGGAGCTGGTTGCTGAAACCACGCCCACCTAGCTCGACGGCGGTGACAGCAGCGGCAATCCACCTGTCACTCAAGTGGCCACGCCCTTAATTATGCAGAACTTTAAGGCTTAATATAATTTAAACGGATGATTATAAAAAAATTCACCCCCCTCACAGTTGTCATGAAGGGCAAAATTAGCTATATGAACCAAAACCACTTTTTGTACCAGGCTGTAAAAAAATTTTTCTGCTGTAAAGTTGAGCATTTTAACATGGGGAGTCTATGGGACTGACTCCCTTTTGGAGCCAGCCTCTAGCGGCCAGTCGATGAATTGCAGTTTTAGTCACTTCCGTGTTGGTTTCATGAGAGAGACCGAAAGGTTGCCGCTTGGAATGAACGTGCAACGGGAGTCAAGCCCATATTCCTTACCAGTAACCATAACAACAGTGACCAAAGTAATATCAAAGATGGCGACGTCCATAAAACTGGGCTCTCTCTCGCACTGTATGACGTGACAGACAACTAGTTGTCCAGTCCGGTTCCGTTCACACAGTGCGTGTGTCCCAAGAATGCGGTTGTGAGTCCTGAAAATTTACGGGTGAGAGTTCGGTTACAGAATGCGGTTGTCACGCCCGTAAATAACCGAACTGTGTGTGAACGTACAGTTACTTCGTTAATTTAGTCGCGCAGACAAAGTAGATCCAAATGAAGCCAAGCAGAATAATCAAATTCAACCACATGTCTCAGAGCAACACATAAGTAGCTATAGTTCCTAAATGAATCACTGTTTTTGAACTAATCGGTTCAGTGCATGATCCACTGACTCACTCAAAACTAAGGTCACTTGATGTGTTTCTGAATTAGGATGTGTGTTTGAATAAATGATTCAATTCCTCACACTTAAAGACAGTAACTTGTCTCCACCTAAACAGCATATGTAGCCTATCATGGGTTGCTCTTGGGGATCGAAAAATAGCCTATACTGAAATCAGGAAAAATCCCCTCTAATGCATAAATTAGTTAGCAACTAGTGATTCAGATTCGAATAGCTTTATTTGCATGGTGAAAGGTATTTTTATATTGCCAAAGTGTTAATAACACGTACAGATTTACAACATTCACATTCACTCACTCACACACACACACACACACACACACACACACACGTCTAATTTGAGGCGACAACTCCCCCTAGCGCAGCTCATTGTAATGAGCCTCAGTCGGTCCCGCACCTCCTCTGCCTAAGTGCATCTCCTGTGTGCTCCGCCTGTAAAGGATACTACCGTTACTGCCGTCAGATTGGTCGCAATGCCTGATAGTCGGTAAATTTGGTTACAGTATTGATCATCAGATCATTTTATCGGGGGTGTTGGCGTAGCCGCTGGGTAAGTTTCTTCTGTACCTATTGTCTATTCTTTTGTGCTCACTGCATTGATCTAAAAACAAGTGAACACCTTTTGCATTGAAAGACCCTGGGATGCATGTTGTTAAAGTTCTCACGCCCAGCTGCTGTCTGTAAAATGACAGATTAAAGTCATAGTAGCTCATAGAATATTGATTAGTTCTTATGACAGGGTTAAAACGAATATCATGATGCTTCCTAACGAGACGTCAAAGATTAAGCCGTCATTTATAATGCAATAATATTGTAATACAAATAACACAACGTTTAGATACATTTTCTGTAATATTTCCTTTAATAATAATAAAAAAAAACATTTTGTTAATGTGCAATGGGATGACTCCTTATGCTTATTAATCTTGTGTCTTGTGACATCGGGGGGGGGGGGGGGGGGGGGGGAGTCGCTTCAGACCACTGCTGGGTGGATCACGCGCGCACCACGTAGAGTGTATGTTTATTTGTTTGCTGATGTGTTTATCGGAGGTATTTAAATCCTTAAAGCACATGGTTGGCATTCCATTGACTTGGGTGGTGTATCCATGCCTAGATGTCCGATTCGCAATAGAATCATTCTATTGAGCCGGTTCGTTTGAATGATTCAGTTCTCGAAGCAGCAGAGCAAAGGAATTCACTGACATAGAACATTTAAAGGGGTAATATGATGCGATTTAAATTTTTCCTTTCTCTTTGGAGTGTTACAAGCTCTTGGTGCATAAAGAAGATCTGTAAAGTTGCAAAGATTAAATTCTCAAATCCAAAGAGATATTTTTTTTATAAAAGTTAAGAGTCAGCCACAACCTCCTAATACGGCTCGTTCTAACACGCCTCCACACGTTTAGGTCACTGTGTGGAAATATTTGCATAACGCCGCCCAAATGTTCACGCAAAGAAAGAAGGCGTAACTTTTATTCTCGCTGTAGTATTGTTGTTTCCGCCGCAATGTCGTAAAGACACTGTGTTTTGTTGTGAAAGCGAAACTACTTTGTTTGGTCTTCCAAAAGAGGACGATATCTGCTTCGTCATGCCTGGAGCTGATCCGTGCTGGTTGCTGAGGAAATACTACAACTTTGCGCTGTGTATCGCCGGATCGGCTTTCACCGTGGAGGAAGAGGAGTCCAGCCCGAAGTCGTCACATGTCCTTCCGGACGCTACTTCGTAGAAATCGCCGGCTGCGCCGTTCTCAAGCCCGCGCCTCTGCTCACTCTAACCCTCCCGCCGTTCCTCACTTTATCCCCCTGCCTCGCTCCTGTAGCCGCGGTGTGTGACGCTGTTTGAAAGTGAAACTACTTTGTTTGGCCGTCCAAAAATGGACACGACTAGAATCAGTGGTTAAGTTGTATTTACAACACTGTTCCAGAACAGTCAACACAAATATTCAGATGTGTGCAGAGCATTTTATGGAGGACTGTTTATTGATCTTGGTAGAGTAGACTACAATGCCGGCTTTTTCTGACTCACAGACTGTAAGTACGTCTTTATATTTAAAGAGTTTTTATATTTTTTATATTTAAAGCGAGTTTTTGAGCAGTGTAGAGTAGCTTTTGTTGTTTGTCATTTCTCCGATCACAGATGTAGACATGGTTTTATGTTTACGTGGTGTGATGCAACACGTAAAAAGACAGTATTATAATCCATAATTATGTCCCCACTGGATGCAACTAATGCCTCGTTTATAATGGTTTTCATGTTTTTGAATCATCGCTTCCGGCCTGACAGGGCATCACAGTATGGTAGTGGTGTAACATTTCCGTCACACGCTTGTGGTATTTGGCCAATCACAACGCACTGAATAGCTGGCCAATCACAGCACACCTCTCTTTTTCAGACCGATGAGCTTTGTAAAATTTTACGCTTTTCAGAAAGGCGGGGCATATAGGAGTAACAATAATGTACAGTATGTGGGAAATTATGTGTTTTTTTTAACCTTAAGCCGCATAAACTCATTTCATTACACCAAATACACAAAATAATGTTTTTTTTTTAGCAACATCATATGACCCCTTTACTAAAGAATTAACTAAATATAGCTTTACAACTGGGTAAAGTAATATAATAATATATTTTATCATCAATGAAGTGACCATTGGAAAACATTTATTAGTCCATATTCAGATTATTTTATTATACATTTTAACATGTTTTAAATTTTTTACATTTAAAGAAAAAAAGCATGTATATTATTAGAATTTATATATATATATATATATATATATATCTCTATATATATATGAATCGAATGTATTATTAAAATAATATCAACGATAAGTGACACCTTTCCCCATCCTCTATTTTATTTATCTTGATTTTATTTGTTTATATACGATCACACTTTTACAGTTTCTTATATTTTAATGTTTATAATATTTTATTTTCTAATATGTTATTTATTTAAATATTTATTTTCACATAAAACTACCATTAAAGTTTGGCTACAACAAAATTACTGGCTGACAAAAACAGCCTTATGTATATAATTTGTTGGGAAACATAATAATATAAACACTCGTAAACATCGCGCTAGGGCTTCCGAAGCAGTATGAGCTATGAAACTAATTGGTGAATCGCCTTGACTATTGAGATAAGAGATCCGAACGAACCGATTCGTTAGAATGAACCGGTCTTCCCAACGCTATCATTTACGCCCATGAGCTACGCGATTTAAGACCTCTTGCGGTTCCCGTTTCTTTCCTCACAGACTGCTCTTTGGCTGAGGGGTTGCTCTCGCATTATTGCACAAAGAAACGGATATGTTCAATGTCAAAGCGAATCTTTTTTTATTTTGAATACGTGGTCCGCATGGAAACAACGAACGGCTTGCAGGAATGACAGATCATTGTGCGTTTTCACATTGCGTTGGATTTGATGCAGTAAGAGGGTAAATGGATGCTTATGTTTAATTGTAATCCTTACTGACTAATTGTCTTTCTTTTGTTTATATATAATCATTCATGACAAAAAAAAAGGGGTGGGGTTACCATAATCTTGATTATTTTTAAAAAGGCTATTTGGGGGTCAGCAGTCAGGATTATTCTTTCTCCTCTTTTCCATACACTTATGCATGCTCTTATCCTAATGATGATTTCTGGCTGACTTCACATTCTTGACTTCAACACTTTCTTCTCTGACTCTTATGTAGCCTAATAGTAAATGCAAGTGTGTATTAAGTTTAGTGTATAGTCACATAGAGCATCTCTTCAAAATTAAGGTGGGGTGAATTAATTTTATTGGACATACACTTACCGTTTCTTAACATACCTGTGCCCTAACTTGCTGTGAATTGTTAAGGACCACATTTTACAATAATATGATCCTTCTGTTGGCTTGTACAACATGAATGAGATTGTGTCCATCACTGTTCACATGGACTTTCTTGTGCTTCTTGGTCCATAGGAAACTACTGCCAGCTAATGTAGGCCATATTATGCTGTTGGACTCTCTGTAAGATGCCATGCTTTTCAGGGAAGACTGAATTGTGAAAACAAAAAAAAACAAAAAAACTTAAAATTGTGTTAGTAACACATTAGCAAACAGGTATTTTACCAGAGCATGTGCACCTCAGCTATGTGTTGTATGCTGTGTGGTTTTGACTGATAAACATTGGAAGCGTGTGTTTCTCCTCCCTAGAAATAAATAATGAGACAGTCTTTCTTGTAAAGCAGACATTTTATGTCTTCTGCACATCAGAAAACAACCTACTTGCAAACGCTGGCTTTTAATCTGTCAGTACAACTCTTGCATTTTATATCTGACGGCACATGAATTATGCATTGGCCTATCTAAAAGTTTTACTCTCTCTTGCGCTAAAATAACACTAAACTTTATCTCAAGAACACCGTGAAGGAACAAGGCTCCCACATTGTTATTTTGGTACCTGTAATGTATTTATAAACGGTCTTTCTATTGCTACACACACATTCAACACACCATGCATGTCTTGAAAATGGGATCATTTCTTATGTTTAATGTTTAATACTTCAGTGTTTTATTTTTGCTTACATTTTTACAACCCCATATCATTGTTTAAAAAAAACATTCCAAGGAAGAACACAAAAAGGCACGGAGCCTGAAAACACTGGAAGTGGTGAGACATTCAGAAACTATAACACACACTTTTTGTTTTAATTTCATAGTATCTTATACTGTCTATCACAACATATGTTGACATTTCAACACTTAGGATCTTAGTATAGTAACACTAGTATCCCTTGACTTAGGCTTCCTCAAGCAGCACCCAGGGAAGGGAGTGTTAACAAATTTAATTATTACAGTTAAACTGCTGGGAGGCCTTGCTGTAAAATGTGTCAGCTCATGTGCTGGCCCTGGCTGCAATCACTATGCTAACCAAATAAGCTTGTGGTGTTTTTATTGTGAGATGAAGAGATGTAGAGCGATGGGAAAAATAATGGGTGTCAGTGCCTTTCAGGCAGTTATATGAACAATTTTATGTTATAAACTGTTTATCACTCTGAATGGCCGTTACAAGCTTCAGACTGTTTTGTTGGCAGCAATCTGGACAATACACAAAATATGTGTATTTGCATGTGCTTTTCAAGATCTAGAAGTGATAAGTGCAGTGTTTCTATAGACAAAATAATACTGCATTGCATGTCAAGACTGACAATATAATCATCCAAATACTTGAAATACTTCCAAGAGTGCCGTGTAGCTGAGGTTGCAAGCATGAGAGCTGCATGTTTCTCAAGCGCATGAATGAAACGCTTAAGTAATGAAAGCCCGTCTAGTAAATAAGGACCACACTATTCTTTTTTTTTTTTTTTTTTGACAGCATCGTTTGTGATGTTTTTGACTACTATTCCTGTTTGTGGGTGTGTGTATGGTGTTTTATCCACATCTGCTCCTTAGAGATGGACTTCACTCCACTGCACAGCTGGAGATAGAGAGAGAGTTCAGGATAGTGTTCTGTATGGGGCTGGATTGTCCTGGCTAAATATAGAGCTACCAATGTTTCTGATACAATTATTTAATTTCCATCAGGCCTCAATGTCCAGATTAAAGAGAGCGAGGCTCTGTAATGCAATTTTTCTGTTGCGCTACTGTAACTCACTGTCATTCTCTCTTTCTCTGTCCATTTTGGAATAATACACACACACACACACACACACACACACACAAACAAACATGCTGTTTACATATTCGTGATTCGAAAAACTTCTTTGGAAATGTTGTAGTAGTCTTGGAGAAGACACGGCAAGGGACGTTGATAATTGTGTAATATTTATTGATTTATCTTGGGAGGTTTGCATTTTTACTTGACATAAATAAAAATTATATCAGGAAATTATTAAGAAAAGCAAGAAATGGCATTAGGATATATTGCAGGCTAGAATCAAACCTGTGTCCCCCATATATGAGCACTATATCTTCAGTTATTTAGAATATTATTTGAACAGTGCAATACTAAATTTAAGATTATCTTAGCAATAACATTAGTACATATTCATATATAAATAATAAATGTATATAAAAGGCAGAAAAGTATATGTATACAATTATCCATAATATTTGTAACATTTTACGTGACTTAAAAATGACATGAAGACATCATTTTATACACATTTTTACATTATACCTATTTTACAATTGTATTATATATAGAGAAAAATGATATAATAATGAAAATGTAAAAAAGTATATATTTGTTTATGTTTTTAAACAATTTTACTATTACATGTAAAGTATATTAGTTAAATATAATGAATAAAATCTCTGCGTTTATACACACACACACACACACACAATATATTTTACTGTTTTAAAGGGGTCATATGATGCAATTACATTTTTTTCCTTTCTCTTTGGAGTGTCTCAAGCTCTTGGTGCATAAAGAAGATCGTAAAGTTGCAAAGACTAAAGTCTCAAATCAAAGAGATATTCTTTATAAAAATTAAGAGTCAACCACGCCTACCTTAAACGGCTTGCTCTAACACGCCCCCACATGTCTACGTCACGATGTGAGAAGATTTGCATAACACCGCCCAAATGTTCACGCAAAGAAAGAAGGCGTAACTTTTATTCTTGCTGTAGTATTGTTGCCGCTGCCGCCATTTCGTGAAGACGCTGTGTGCTTCGTTGAAAGCGAAACTACTTTGTTTGGTCCTTCCAAAAGAGACGATATCCGCTTCGTCATGCCTAGATCTGATCCGTGCTGGTCACTGAGGAAAAACATACTTCGCGCTGTGGATCGCCGGATAGGCTTTAACCGTGGACGAAGCGGAGTCCAGCCCGGGGTCGTCAAATGTGGTTGCCACAAGCCCACCGGCCGCCGCTCACTCTAAAGCCGCCGTGGTTTGCACTGTGTGTTTGTTGTGAAAGCGAAACTACTTTTTTGGCCTTCCAAAAGGGACACGACTATAAATCAGTGGATAAGTTGTATTTACAACACGGTTCCAGAACAGTTCAACCCAACTATTCCGATGTGTCCCCAGCACATTTTTGGTCAGACTGTTTCCTGATCCTGGGAGGGTCGACTACAATGCCGGCTGTTCGACTCACAGACTGTAAGTACGTTTTTTTTTTTTTATTTAAAGAATTTGCCACTGACGATTAAAACCCGAGTTTTGAGCAGTGTAGAGTAGCATTTGTAGTTTGTAATTTCTCCGATCACAAATGCAGACATGGTTTTATGTTTATGTTTACGCGGCGCGATGCAATGTGTAAAAAGACTGTATAAGTCATTATAATCCGTAATTATGTTCCCACTGGATGCAACAAATGCCTCGTTTATAATGGGTTTTTAATGTTTTTGTCTCGTCGCTCCGGCCGGACAAGGCATCACAATATGGCAAGGGGTGTAACATTTCCGTCACACGCTTGAGGTATTCGGCCAATCAGAGCACACCTCGCTTTTCAGAACGATGAGCTTTATAAAAGTCGATACGTTTCAGAAAGGCGAGGCATAGAGGAGAAACAATAATGTACAGTATGCGGAAAATAATGTGTTTTTTTAACCTTAAAACCTTAATAAACACATTTCATTACACCAAATACACAAAATAATGTTCTTTTTAGCATCATATGACCCCTTTAAGACATGACAGGTCATGATCTGTTTATGTGTGTATGCTTTTATACAGAATGGTTGCTTATTCTGAAAACTACACTTTTTTTTCTTTCTTTCCCTTCATTAATCCTGTTCCTTTCACTCTCACTGTCTCTCCCCCCTCTGCTCGTGTTCTTTCTGCTCTCTGATTCTGTCTTTCTGCCTTGTTGTATTCTTGTTTAGTAGGTGAAGAAATTTTATTGTTCTGTCTTTGATCATCCATGACTGCCTCAAGGGCAAGGCAAATGTAAAAGTCTTGCGTGTACATGTGTGTTTCTACGTGAGTGTATATGATATGCATTACTCAGCGCTTTGAACATATGTTAAAGGCTTCGTTGGCTGAGTGGGCCTCTCTGTCAAATGATGTGTGTGTTCATGTGTCTTAGCTTTGTAGGTGTAATGGCTGTGAAAATCTGAGTTTTGATGGCTAAATGTAAAAGCCTCCAGGGACTCTCCTGCTCCAGTTAGCACTACGTTCTGACTATATGCTCTAATAGCAACTGTCCATCAGCTCATGTTAAAATAAGCCCCTTTTTCCTGTTACTGAATTCCTTTCTTCAGCGGAATGCAAAAGGTTCTTTTTTTTTTTAAAGCACTGGTTGCTCATTTTCAAGAAAATTATACTTAATGTGGAGCTTGCAAAAGACACAAAGGTATTGCCGATGTGACTCATACTCTTTCAAGTCTTCTGAAGCCAATGTGTGACAAAAAGTCCGACATTTATTATTAAAATGTATTTATTATTTATTATTATTTTATTATTAAAGTTCCTTTTAAAGGAAACTTCTACATTTATTGTAGCATTCACGTCAAAAACTAAGCTGATTTGAAAAGTGACTAAGTAGCTGTTCAGGCCATGAAATTCCTTTGAATGAAATGGTGAAGATACTGTGTCCATCTGTAATTATCCCCATAGTTTAGAAATAGAATGCAGTCTGAGACTGTAAGCCGAGACCCAGATCTACAACAAATTTTTAATTTGAGATTAGGCCCAGATAGAAGATATTTTGAAGAATATTTTGACTGTTTTTGTACATGCAGTGAAAGTAAGTGGAGTCCTAAACAATATCAAACCCTGTTGGCTTTCATTGTATGAAGAGAAAAAACACTTTTAAAAATATATATGTTCCAACCATCAGAGAGGTTTGGATCAATAGGACTGTGAGTAAATGATGCCATAATTTTGATTTTGGGTGAGCTATCCCTTCATTAACAAAAAAGCACAGAGAGATTTTATTTTCACAAATCAATGTGCTGTTTTCTGTGTGCATATTTCTCATAAATACTATTCTAAGATGTATGGTGAACACGGATATATAATACACACAGTATCTAAAATAAAAGTGATGAATGTTTATATATTTTTGAATATCAATAAAAAACTATTTTTACATGTCTTCTGTTCGTTTTTCCCATTTATTATCTGTCAGAACTCTGAAAACTGATTAAAGTCAACAGAGCAAGCCTGGTAAGATTAGAAAACTATTCACTCTGAATTGGGAATCTGTGTATCGCAATAATAGAATGAATTTTGTAAACAGATTTCAGTTTTCAACCGCCTCTAGACCGTTCATCTAGACAGATCACATATCAGAGTCTTCAAAACCTTGCATTCCTGCTTCCACAAAAGAGATTTATTTGGCCTGTGCTGCCCTGTGAAATATGCAACAACCTCTAAATTGTCTTCAGAGTAGTAATGGATCGACACATAGTGCCAAAACTGAGATAAGAAGAGTGAAATCTGTCTGATGTTATTAAACATTTGGCTGTAATAGCTATCGTCTCCTTTATGATAGGGTATAATAACATAAAAAAATACTAAGCCCCCGGCCTCCCTAACATGATACACTTTCTGTGAGTGCATATGAGTGTACATGAAGTAACTTTAGAGGAATTCTTTGTGTGTGTATGTGTGTGTGTTTTCAGGGCACTATGAGGTAACCCCAGAGGAATGCTATGTGTGCTTGTCCAGGTCAGATTTCTCCCATTGATAAAAGAGAAATGAAGACTTGAAAGTGGTCAGTGCTACCTTGGCAAAATCACATACCACATGCTGATCAAGAACATACAGGTGTTTACCAGTATTCTTTGATAAACCAGCAATTAAGACAATCGTCCCGTTCTAAATAACCACAAGTTCAAAATGTGTTTTTTTTCTCTCTAGAGTACAGAATGTTTAATATCATTCTTGTGATTTCAAAAGAATGGTTTGAATACCTACATAAGATATACTGATGTTGATGGGCCATTATTTTTTGATAAGTTTCTATGAGAAGTCTAAAAAAATAAAGATATTTGCAGCTAGATTGAATATTTGCTGTCAGAGGGAATAAATGCAATGAATTTTAGTTTGAGCAATTTCTGTACTACGTATATGGGCTATATGTAATTTCCGTGTGAATCACAAAAATAAAGACTTTTCGAATTAGTTTTAAAAACTCTGTCTGCCATTGTTCGAACAAACAGAAATTAAATTAAATTAATTTTTTAATATAATTTAATCTGCAAAATAGTTTTCTACGAATTAATTAATTAATTGAGGCACCCAAACCTTCTGTGAATGTGGCAGGGAATGAGAGGCAGAAAGTATATTGCAGAATTTTAAGTCAGAGTTATAGTAAAAAATGGTATTTGATCTTCCAAGCTGCTTAATGGCAGTCAGCGGGTGTTGCAGTTTCATCAGTCCAAAAGAAAGAATGAAATAAAGAACATCCCTCCATAATAAAAAGTGCCTCACACGGCTTCGGGGGGTGAACAAAGGCTTCCTGTAGCAAAAAAAAAAATCGGTAACACTTTACTTGAAGGGGTGTGCATAAGACTGACATGACACCTTCATAATCATAACATGACACATGTCATGAATATGAGGGAGGTTTTATGCACGTTTATGACAACTGTCATTAAGTGTCAATCACTCAGTTATGTCATTTTTAATGCAAATAGGACATTATTTGACCTAACCCTAACCTAAACCTACCCCTAACCCTAACCCTAACAAGACATCTCAAACAATGTCATCTTTGCATTAAAATTTACATAACTGAGCGAATGACACTTACTGACAGTTGTCATAAACATGCATAAAAAAAAACCTTCATATTCATGACATTTCTCATGTCATGATTATGTAGGTGTCATATCATGATTATTAAGGTGTCATGTCAGTCTTATGCACACCCCTTCAAATAAAGTGTAACCAAAAAATCCATATTCAAAACATAATAATCACATTAATGTAGCTTGCGCCAACAGTCCTACATGGAAGCAGCTCCGGGCGGATGACATATGAGTTCAGCGTTGCGCATGCGCTGCTCAGAAGTGACGAACGTGGAAGCGCAGGGGAGAGAACAAAACAAAACAACAGTCAAGACTTAGAAGTACAAAACGCGATTTGTAAAGAAGAATGTCAGGGGATTTCGATATAAGCCAAGAAGAGATTGGTTTTCTTTGCTAAAGTAAGGAAACTTTGCTTCCTTGATCCTGTAAACAAACGTTGGTTTACACTAGACTTACCGGCGCATGCGCAACGCCGACATCTTACGTCATCCTCCCGGACCTGCTTCCTTGTACAACTGTTGGCGCACGCTAGATTAAAGTGATTATTACGTTTTGAATATGGATATTTTTTCTTACAAAAATGCTTTGATTCGCTTCAGGAGGCTTTTATTCACCCCCGGAGCCATGTGAGTCACTTTTTATTATGGAGGGATGTGCTTTGTAGTAAGGACATCAGTAAAACAGTCAATGTGACATCAGTGGCTCAACCATAATATTATGAAGCTACGAAAATACTTTTTATGCGAAAAAAAAAAATACAATTATTTACAATTCTTCTCCCCCAAGTTACGTCTTCTGCCATTTTGGAGAGTACCCAAGAACGTAATCGGCATTGTTTATGTTAGGGGTGAAAGCGCGCGCATGAACGTAATCTGCGTAATCAGTGTTGTTTATGCTTAGGGGAAAGTGTGCGTATGCGTTGAGATACTCTCCAAAATGGCGGAAGACAGTAACTCGGGGGAGAAGAACTGTTGAATAAATTTGTTATTTTTGTTTTCTTTGCACACAAAAAAAAGTATTCTCGTAGCTTCGTAAAATGAAAGCTGAGCCACTGATGTCACATTGACTGTTTTACCGATGTCCTACGTTTCTGGACCTGGGAACATTACAGATGCATTGCTGTCTATGGAGGGTCAGAGAGCTCTCAGATTCCATCAAAAAATATCTTAATTTGTGTTACGAAGATGAACAGAGGTATTATGGGTTGGTATGACATGAGGGTGAGTAATTAATTACATAATTTAAATTTTTTGGTGAACTAACCCTTTAAATATTTGTAAATACAAAACAACAAGTTTATATTATATATATACTATATATAGATATATAAATATATAATATAGATATATATAGGTAATATATTATAGTGTGTGTGTGTGTGTTAGGGGTTGAACGAGCAGTGCTGCCCACATGGCTGTTGCTCATATAACAGATTTTTTATCAGTTCTTTTGTCTTTGGATCACTATATTTCTCACAGATTTCTACTCATTCTAAATCAATTCATATGAATGCCTTAGTGAGAGCGATTGTGTGTGTGAATTAATTATACATGGCAGCGTCTCCCTACTAGTAGTGAAGCTGTGGAATTAGTTATTAAGAAAAATATGCTTGAACTTTTCAGTTTCTAAGCTATTTTATTGAGAAATCACAGAACAGTGTTGACAATAGCGTAATGTACGCGCTACTGTCTGTAGCCTATGTGTGTACGTTACAGTGCAGCAGCGCATTAGATTAGAACGGTGATTAACTTACCTGTACAAGCTGTTTAAAACGTGCATTCTCCTGTTCAATTTCGAGCATCCAGTAATAAAAATCACACATGTCTTGTAGAGCACTTTCAGAGTATGCATTTATTTGTCATTTGAACTGTTTGGAAACGGAACGTAAATGTAGAAGTCCTTCAAAGATTTCTTATCCTGTTGAACCCTCTATTGGACCAGCGACTAGTCCACGTCAAGCTTAAAGCGTCATGGCAGAGCATCGAAGTCGACTAGTGAAAGTGCATATGTAATTTGAAAGATCAAATTTAAAGTGACACCATGAAACTGAGCAGTCAGAATTATCTGAAGGTGCAGACCTGGGGGCCAAAAAAGCTAATCAAAATAGGTTCCACAACAGCTCAAGTGAGAGGGCTCTATCGGCATTGTAATGAAAAGGAATAGCTGAGTACTAATGAAGTACAGTTGATATCCTAAGGATCCTACCTTCCGTTCTTTAATAAATTATCACCAGCAGATATATTCCAACTAGGAAGGAGGAAGCGGAAGGCAAGCAAAATATATTTATTACTTTAGCTTCTGTACTGGCTAAAGTTAAGTAGTACTGAAACAGATGCAGATTGATCTTGCCAGCAGAGGTGCTTTACAGTGCTTTAGACATTGCTGCAGTGATCTCTTGATGCTGTTCCTGCATTTGTTGTCAGCGTATTGGAGAAATATGTATACATTTATGCATTTGGTAGATGCTTTATCCGAAGCGACTTACATTACATTCAAGGTACACATTTGATCAGTTCTTGCTTTCCCTGGGAATTGAACATATGCCTTTTTTTTGGACTGCTGCACTGTATTGCAGTTATTTTATACTAACTGACATGAGATAGCCCTAACCTTTTTAAAAGACTGTGTTTGTGCCCTGAATTAAATTCTGTATTAAATTAAATTATTGTGGTATAAGGAGTTAAATATTAAAACATTTATTTTTCTCTCTTTTTAGGTTAATGTTTGATAACAGAAAGCCCCTAGAAATGATCCTGTCATCTTGCGCAGCTTCATGTATGTCCTGATCATCGTCAGCACTTTAACTGTCGCTGCATTCCTCCCTCCGCTGTGTTAAACCAGTCACAGCACGGACAGTATTACAATGGACACAGATTCCATCCACTCTGGTTATTCTCACCACTCCAACAGGTCACGGGGTTCAAACAAACAGAGGTAAAGGGCTGAACTGCCTGTGCGCATGCATGTACAGAACACCATACTCTCCTTCTCCCTCTAATGTATCTCTCTCCTGAGGATTTTCTCAGATTCCCTCACACTTATTCATGCAGAAAATGAATATTGTCATCGTGAAAATATTTTGCATTTATTTAGAGCTTCAAAGCTTTCAATAACAAAATTGAATGAATTTGTCTGTGAAATGATTCTGTTGCTCATTAGTGACTGGATGTATTTAATTACTTTCAGATTAAATTATTGAGAATTTGCCTCTGATGATGCTAAATTATTACTTTAAAAAGGTAATCAGTGTCATAACTCATTAAAGAAATGTTCTTGTTTAAAGGTTCACTCAGTAGTTTTGAGATGAGATGAAGACACTATTTGCATAATTCTAGACTAAACAAAACCAGACTTGTTGAATTTTTAAGGCCATTTTTAGTTTTTTTCTGTATTTTTTAAAGTTATCTTTTTATGACTTCATGACCAATATTGCATTTGTTGTCAACATGCTTTTTAATCTCTATTTCATCTTCTATTCCTTTCCATTGCTGCTGGTTAAGTAGTTTCTTATTGTATAGAATTGTTTGTCCTTGTATGACACTTTTCACTCGTGCTCACAGATTTGGGCTGGATTTTCAGATGCTGTGATCTGAGCCAGAGATTTTCAACATATTCTCCCAGCTCTCCTTGTCATTACTTACTGATATACACTTGAATGCTATTAGACTGTGTTGACCCCACCCACTGTAATTAGGAAGTTATTTATTGAGCTCTGCTATTGTTTGGTTTCCTATAAAATCTCCAGTGAAAGGCCCAAACAGGCCTGAGGAATTCCAGAATGAAAGCAGAGAATGTATGTGTCTTCACTGATAAAGCCACAAATGAATGTCCTCTTTCTGTTCGGCTGTCAAACTTCCTGCCACTTTCACTTCTTTATCTCTGTTTCTTTCCATTTATTTTTTTTCCCAGTAACTATTTTTTGGATGAATTAGCACATGCATCCTATCCTATCATCTCCATATCTTACCATAATTGTGTCTGTTCAGTACTTAGTCTAGTTTAACTTTTTTAGACATGGAAAAAGCAAAACTTGTCTCTAAAAGATGTGCTAATGAAAGTTAAAACAATGATAATTAAAATATTTGCTTACTAATATATTTCACACACCACCTTCAAACTGTCTCATTCTCTCTCTCTTTCTGTCTGTATCTACAATTGTAGCATACACTCATCTAGCCAGTTTCCCTTGGATCAGTGGGCATACTCAGCTATTTCTTTCTACCAATTTTCAAATGAATTTGAACTCTGCAGTTTATATCAACACATATTTATAATGTCTGGGTGGGGACGGACACCTCAGTGTTTCACTAGGGGCTATCATACTGCCTCTCCCATTCAGCATCAACACCCAGTTTATATAACTTCTAATTACAGTCCAATGCTTGCTGCAGGGTATTTAGAATACTGAAATACACAGAGTTGAGTAGATCTGCACTGCTGGGAAAAGGGGTTTTGCTGTTTTATTAATTTATTGAATTTTTTTTAAATCTCTTTGGGAATTTAGTGCCAAGATCTTTAGCACTGTTAAAAGCAAAGAAAATATGTAGACTGAAGGCCATTTAGATATTTTTAGAAAGTGATAAAAGAAAGAAGAATTAGAGAATGTGGTGTGGTGCAGCAGTTGAAGATGTGGTTGAGGTTTGAACCCACTTCAGCAGGACAAAAAGAAGCCTTGGGTTACTTTAGAGGGTCTGAAGCTATAATAAGTAAGTAAAAAATGTGCTAGAAAATTTCAGGAAAAGTTTTTGTTATATATTTTTTTTTAGTTAAAAAATATAGTGTTAATTAAATATTTAATGAATTATTATTATATTGATGAATATTATTATTATATTGATCTTAATATATTAATTGTCTATCTACAAATTTTAACCTTGTACTTTGTTGTATGTTGGAGCAGCTGTTAGGTTTAGTCCCTGTGGCTTAGCTGTAGACATGTTCTATAATATAACACAATCCCAAAGTATCCCAGCGTTCCCACTCTGCCCAGGCTGTCCAGGATTAGAGTAAAGCAACAGAGGCTTGACATATGTGATGACTTGCTGTAAAAGAAAAGGGAGTATTTTAAAAACATAAGGGTAGTATTCAAATTGGGATTGATCAAAACTTGTACCTTCATAAACTGTCAACTAGTCTCTAAATGTAACAGTTAGAGGTCAGTGTAAGACAAAAGCAATCTTCTAATCTTCATAATGCATTCTCTCTCTTCATGCTCACTGATCGCACATTTTTCATTCATTTCTTTATTTAACCAGGCTAAAAACTCATTGAGATTAAAATCTCTTTTGCAAGAGTGACCTGGCCAAGAAAGCAGCAACAAATAACATAGTATGTACAAGTTTACATCATAATACAAAACACAAATCAAAAATCACAACAACAGTTCACCAAAGGATAAAATACACAGCTTGTTAAAAGTAGCTTAAATTCATGTAATGATGGAAACACGTTCAGCTTTAGAATGCTTTGTAGATTATTCCATGCCAAAGTAGCATTATATCCAAAACCCTTTTTCCCTAGCTCTGTTCGAACCAAAGGGACTTTAAAATATAACAGATCGTTTGAGCGTAGTTTGTAGCGTACTTTTGATTTAGAAAAACTCAGAGACCGAGTTAGACCACAAATAGTCTTATAAACAAAAACAATACCAATTAAAACTTCTTCGGGTATACAACGATGGTAACTCAGCCTTCTCATATAAAGTACAATGATGTGTTTGATAACTACAACCAGTAATAAAACGTAAAACACTATGAAACGTTTTTTTTAGATAATATCCTGGGGCATTCATATACAGCAGATCACCATAATCCAAAAGTGGTAAGAAGGTAGCAGATACCAAATATTTCCTTGCTTTAAAATAAAATAAAGATCTATTTCTGTAGTAAAATCGCAAATTGAGCTTAAGTTTTGAAATTAATTGATCAATATGTAGCTTAAAAGTTAACTGACTATCAAATAGGATGCCCAGGTATTTATACAGCATATTCAATTTTTGTTCCCTGGAAGGATATAATGTCAGGAAGATTACTTGATACAAATTTAGAATTTGAAAAAATCATTAAACTAGTTTTATCTGTGTTTAAAACCAGCTTAAGCTGACATAAACGGAACTGAACAATATCAAACGCTGACTATAAATAATGAAGTGATTGTGAAGCTGATGGAGCGCAGCAGTAAATAGCAGTGTCGTCTGCATACAGATGGAACTTTGCATTTTGAATGTTATCGCATAAATTATTTATATGCAAGGAAAATAAAATAGGTCCTAGAACAGACCCCTGAGGGACATCTTTGGAAAGTGACAAAATAGATGAAGTACAGTCTTTTAAAAGCACACACTGTGTTCGCCCTGAAAGATAGTTGGCAAACCATTTAATGGCATTTTCAGAGAGACCAACAATGGAGAGTCTATTTAGGAGTATGCCATGATCAACTGTGTCAAAAGCCTTTGATAAGTCAAGAAAAAGAGCTGAGCAATTTTTTTTGCAATCTAAGGCATCAATAATGTCACTAAACACTTTCAAAGCAGCAGTGACAGTAATATTCTGCTTTCTAAATCCAGATTGAAAAGGAGAAAGAATATTATTTATTTCCAGAAAAGATTTTAATTGTTCATTTAATAATTTCTCCAAAAGCTTGGATAAAACACATAGTTTAGATATTGGTCTATAATTGTTCAACTGCAAAGGGTCCCCCCCTTTAAAAAGAGGAGAAACAAAAGCAGATTTCTAAATCTTAGGGATTTCACAATGGAAAATAGAAAGATTCAATAAATAAGTCTATGGTTCAGCAATAAAATCAGATGCAAACTTTAAATAAAACGGTTCCATCTTATCAGGCCCTGCAGGCTTATATGGGTCCAAAAAACAAACAAAAAAACAGAGAGCTGGTTAAAATAAAAAAATTTCTTAATTTACATGGAATGTCAGTTGAAGGTACAATAAGAGAATTTATCGTAGAACTATTTTGTGACTGAGCTTCAAATAGAGAGCCAGAGGATATAAAATGTTCATTTAAACTATCCGAAATAACTGACTTCTCTGTAGTCAAATGACTATTGACATGATGACATGATAACAGAGTTACTTTAGAAAACTGTAGTTGAGTAGTGGGTCGTGAACTCAAAAGGGGTTGCACATCTGTTCTGACAGGGTCATGGACTGCATAGAAAAACTGCTTGCTTGTACTTACTAAATGAACTACATATATATAAATATATATATACGGTTATATATATTATATCTATATAATATTATGTGTGTCAATGACAATGACATGCAACTAAAAGTAAAACTAAAAATTACATAGGCATATTTAAAAATGACAAAAGCAAAACAAAATTACAAATTAAAATGAAAGTAGAAAATATTAAAAAAAATGTCTAAATCAAACTATTGAAAAACTGTAATAATCAATAAAAGTAACACAACACTGATTGTGGTTTTTTTATTTTTATTTTTTTTATTTTTCATGATCGTTTAAAATAAATAGTCTTATCAGTTTTTGTGTCATGATGCATAAATCAGGTTTATAAAAAATTTTTTTTGCAGTGAATAATTGGCTAAACCAGGTGACAAACCACTGGTATAGTTCACTCAAAACTGGAAATGGGTCATCAATTACTCACCCTCAATTTGTTCCAAACCTGTATTAGTTTCTTTATTCTGCTTAACACAAAATAAGATATTTTGAATAATGTTGGTAACCAAACATTTGCTGGTCCACACTGGCATCCATATGGAAAAATACTATAGAAATCAATGGAAGGTAGTAGACACTTGGTTGTGAAACAGAGCTAGTTTGTCATCAGTCACTGTAACAATGTCATTTTCATGCTTCCTTGTGAAAGCTGTATAATATTAAACACACAGAGACAGTGTGAGAACAAAGGCTGTCTTTGCAGTGCAGATATTGAGAGTACCCATTGCTGATGTCAATATTAGCTCGAGCGAGAGTGAGCGTTTGATCGGATAGTGTGTTTGAGCGTGTGTGTGTGTGCAGGAGTGCTGTATTTGTTTGTTTATCTCGTTTGTTTTGTTCTAAGACTTGCCAGGCATTAACTATGATGACTAAAAAGACTGAGCGAGAGAGAGAGAGAACGCTGTGTTTGGATTAGGGTCGTCACAGCTCACTGCATCTAACCCAGTTTGCACCAGATGCTCCAGTTAGGGCATGTGCGAGACAGTGCTAGAGAAAGCGTGAGAGGATGAGGAGGGAAAATGATGATGGTGGTTATCCTGTCATTAGTCTGAGTGTGTTTCCCCTGCTCCTATCACCATGGTAACAGCGTTTCCCTCACCTCCGTCGCTGTGTGTGTCTCTCTCGTGCAGTGAACGCAGCAGCAGGGATCGGCACAAATCACACAGCCGAGACAGCAGCAGCCGCTCAGACAAAAATGTCACCATCAGTGCATCGCCAGCTCAGCCACAACAGCCGGATCAGAGCTCCGCCCCCACAGACGCCCAGGTGAGTCAGACACTGAATAGATTTGAGGGCCATTGATGTAGATTCACTGTTACTCCAGGGGAACTGAACCTGTGAGTTGCTTGAATAAAACACCTTCTCGGAAAACACTCTATGCAGACTGACAAGGATTAGAGTAAAGCAACAGAGAGCTGGGAGCTGGGGACTGTGACGTTTGGTTGTTAAAGGAAAAATGAAATGGTCATATTGGAATTCATATTTTAATTTAAAAAATATTTTAGCAAATCAAAGCATGTTGCTTTTTACGTGTAAACCAGTCTCCAGATTTAAAGAAAGGTAATTAATAAACAATATTACATCAAAATTGATATCTGTATATATCAATATTTTATAAAAATAACTATTATATTTTTATACAAAAATATGACATTAATATTACATACGTTCAAAAATGTGGAGTCCGTACGGAAATTGTTACTGTTTTCATTCAATGATGCGTGAAGTTATCATTAGTGATAGATTCATTTCTCAAATATTACCGTTCTGTTAAAATTCTATCATCATGAATCCTGATTTTTTATCTTGGGTTACATTAAAAATATTAGGCAGTCACGTTTTTAATAAATAAATAAAAATAAAAAATATTATTGAGCAAAACATCCGCATATATACTGATTTAAGAAAAGTCATGTGACACTGAAGATTGGAGTAATGACTGCTGAATATTCAGCTTTGCCATCACAGAAATATATTATATATTAAAATAGAAAATAGTTATTGTAAATTGTAATAATATTTAACAATATTAATGTTTTACTGTATTGTGATCAAATAAATGCAATCTTGGTGAATCTAAGTGACTTCAATTATAAACATTAAAAAGTCTTGCTGACCCGAAACTTTTGAACTGTAAGTTGATATTTTAATGATATATGTACGTGTATATATATTATGTAATTTTCTTATCCTTATTTCACTCATTGCAACGTTGCAAACCAATTTCACATGCACATCATTGTATACATACAGTGTAGATGCACAAATACAAACATTCTTGTGGTTTTTAATGCTGCACTGCATATGCATTTGTGCAGAATGTATATGATGAGATTGTATGTGATGGGGTGAGGGCGTCATCCTGACCGCAGCTCAGCGAATACACAGGCATAGTTAACAGAGTAAAGAGGATAACAGGGATTTTTCAGACAGTGACATGCTCCAGAAAATAGAAAAATGCATTATATTTATTGAATGTTATGTGCTGCCAGAGTAGTTCATTTGTGAAGTGTCCAGTGTTTTGACAGATTAAAGCAAAGAAGCTCCACCTCAAAAGGACAATTTAGAGTCATTTACAGCTCAACTAACGAATATTATTCATGTATATAGTCCTTTATCAAAATTACAAGCTTCACATTTGTGTATTCTAGCCTCCAGTCTGCTTGCCTGCTAGCTCAATTGTAAAAAGCAAGTCCCAGATGTGGTTCATGCTGTTTCACACCGCATGCATAAACGGCACACAAGTGGTGCTGCAGCTTAACTGCCATAGCAGGCTCACATTGTGCTTTCACACTGACTGTGTTTCTGCTGCATAAAAGAGCTGCCGCTTTATACAGAAACTAAAGGGATTTTTAGTTACCCACAATGAGTATTAGGTGTGTGTAGTTGAGAATTATTATTACAAATGTGATTGTGAGCAAGGTGGATCACATTTACATCCAAATAGTAATTCATTTACAATGGAACCCGAACTCTATAATCTTCTTAAATGATTTGGATTGACTCTGATTTACTGATTTACGGTGTTCGGGTGCCTGTCAATGTTTAAACGTAATGAAGGCAGATAGATGTATTTCTGTGAAAAGTCAAGTAGATGACTCTGTTATTTTGTGTTTCTTTATAAAAGCCAATAATGTGAAATGTGTTAATAAAATGGGTTATAGTGTTTTCAATGTATTTTCTGCTGCATTCAGCACACTTGGAAAAATAGGCTCAAATAGTGAAACTTTACAGTCAAAATAAATATTTGCTGCTATGAGCATGTAGTGTGAAACAGGCCTTTCCTGTGATGTTGGTTATCATTGGTTATATTCTGGCACATAGCTGCATTTGAGTTATATAAAACACATATGTACAGGAAACAGTCCGGTCACAGGGAAGGTGAGGTGACTGTGCTGGAATATTATCAGAGAGACAATGAAAAAGGGAATGACAGAATATGAGGGTAAAGTATGTGTGTGTGTGTGTGTGTGTGTGTGTGTGTGTGTTTTTGTTTAACGGGGGGGGGGGGGGGGAGGGGTTTTTGTGGTATAGACAGATATGGAAAATAGGAGTGACATACATCTCAGTATGAAGGGATGCCGCTTTGTACTTCCTACTGGGTCTCAGTTATTCTGACCTACTTGGCTCTCCCTCAGGGCCAAAAGGCACACAAAGTTTTTATAGGTCCTCATGTCTGTCTACATTAATTTGTGCAAGTGTGTGTGTGTGTGTGTGTGTGTGTTTAAATACTGTACATTTCTGCTCAAAAAGACTTCTGAGGAATTCTGATTGATTAGATCTAGTTAAGGATTTAGTGCATACATTATTAGAACAAAAAAAACTTTTTATCTATCAAAGAATCTTGAAAATAAATGTATCATGATTTCCACAAAAAGCAGCATAAACCTTTAAAAAAACATTGACAATATTAAGAAGCATTATTAACTGAGCATTAATAATAATTGATAATAACTGAGCAGCCAATTGGCATATTACAATGTTTTCTGGAGAATCATGTGACAGTGAAGACTTGAGTAAGGGCTGCTGAAAATTCAACTTTGCCTTCACAGGAATTAAATAAATTTTAAGATATATTAAAACTAAAAGCAGTTTTTCACAATTGTAATATTTTTCACAATATTGATGTATTTTTGATCAAATAATTGATCAAATTGATGAGCATAAGAGACTTCTTTCAAAACATTAAATTAAATATTACTGACCCCAAACTTTTAAACAGTAGTGTATATGAAAAAAAAACATGAATCTGCCATCTTCATATGCCAATACCAACATTTCATATTCTTTGAACAGGGTTCATCTTTGCATAGATAATTTGAATTACAATGGCAGATCTCTCATATATAAAGGAGCAAATATACACTGGTATATTTAGTAAAAATATCATAGTAAATCGAGGAAAGCCCCTGGCACTGCTAAAAGGTTAATGCCATGCCCTTGAACGGCTGTCAGGTCTATTCTTCCCTGAGTAATTTCATCATGTTGGCTCTGATCTTCTTTCGTCTTCCTGTCATTCAGCCTGGGCCTCTGGAATGTTTTCTCCAATGAGGAAACTTTAGACGTTAGTGAACAGAATGACTTGGAATAGCAAGCATGTAAGTCATTACTTACTTGCTAAAGGGTCTATATTTATGTTTGCTTGTTGTGCCCTTGTTTGAGTGTGTCTTACTTGCTAAAGTCATTTTTATTTATAAAACGGATAGCTCTGGCTTTGTAATTTGATTGGATGAATTTCAAAGGCTACATAGATTTATCCATTGTTTCAACCATTGGTTTGGTCTTAAAGCCTTTACAGTATTTTTCGGGCACATGATGATGTTGTCTGATAATCTAATACCTCCATAGAGTGCTGCAGTGGTGACATATCTTTGTAGGTCAGTCCTGAAGTTAGCAAAAAAAACAGTAGGATTGTTCCATTGGCTTTTGGATTATTGCAAAAATAAGTTCTGTGACAATGTTTATGATTCTTACACATTTTGTTCATCATGATAATGTTCACATATGAACACAACATTTATGAATTTTTAAACTTTTAAGCTTAAGCTATATACGAACTACACCACGGTCGCATGATTTGAACATCACCACCATTAAGCTTCTGACAAATCTTTGTCTTAAATTTTTTTTAAAGAATTTTCCCTAAGAGATTGAGTTAGAATAGTTTGCAAAAGTGTGATTGTAAGCACAATGAGGCTGTAAAATCGAAGTAGTAGAAGTTTACCTGTTCGTCCGTGACAACCTCTGTAGTCCCATTTAACCACTTGTTAACAAGTTGTCTTTTTCAAGACAAGTAAACGCTTTAAAAAAACGCAAGGTGGTATTACTGAGGTATTTTATACAATAAAACATTAAAATGTCTTTAGCTTGTGTTAATTGTCACGAATCCGGTCCATGAACTTCCATCTGCTAGCCATCAGAGGTCACCCTTTCCGATTTCATTGACTCTCGCACTACACACTGTTGCACATCACCCCGGACTACATATCCCATCATTCATTGCACTGATTGCACTCAGCACAGATTGCACACAGCTGTTAACACTGATTGCACCCAGCTGTTTCATATCACTCCCTCACTATTTAACACTCACTCTGATCCCTTCCCTCTGCTGAGTATTGTTTAGCGCATATCTCCAGATAGCTACTCTACAGAGCCCTCAGTCGTTAGCCTCAGTCTTAGCCTTAGATCTTCGCCTGGTTTCCTGGATTTCTCCTTTAGTCTTGCCCCTTTTTGATTCTGTCTGCCGATCATCGACCTGCGCTAGCCCTAGGATTATTCTTGTGTCTTGCCCGCCATATTCCTGGTTGCCACTGTTTGACCCTGCCTGTCTTATGACCATGTCTCTGTCTTCTCCAAATAAAGCTTTGCATATGGAGCCGCATGTCTCACGTCTCGTCAGCCCCATTACATTAATCGCAGACCTTATTTCATGCATTTATCAATAAACCCACTCAAAAAAAAACAGACTTCAGCACTCTATTAGCCTCTATCAGAGCGTTATCTCCAATGACAGATGTCTATTTTAGTTCCTCCCCTTCCCCCCAACTCACTCACTCATGACTGTTTGACTTTAATTTATCTCGCTTCTCATGGAAGTTAATAGGCCAGAATCATAATGAGATATTATCTAATCTAATGCATCTTCTACCTTTTCAAAGCCAGCCTCTGTTGGAATCAAGGAATGTCATGGGTTCAATACAAGTTAATTCAGAATCAAGTTAAAGTCTGTCGAAAGCTGTCAGGTACTACGGAATATCATTTTAAATTATTGTGCTATTAGTTATGTCTGTAATTCTATAATAATGTCCATATTCACTATGTTCATTTTTATTTGGAGTTGTGAACCTGAGAAACACATCTATGCAGGTTTCTTTTGGGAAAAAATTAGAGGAAAAGGATGGAGGGTGGAGAAGAGAGAGATGTAGGAGTTTCTCACACTTGTTTACCACTCCTTCGCTTCCTGCTTTTCTTTCTGTGGTACAGCTCAGACTGTGAGAGGGAAATGAGCTGTACTCGAGTCAAGCAAAACACTAACACACATGCAAACACTGCAGTGCTGTAATATAGTCTGCCCTCTGGTCACAAAGAATCAGCTCATAAGAGTTATTCAGTTAACAAAGGCCTCATTTAAAAAAAGAATCTTTGTGGAATTATTCGGCAGTAAGATCAAATAAACTTGTAAAACATAATATTGTTGTACTTGGGTTAAGGAGTAAGTTGAACCAAAAATGAAAAGTCTGTTATCAGTTATTGACCCTCATTTCATTGTCTCTTTGAGCCCGGTCTCATGAAAATGCGTATCAATATCACAATTTTTTTTGTGTGTGTTTTGCATGCTATTTATACACAGAAACTGACTTTGGCTTGCATACGAGATGCACGTGTTTGGTGTGCAAATAAAAAAATAAAATATTTTTTGCACTATGTTGGCGTTCATATGATACACATTTTGGCGTACATATAATACGTACCCCACACCCCTAAACCTAACCATTGTGATAATTTCAGTCAAATGTAACTTTACGTTTGTAAAGCACTGTTCAGCCTGGCTTGCTGTGTGAACCTTTGCAACTGTGAGACTGTTATTGAAGGATGAAACCCACTAGTAGACATTGTTATTATTTTTAGTTGAATATTTTATTTCATATGTGGAAAGCCAATCATTTCAAAAGCTGTTTTTGAAGTCTGAACGGTATAGTAGCAAAAACAGTATAATTTTAGAGGTCAAAAAGGAGGTGGAAAATGGACAAAACATTTTGGTAGTAGAAAAAAATTAAGAGATATGACCTCTTTAACTGTAGTTTGAGGTAGCTGTGTTAGACTTTAGTGCTCAAAAATTTGAGTGTAAATGTGTTTATTGCATATAATGATTACAGCAGTATTTTACACTAGTAGTTGCCTCTGGTTCTAGCAAAACTCTTTTGGAGGTTGATCCTGTGACTTCATCTGATGGGCTCCTTTTTTTAAATAAAAAAGTTAATGTGCTTCTGTATTTGTGTTTCCACCAACTTTTACAACACGCTTTGCTTCTTTAACCTTTTCCATCTGCCATTTCCTCACTTCTGATGATGACCCCTAAAGTTATTTTTGCACAAGGGTTGGCGCAAACTCTAAACTGTGTAACAGAAAGGGAAATTCTTTTCTTTTCCTTGTTTTTTGAGCTGAAACCATCAGACGATATACTCACTTTAAATTTTTGTCACTATTCTTACACCTACTAATAATCCCTTTTCTTTTGTTACATACAGCTTGTGCATATCCTATATTGTTTTTGTTCGTTGTCTTATTCCTTATTTCTTTGGCCCATAAGCTGTGCATCATGGTTCTTTGAATCTAACAATACCAGGTTATGCCAGGTCTGCCATATTGCATAGTTGCAGCAGTGTTGTTCCTAAACTCATTGAATTGAGCTTAAATATAGTCAATGTTTGGCTCAGTAATTGCTGCATGCAGCTGTATTTTATGTCTGTTATTATTATGATAATACTATTGCTGTCACTTACATGAATTGAAAACTTCTCAATTCAGATTATATTCACTAAACTACATTACCATACAAAATACAGCTTCTATTCATACAAATAGATGCATAAATAAACAAACAAGCCCATAAATAAATATATAAATAGTTGCAGATGAATTACCATCCTTAGTGCAGAATAATCTATAATGGAATTCTAATCTGCGCTGCATTTCACATTCTACTGGCATTCACTCAGACGTCCTGCTGTTAGAAAGTTCTCATTTGTTGTTAGTCTGTCTCTCAGTTCTCAGGTTCATTTATATGCAGATGTATGTGAGCTTTGGGTATTTGTCATTAATATATGCTGAGGAGGGAGACCTGGGTATTTCCGTACTGTCTGTCTGAATTAGCCGTGAAGCAGATTTGTCATCTCACCAACAGGGATGGAAAAGTGGGCAAATCAAAAGCTGTAAATGTGTCTTTTTCTGTATTATCGATCCTGAGTCCTGGGTTTAGGCATCTGAGATAACAGGGCTTTTAGGAGTATGTTGAATTTTTTATGTGCATGATATATCTCTGATCCCTTCCCACCTCTTGACAGGATGACAACTGGGGCGAAACCACCACAGCAGTCACTGGAACATCAGACCACAGCTTGTCTCAAGAGGATTTGGCTGGCTTCGGGAAGGAGACAGAAGGTCCAGTAGAGAAATTGAACTGTGTACACTTCCTTCCTTTGGCCCTCATCCTCCTCCTAGGCCTGCTGGTTCTGATCACCCCCCTGTCCTTCCTGGTGCTGCCCCAGCTGATGTGGCCGGAGCGCCTGCAGACTTGTGGTACTGCCTGTGAGGGCCTGTTTCTCTCGCTGGCGTTCAAGCTCCTCATTCTGCTGCTGGCTGGTTGGGCGCTGTTTGTGCGACCGGCACGAGCCTCCCTGCCCCGGATAGCAGTGTTCCGCGCCCTGCTGGGGTTGCTCACGCTCCTTCTGCTGCTCTCCTATTGGCTGTTCTTTGGAGTGCGCATCTTGGACTCGCAGGTATGGGCAAATATGTGTAGTGACCATGAAGAGTCAAGAGAAACATGTTGAGATTTGTGGAAATGTGATTGTGTGAATTCAGTTTTTATAAAATGGATAGTTTCAGCTGTTGATGAGCCGTGTTCAAAGCCATATTGAAATAAATACAGACATGCACACCTTTGAAAGTGGATCATTATTTTTGTGATGCTACTGGCACTGAAATTACACACTTCACTTATAGTATAACCTCCAATTAGACTAAGGACTTTATTTAACTTAAATGATTGTTTTCTATTTTAATATATTTTAAAATGTAATTTATTCCTGCATGTGATGGTGTCACACGGTCCTTCAGAAATCATTCTGATGTGCTGATTTGGTGCTTAAGAAACATTTCTTCTTATTATCAATGTTGAAAATCATCATAAATTTTTTTCCAGGATTCTTTGATGAAGAGAAAGTTAAAATTAACAGCTTTTATTTCAAATAGATATCTTTTGTAACATGTGTCTTTAATGCCACTTTTGATCAATTTAAAAGGTCCTTGCTGAAAAGTAATAATTTAAAACATTATTAAATTATTTTATAACACTGACAAGAAAAATAAAACAGGATGTATTTTCTTTGAAGAACATCACTGAATTTAGTACAGGTCATTTTGATTCCCTTGGCTTACTGCTTTACTACATGTGCTTGACAGGATGAGAACTACCAAGGCATAGTGCAGTTTGCAGTATCATTGGTGGATGCTCTGCTGTTCATCCATTACCTGGCAGTGGTTCTGCTGGAGATCCGACATCTGCAGCCCTGCTTTTCTCTCTGTGTCGTGCGCTCCACCGATGGAGAGACTCACCACTATAACCTGGGACAGCTCAGGTGCCCGCTGAAACAATGACCAAACTTTGATTAAAATGACTATAATATGCTGTTTAACGGTCTGTTGCACGCTCTTTAGTAAAAAGTAAAAAGAAAGAGGAAGTCAGTAGTCACACTTCAAATTAAAGGTTCCAACTAATGGTCTAATCATTTTAATGGTCTAGTTCTGTAGAAAACCATTTATTTATTGATGTGTTCAAGAATCTAGAAACCAGTAAGGAACCAGCCTGAGGAACCTTTTAGCGATACACTATAGTGAAAATGTTTTTTGATTAGAAGTAGGTTCTTCATTGAAACACAAGAATAATTGAAGATCCTTTATTTTAATACTGTTTTATACATCAAATCTGCAAACCAGCTATATATATTAACACAGAAATATTTTTCAGAACATTAAAGGTCTCTGTAATTGCACTGATTATATGGCTGAGCTGCTTTCTTGCTGAGATATTATATGTACTCGTCTGTGTGCACAAAACTGTGTGTTGTGTGTGTGTGCACTGTTTAATGCATTAATAATGAGGTTGGGCCAAGGGAAAAAGGTCCATTAATCACTCCATTACAGACACTCCCTACTTTGCCTTGCGTTACTTCCCCTCTCCCTTCCTCTCTCCTGCCCATCACTCTCCTTTGTTCTTGCTCTCATTGTTTCATTGGCTGAAGATTTTTGATCCAGTGTTGCTGCAGAATCAAGTGACAGTGTGCACACACACACAAAGCAGAATTAAATCTATTATTATCTGACATCCAATGACTCTGTTTAATGAAATACATGATGGGATTGTGTGTTCCTGTGTTTTAATAGACACATTACCAGTGAATATTACAAGGGTTTTTTTTATAATGTTGATCGGTCTGTCTCTCTCTCTCTCTGTAGCATTCAGCGGGCAGCCCTGGTAATTCTTGAACACTATTATAAGGATTTCTCAGTTCACAACCCTGCCCTACTGACGGCTGCAAAGTCCAGGGCAGCTAAACATCTGGCTGGGCTAAAAGTCTATAATGTAGATGGTGAGTATAATCTGTGTAAAATCACTGTCTGTTTTCTGACCTGACTCTTATTGTTCTCTTGACAAAGACATCCTGAAGTCATTTTGGAATCCCTAAATAGGAAAGGCATCCAAATTGAGATGTCCTTAATATTGTATATCAAATGTTTCTCCTAGACAGAAATGAGAGCCTACGTCTCCTGCTTCACAGATTATTGTCCTGAGAAAAAGTAATGCAACATGTCTCTTCTAGAGTTTTAGAAAAGATCAGTGTCACAAACTGCGAATCAAATGTCAAGATATTTCAACATGAATCTTTCTCAGCATGTTCTTCCAACATCAGATCATCTGAGAAATGCTATCTATGTTAAATGAAAATTTGCTAGAAATCTACTCACTCTCAAGGCATCTACGATATACATTTGTTTCTTTATCAGAACAGATTTTGACCAAATTTAGCATTACATCACTTGCTTACCAATGGATCCTCTGCAGTGAATGGGTGCCGTCAGAATGCCCAAACAGCTGATAAAAACATCACAATATTCTACAAGTAATCCACTTGACTTCAGTCCATCAGTTAACATCTTGTGAAGTGAAAAGCTTTGTGTTAAAAAAAAAAATATATATATATATATACTGCAATTAAAAAAAAAAAATCATCGGGGGGCGCTTTAACTTTAAACAGTTGATTCTGGCCAAAATCGTGTTTAATTCATAATAATGCTTCCTCCAGTGAAAAAGTCCATCCTCTGTTGTCCTTTTACGTCAAACTCAACTGAAATATTTGTTTAGAACTGTTTTGGAGTGTTTTCACTTGTAAACGGTGCTTCATCTGTGCATATTTCTCTCCTGATTTAGACGAGGTGACTTTTTCACTAGAGAAAGCAGTATGGATAGAGGAGTTGTATTTTAGCCAGTTGGAATAGTTTGAAGTTAAAAACATCTTAATGACAGATTTGATTATTACAAACATGCAGCCTTTTGCTTCAAAAGATGTTGATTGATCGACTGGAGTCATGGATTGTTGTGATGTTTTTATCAACAGTCTGGACTCTCATTCTGACGGCACCCATTAACTGCAAAGGATCCTTGGTTAGCAAGTGATGCAATGCTAAATTTCTAAATCTGTTATGATGAAGAAACACATTTATCTACATCTTGGGTGGCCTGAGGCCGAGTACATTTTAAACAAATTTTTGTTTTTGCGGGAACTATTCCTTTAACCTTTGTATATTAATATGTATAACAATTTACATACAGCATTATATCTGGTTTTTATTTATATATTTATAAGTAAATTATTTGTTTTGTATTTGACCAACCCCACGCTTTTTTCCACTATATATATAACCAATTGTTTTATTTGTTTCTAATTGTATCCCTCATGAGGAATTTTAATAGAAACATTTGAGACAACTTGAGAAAGTTGATACTTGGGATGAGGATAAAATTCTACAGTTGGTTAAATCAACTTAAAACTGTCACGGCAGAGAAGAGTCTGGATCCAAGTGCGAGTGCAAAGGTAAGGTTTATTCAGTAATCACAATAACTGAGACACAAAGAGATAATCCTCGGGTCCTGGTCGGAGTCAGAGCTCCACGGAGAAATCCCTTCAACCACTGCGTAGGACCAAACCAAGGAGAAGGCTGAAGATCCGTACCCTGACTGAGCGAGAACTGGAAACAGAGAACTGACAGGGAGACAGGAACATGAGAATAACGAACCGACACAAACACATTGAACAGGGTGTCCTATAAAGGAGTCGCTAATGAGTTGCAGCTGGCACGCTCTGATTGAGCACCAGCTGCAACCAATAACAAGTGACGTACGCACATACAAGCACATGACAAGACGCAGGAAGACCGTCCGGACCCATGAACCGTGACAGTACCCCTCCCCCTAGGAATGCCCCCTGACATTCCCAGGAAGACCTACCTGACGATTAAATTCATCGATGAGATTGATCCAGTATGTCCCTAGCAGGTACCCAACTTCTCTCCTCCGGACCGTAACCCTCCCAGTCCACCAAGTACTGAAATCCTCTTCCCCTCCGCCTTGAGTCCAGAATACGCTTTACCGAATATGCTGGTTCCCCGTCTACGAGACGCGGCGGTGGAGGAACCGGGACTGGCGGATTAATGGCTGAATGAAAAACAGGCTTAATTTTGGATACATGAAACGACGGATTAATTCTCCTGTACACTGGAGGAAGTTTGAGGCGGACTGCAACCAGACTAATGATCTTGGTGACAGTAAACGGGCCAATAAATTTAGGAGCAAGCTTATTACAAATGGTGCGGAGAGGAATGTTCTGATTAGAAAGCCACACTTTTTGACCAACGACATAGACGGGAGGCTTCGACCGGTGGCGATCAGCCTGAACCTTGGTGCGCGCCCCCACCTGGAGGAGGGTCACCCTGGCCTTGCTCCAGGTGCGACGGCACCTCTAGACGAATGCGTGGGCAGAGGGGACCGCAACTTCGGATTCCATACTGGGAAAAAGAGGTGGCTGGTACCCTAAGCTACACTCAAAAGGAGATAGACCCGTAGATGAGACTGGTAATGAGTTATGTGCGTACTCAACCCATGAAAGCTGCTGACTCCAAGAGGATGGTTTCTGAGAGACCAAACATCGCAACATACGTTCTAAATCTTGGTTGGCCCTCTCTGTCTGACCATTACTCTGGGGATTAAACCCGGAAGAAAGACTAACCGTCGCCCCCAACAATCTACAAAACTCTCCAAAATTTGGACACAAACTGGGGCCCCCTGTCAGAGACCACGTCTACCGGGAGGCCATGTAAATGAAAGACGTGATCTATGACAGCAACCGCTGTTTCTCTGGCTGAGGGTAATTTGGGCAGAGGAATGAAATGAGTTGCCTTCGAGAATCGGTCCACCACGGTCAAAACCACCGTGTTCCCCTGAGAAGGGGGAAGACCCGAGACAAAATCTAGCGAAACATGGGACCAGGGTCTCGAAGGAACCAACAGCGGCTGAAGAAGCCCCGCATGGGGGCGATTGGAAGACTTAGAAACAGCACAGACGGAGCAGGCTAAAACAAATAAACCAATGTCCCGAGCCATACCTGACCACCAGAACCGTTGTTTAACCAGAAACATGGTACGTCTCACCCCAGGATGACAGGCTACCTTGGAAGAATGAGCCCATCGGATAACGTCGGACCTTACGGACTCTGGCACAAACAACCGGTTCGGTGGGCACCCGGACGGGGGCGTTACTCCTTGAGAGGCCGTGCGGACCTTTGACTCGATCTCCCATGTGACCGCAGAAATAAAAAGTCTCCTTGGCACAATGGGGTCGGGCAGGGACGGGCGCTCCGAATGATCAAAAATACGGGATAACGCATCCGGCTTGATGTTCTTAGAACCAGGACGTAAGAAATGGAAAAATCGAATCGGCCGGAAAAAAGAGCCCACCGAGCCTGCCTAGAGTTTAATCTTTTAGCGGATTTGATGTATTCAAGATTCTTGTGATCTGTCCAGACGACAAAAGGAACCCCCGAACCCTCCAACCAATGACGCCACTCCTCCAAGGCCAACTTGACTGCCAACAACTCTGTTACCAATATCATAATTGCGTTCGGCGGAGGACAAGCGGTGAGAAAAATACGCGCAGGGGTGCACCTTGCCGTCCGTGGGGGAACGCTGGGATAGTACCCCACCAACTCCCACCTCTGACGCGTCAACCTCCACCACAAACTGCCTGGAGGGATCAGGGGCTATGAGGATGGGAGCTGAAACGAAGCAGCCTCTCAGTTTGGAAAATGCCGCTTCTGCCGCACTAGACCACCTGAACGCAGTCTTGGTGGAGGTTAAGGCTGTCAAAGGTGCAGCTAGCTGGCTGAAATTGCGAATAAAACGCCGGTAGAAATTGGCAAAGCCCAGAAACCTCTGCAGGGCCTTGCGGGAATCTGGGGTTGGCCAATTCACCACAGCCTGAACCTTCTCAGAATCCATGCGCACCCCCTCGGCCGAGATGATGTACCCCAAAAAAGGAACAGACTGTGCATGGAAAGCGCATTTCTCCGCCTTGACAAAAAGCCCATTCTCTAACAGCCTCTGAAGCACTCGTCTGACGTGCTGAACATGTTCCTGGAGAGAACGAGAATATCAGTATGTCATCCAGGTAAACATAAATGAACTGATCTAGCATATCTCTCAGAACGTCATTAACGAGTGCCTGGAAAACCGCGGGAGCGTTGGAAAGACCAAAAGGAAGAACAAGGTATTCAAAGTGCCCCCTGGGGGTATTAAAGGCGGTTTTCCTTTCATCCCCCTCTCTTATGCGAACCAAATGATAAGCATTGCGGAGATCTAATTTCGTGAAAAATGACGCCCCCTGCAGACGCTCGAAAGCTGACGACATCAACGGTAAAGGGTAAGTATTCTTCACCGTGATGTCGTTTAAGCCCCGATAATCAATACAGGGACGAAGAGAGCCGTCCTTCTTTTTCACGAAAAAGAACCCCGCACCGGCCGGAGATGAAGAGGGGCGGATGATCTTGGCTGCTAAAGAATCAAATATATTTCTCCATAGCCTCCTTCTCCGGATTGGAGAGTGAATATAACTTGCCCTTAGGCGGAGACGTACCTGGCAATAATTCTATAGCACAGTCATAGGGACGATGAAGAGGTAGAGAAGCAGCCCGAGACTTACTGAACACTCCCCTCAGATCAAGGTACTCCTGTGGCACGTTAGACAGGTCCGAATGATCCTCCTGAAACACAGAACAAACAACAGGAGAACACGCGGACAACAAACAGGTGGCATGACAATTCTCGCTCCAACCCAGTACAGTATCGTTACTCCAATTGATGTGAGGGTTATGGAGGACCAGCCAGGGGTGACCCAGCACTAAGGGAGCCGAGGGTGTGTCGGTGAGGAGAAAGTGAATGTCCTCAGTGTGTTGACCCAAATTGATGAGGTCTTAATGGTGCAGTGGCGTGAGTGACGGAAGGTAAGGCCTGGCCGTTGAGTTGAAGCATAGAGACGGGCTGAGAAAGCTCCACCATGGGAATCTGGAGGGACCGAGCGAACCCAATGTCCAAGAAGTTCCCCTCTGCTCCAGAGTCCACTAACGCCTCACAGTCATGATAAACAGACCGAACCTCCAGCCTCACAGAAAGATGAGTGCTGGAGTAAGAGGATTTGTGTTCCTTAATGGCACCCGTCAATAACCTCCCCCCTACTGACGGGCGTTGTCTTTTGCTGGGCACCGTGCTGCGATGTGTCCGGGACCGCCACAGTACAAACACACTCCCTCTCTCCTGCGTCTCTGCTTCTCCTGTAGTGAGAGACGGAACCTTCCCACCTGCATGGGCTCGGAGTCTGGAAGAGGGAAAACAGTCTTATTAGTAAGTGACGGTAATTGGTTCTGTGAGGCGAACGGCGGTTCTCGGAGTTGTCGTTGATCCCGCCTCCGCAATCGGGTGTCCACCCGAATGGCTAGAGCTATGAGTTCATCCAGCCCGGACGGTAATGCTGATGAATCTATCTCATCCTTAATTTCATCAGACAAGCCAAACCGAAACATGTCCCACTGTGCCTCTGCATTCCACCCACACTCTGCAGCCAATGTGCGGAACGCGATAGAATAGTCAGTGACTGTGTTCTGTCCTTGACGTAACTCGGCAAGAAGTCGTGCTGCTTCTCTGCCCGAAGCAGCATGATCGAACACTCTCCGTAGCTCCTCGGAAAAAGCCTGAAAGGACGAGCAACAAGGCAATCTCCGTTCCCACACTGTGGTTCCCCAGTTAGCGGCTCGACCCGAGAGCAACGTTATGACGAACGCCACTTTAGCCTCCTCCGTGGGAAACGCGGATGGTTGGAGGGAAACATAGTGAACATTTCGCCAAAAAAGAACGACATAATTGGGGTTCCCCGGAATAAAAGGCTGGAGGTGGTAGCCGAGGTTCATGGGTGCGGACAATCGGACCCATCGAAACCGGTGGATGAAGTATGGCTGGTTGCTGAGCTGAACCCCGCTCAGCTTTCAGATGCTGGATCTGGGTGGTGAGCTCAGACAGCTGACTCACCAGGGTCTGAACGGCCCGCCCCGTGGCCATCATCTGATCCTCCTGATGCTCCATGCGAATATTAGTTTTGGCCAAAAAGTCTCTGAGCTCTGCCGCACTCGCTGGATCCATGAGTATGGTCGGTTCGTTCTGTCACGGCAGAGAAGAGTCTGGATCCAAGTGCGAGTGCAAAGGTAAGGTTTATTCAGTAATCACAATAACGGAGACACAAAGAGATAATCCTCGGGTCCTGGTCGGAATCAGAGCTCCACAGAGAATCCCTTCAACCACTGCGTAGGACCAAACCAAGGAGAAGGCTGAAGATCCGTACCCTGACTGAGCGAGAACTGGAAACAGAGAACTGACAGGGAGACAGGAACATGAGAATAACGAACCGACAAACACACATTGAACAGAGTGCCCTATATAGGACTCGCTAACGAGTTGCAGCTGGCACGCTCTGATTGAGCACCAGCTGCAACCACTAACGAAGTGACGTACGCACATACAAGCACATGACAAGACGCAGAAAGACCGTCCGGACCCATGAACCGTGACAAAAACATCGTCTCCTAAGCTGTAAAGTAATATTGTCCTGAATTTATTAAATGTGTGTAGACGTACTAAAACAAACACTCATGCACACTTTTAATGCAGCAACCGTGTCAATCAGTTACCACCATCATCTAACGAATCTTCTGTAACGTTTCTTTCTGCAGAGTTTAAAGCGAAACTGAAAAGCTATCTTTTCGATTGTAAGTTCATACGGTATAATACATTCAGAAATCCTTTCACAGAGACACTAAATTGTCAAGTGCTCCACATGTCTTGGTTATTTGCTTGCATGCAGTCATTGTACACAGTGCACGAGGTCACAGACTCATCCAAAAAATCGATTTGCATCAAGAAATCCTTCTACATGTCTTGACTACTATGAAGAAGGTACTCATCTTTGCACTCACTATGCTATAAAATCTGTCAAAAAAAGTCAATAATTCTTCCTCACCCCAGATATCAAAAACACCCAGTCTCTCTCCCTCTCTTCCTCTCTCTTTGTTTGACATTTATGATGTGTTGTCACCACAAGAAATGCACATACACCATGATGCAGAGATGCATACGTGGGATCAAGTTAACCCCTTAAGCACTCAAAACTTCCTTCATGTCTGTGGCTATTGAACCAGGCCAGGAATGTGTGTGTTTGAGTGTGAGTGTGCACGTATATGAAAATCAGCAGAGTGTAGCTCTTTGTGCTTTGCACGGATTGTCAGAGTATTAATAATGCATCACTAGGAAGAAAATCCCCCCTCCCAAAAAAACATTCCAGGTTTCAAAGCGCTCTGAAGTAGTCTATGCTCAACTACATGTTTTTTGTCTGTGTGTTAAATTAGTTTAGTATCTTGTTTCTCTTAATTCTTTTCCTTATTTTTATGTGTATATGTGTACATTTTTTTGTATTTGTAATGTTACACATAACAAGTGAGGAAAGGGTGGTTTCAAGATTCGCTGGTCCATTTTTAGTATACTGTATGTGATTTCAGGAGGTGATTCAGTGAGCTATAGAAGAGATCACAAAGCTGCCCTGCTACCAAGGAAAGTCATGCTGCCCTTGACATGCATTATTAATTATAACTGTGACCTGATTATGGATAAATATGCATAAATAATTCTGTTCACCACATTACTATGCACACAGAGCTAATATGCATTACGTGTGATCATCATAGCCCAATTCCATATGAAGATGTGCTTGGCTGCCAGTGATCTTTTTGCAGTAGATATAACATACTGTTCAAAAGTTTGGGGTTTGGTACGATTTTTTAAATGATTTTTAAAAGAAGTCTCTAACGCTCACCAAGGCTGCATTCATTTGATCAAAAATACGGTAATGTGAAATATTATTACAATTTATAATAACTGCTTTTCATTTGAATATATTTTAAAATGTCAGTTATTCATGTGATGGCAAAGCTGATTTTTCAGCAGCTATTACTCCAGCCATCAGTGTCACATGATCCTTCAGAAATCATTCTAATATACTGATTTGGTGCTTAAGAAGCATTTCCTTACTATTACAAATGTTGAAAACAGTTGCTGCTTAATACTTTTGTGGAAACCATGATAATTGTTGGGGGGATTCTTTAATGCATAGAAAGATAAGAAGAACAGCATTTATTCACAATATTAATCTTCTGTAACATGAATGTCTTCACTGTCACCTTTGATCTATTAAATACATCCTTGCTGAATAAAAGTATTATTTTCTTTCAAAGAAAAAAACATCTTACAGAACCCAAACTCATGTACAGTAGTGTATATGACCTGTATGAGAGGTAATAAATGGACAATAAAAAGTGAATGTAAAAAAAAAAAGTGAATTATATTACTTATTAATCGTCATAATAATGACTGCTGTTGAATTACACATTTACATGATAATCTGCATAGGTATCTGTCTTTTTTTGTAATATAGAACAATTTGCATCTGTTCTGTCCCATAATGCTAATCTTTCTCTTTCCAGGTGCTGGTAGCGATACTGCAACCTCTCAATCTCGAGCTAAAATAGCAGCTGCCGCCCGACAGAGAGACACCAGCCACAATGAGCTGTACTACGAGGAAGCAGAGCATGATAGAAGAGTCCGAAAGCGCAGAGCACGGTAAGAGAAACTATAGAGGGACAGAGTTTGTGAAACAAGAAGTATGTGATATACAGAGCATGCAATTAATGAAACTATGAAAGAATAGAGTTGTGGTTTCAATGAAAACTGCTGCAGCTTAATATGAAACGTTTCTCCTTCTAGGCTGGTGGTGGCAGTAGAGGAGGCGTTCACACACGTTAGACGGCTGCAGGAGGAGGATAAAAAGAAGCTGCCAGGAGATGAGATGGATCCACGTGAGGCAGCGCAGGCCATCTTCCCCTCCATGGCTCAAGCACTGCAGAAATACCTGCGCACCACCCGTCAGCAGCACTGCCACAGCATGGACAGTATTCAGGCCCATCTGGCATTCTGCATTACAAACAACATGACTCCAAAGGTGAGACACTGTGTGGCATGAATCTAAACATCTCTTAATTGACACTATCAAAAATGTCCTCAAATATATATGATTCAAGTTCCCATAACAAGAGTGACACTAAAATTATTAGGTTTAAAGTTAAATATTCAAATTGTATATACAATTTACATCCATTTGGATTACAGTAGAGTTTTAATATAAACTAATAAACGACATACGATGCATTTATGGTCAAGTATACATAAAATGAAATGGGGTTACAAAATGATTTTCCTGTACTAGTACTAATAAACTGAATTTGTTTTAAATACATAATAACCAGGTTTATATATTTAGCATCAATAAATCCTATTGGTTTCAATCCCATACTCATAACTAATCAAATATTGCTAGCAATAGTTTAACCATGTGAATAATGATTTTCACTGATTCTAAGCAATTTGAATAATGCGTTTAATATCATTATTTAAATCAAATCAAATCGATGAAAATAGTTAATATGCAATGATTTTGCAGAAATCTTACCTGTTTCTTACCCATTTCATGTATTTATGACTGACATATATGAGGAATAACATTTGAAATTAAATTGCATTATATTTTATGAGAGCAGCTGTATGCATATAACTAAGCTGCTGACTGTTTATTTTCAGCATGACACCCATTTTATCTTTAAAATTCACTACTACACTATAAAAAATAAGTGTCATTTTAACTGTAAAATTTTGTAAAAACGCTACGGGAAAAAACTGTTAATAGGTTAACAGTAAGTTCCCGTACTATATACAGGGGAAAACTGTAAAATATCTAACCAGACATTTCATGTAATTTTACAGTAAAATGCTGTTCATTTTACAGTTTTTAGAAGTAAAAATAACAGATCAATGTATAATTTACAGTCAATAACTGTAAACTGATATTCCCAGAATTCCCTGCGTGACACTCCACATTTGAAAGTATTTTGTTTAAATAATCATGTTTTTTAAAAAGTTTTTGTTATTAGTTCTGTATATTTGGGCTTTATGTTACATCTTCTATTGTTTAATGCATTGATTCGTAGCATGTGTCTGGTACCCTTGATGGGTTTGTGTTTGCATGAATGACTCTGTGCACCTTCTATATATTAGTATATGCTTCTGCTTGTGGCGAAGCTACTTGTGATGAGCTTTGATTTTACCACCTGCATTATTATGGTGGTTGTCAGTATGTTAAAGGTACAAAACAGATTTTAATAGCAGTGTGCGTTGTTGAATTTACTGGTTTACATTCAAATTTTCTTGTTTGTAAATTACAGTTTTATACTGTAAAATGTACAGTTTTTGGCCGTAAATGTGTTTACAGTTTTTCTGTATTTTTTTACAAAATTATTCTGGCAACCACAGCTGCCAACATTTTTTTGTAAAAACTACAGAATTTTTTTTACAGTGTATGTTTGTCAGGAATTTACAATTAAAGTATTTTGATTTATTCTCCTTGTTAATTAACATACAGTTTCTGAATAATATTTTTACATACTTAAACACATAGTATTTATTTTATTCATCATATTTCCTATTTGTGTGTATACACTCAATGGAAATTGAATTGATTTCCACTTTCCACAATTTCTCCAGTAAATGTTTAAAACATCAACTGCAGCAAGTTAAAATTGATGCACTCAGAAGAGAATTGACAATTGTATTCAGTTGCTGTGTGTGTGTGTGTGTGCCCTGATAGAACTTTAAGCTTACAAAATCTAACAGTCAGTGATGACGTTATACAGTGCTGCAGCCATGAACATCAAAACCCAGAAGTCTAATTCACCATGGGTCCCCTCGAGATTTTCCTATGGGTTTTTATAATAGGTTTTCAATTCATGAGTGAAGAAGGTTGTAAATATAAATTGACGACAATTAGCTATTTGAAAGTAAATGATACACACCCATACTTAAAATGCTTTAAAAATTTTAAGCATATGTTTGCATGCGGAACTGTGATTGGTCTTTTGTTTCTCATATCAACTGATCTATCTGCACTACACATTACTATCAATCTCTCTTGCTACATCTGAATATGCCTACATCCAAACTAAACAGTAGGTGAAAAACAGTACTTGAAAAGATTAGTATGTCCAAATTCGTAGTATTTGTAAAACAGTAGGTGAAAAGTAACCTGATGACCTACTACTTTAGAGATTGGAGAATGTGCATTCAATGGAAAATTTACCATCCCATGAGGCCACAAGAGAGGATTTGTGAATGGCAGTGAAGCAACATAACTCATGCTGGTAGGTTACATGACAGTAACAACATGGGAGATATAGTACGTCCGAATTTCATTCATACTACTGATATACATACTTTTTAAACAGTCACAAAGTTTCAAAACAAAAACAGTACCTACTAGAAAGTATTTATTCATTCATCTTTATTTCTATAATGCTTTATATAATGGAGATTGTGTTAAAGCAGCTTCACAGTGATAAACAGGAAAATAATCAATTATGGAGACAATTTAGATTCTGCTGTAAAGCAGGTCTAAAAACAGTAGTGTCATTATTCAGCTCAAATAAAAAAATTCTAATAAAAAAAAAAAATCCCAGTCCCAAATGTTACTCACAACTTCTAATCAAATCAACTTACTGTAGGATACTAACAGACATCAGTGAACAGATATGGGTGCTGTTGTTCCCTGCTAGGCATTTCTGGAGAGCTATCTGATGGCTGGGCCCACACTGCAGTATACGAGAGAGTGCTGGCGGACTGGGCAGTGGATGCTGGTCAGCGAAGCGTCGGTCACCAGTCCCCTCCGTCACGGCTCTGAATTCCAGCTCAAATCATCTGACTTCAGCTTAGTGGTCACCAGCAAAGCTATCCCTCACCTTAAACTCAGTGAGGAGTATGTCCACCCCAAATCTCACAAGTTTGTACTACAACTACAGTCCGAGACCTCCGTCTGATGGATTCGGTTGCTTTTGTCCATTTGGTTTTCTACACTTGTAAATTTTGGACTAGTACTATTTTGTTTGAAATTCTTTTTCACTTTTTCACAGTTTATAAATGGCATTTTACATAATGGATGTATTTTGATACAATATTTGTTATTACCAAGAACAGAGGAGGGAAAAAAACAAACAAAAAATATATACATGTACTGTATGTATCCGATTACCTAGTGCTGACTGGTGTGATTGTGCTGCTTGTCTGTATGTTTCTTTCTGCATAGAACAAATGCTAATTACAAACTGTGATAAGCATCAGATCGAGGCATCATTGGTAAAGTTTTTGCAAGTTGATATTGTTTAGGATATCTATGTTTGTGAGACATTTCTTTTCAGTTGACCACAACAGATGAGCATCAGAGCTGGAATTCTGTAAGATCTAGTAAGGTCACAAACATCAGTTAGAGAGTCACATTTATCAATGCCATGTACATAATAGTGGTATAATAGCCAAACATACATTTTCAGCCTGTTGGATTTTTTTTATTTCTACCATTGTTATATGTTTGGAAGAAAAATGGGTAATATATTGTGAGAAAAAAAAGCCTTTTTTGTGATTAATAAATTGTGATTTGTAGATTGCCCCTTTTTTTGTGTGTGGTAATTAAATTGTGAATAAGGTATTTTTACGTTTAATTTTTTTCAGTGTGTGTGCATCATCATTAAAGAATCATTAAAATTATATGTCCAATTGTATATTGAGAAGTAGCCTAATCATTTTAAACTATTTGCAAATTCACTCTTTTTTTGTATGCCCAATTTGTTGAAAACACAAAATGTTTCATGTCTCATCACATACAGTTTGAAAATAGATGAATCACGTGAATGGTACCATATTTTCAATTCAAAATGGCAAAATTTGAGGAAAAATTTTCCTCATGAGGATATTACTGCCAGCCGTATAACATTTATATTTTAAAACAACTGTCAAAAATGTCAAGTTTTTACTTCAGTCTTTTTACCTCGCTCTCTTTCAATGTTAAACCTGATGCTTTGCACTGGAATTCATGCTCTAGAGCAGTGTTTCCCAACCGGGGTACCGCGTGCCGAGAGCATATTTTTTTATATTTTTAAATTGCTAAAATGTTCAAAAAAGCATCTATTATATAATATACATTTCTGATGTTGCCAATAATTAGAGAGGCACCGAAATTCAGGCTGCCGAAAATTAGTTCACCGAAAATTATTTTCACTTTCACGTGGCGTGACACTGTGCTCTCCGCTCAGTCGCTCCACTCGTATACCATTCATGCTCATCGGAAAACAGCAAAGTCCACTCAAAAACTGAGCCGACAGGAAACATCGATGTAGTACAGTATTGTTTCTGTCTGCAATAGCCCTACTGTGTTGTAACATGGTGTGGTATATGGGCAACTCTTGTAACGCTGCCCTCTCATTCATTGATCTGCTAACCGCTATGTTATGCTCGCGTGTTCTGATAATAATAGCTTTCTAGGACTAAACATTATTTGGATAATTGGTAAAAATAAATATCTTAACCCTACTGTTAGACCTACCTACCTGTTAGGCCTGTGGTTATTTTCTATTTGTGATATCATTATTAATTTGTTTATTGTTCTTATTTTATTACTGACTGTTTACTTGTCATTTTTTATTCAATTCAAAGTTTGAAATCAAGCTATCTCGTGCTACTGCACCAAAATTACCCCACTGTAAAATTAAAAAAACACTGAGTGAGCAAAAATTTGTGAGATTGCTAGTTATAATGGTAATTAAATAATGTTTACATATGTATAAAAGCCTACATTAAAATCTGTCATATAAATTGGTCTCTTCATTAGAAATTAGCCTACTGATTGCCACCATTGATGGATAAAATTTTTTAATAATATTAAAAATATCTATATGACATTATATTCTGCAGTTCTTCCCTGCTGTACCGAATATCTATACTTTTCAAATGATCATATCGAAGTTAGAAATTCAAATATTGTGACAAAAGTTATTTTGTGGGTTTGCCACAAGTTTGTTAAAATTTCCAAAGGGTGCCGCGACTAAAAAAAGGTTGGGAAGCACTGCTCTAGAGAACTCTGCTTCTGTGAACAGTAAACCCCACCTGCTATGACTTGATTGGCCATCTTAATCTTTTTAACACTGACAAATGTCACTAGATTGCTGAGCCAGACCAGACCAAAAATGCAACGTTTAAACCTTTTTGCTTTCCTAACAGCAAACAGAGCGCAATGGAGTGCAACAGAGCTGTGCAAGAATCTTGGATTAATTTCTATTTTTTGGGCAGGATTTGTCCTCCTCAATGTTTAGAACTTTTCAGTCAACCTTGTTTTAGCTATGTAGAGAAGTGTCTTGTTATTTGCTTAGAAGTTAATGTCTTTAGCTGATATTTTTACCTTGCTAATAAAAAGGGTTTCTTTCTTCTTCTTCCCCTTCTTCTACTTCCTCCTCCTCTTCTTCTTCCTCCTATTCTTCTTCTTCCCCTTCTTCTTCCTCTTCTTCTTCCCATTCTTCCTCTTCTTCTTATTCTTCTTCCATATCCGGAGAATTACTTGGCTGAGTGGCTGTCTGTCCCTTCGTCAATTTCTTCTACTTCCTCCTCCTCTCTTCTTCCATCCTCTTCTTCGTATTCCCTTCTTTCCCTATTCTTCCTTCCTCATTCTTCTCTATTTTATTTTCCCCCTTCTTCTTACATTTGCCTTTCTGTTTCTTCTTCCACATTTTCTTAACTTCTCCTCTTCTTTATTAGTCCTCTTCTACTTCTCCTTTTTTATTTCCCTATGTTTTTCTTATCCTTTCCCTCTCTTCTTCTTTCATCTTTTTCTTTATTCTCCTTCTTCCCCTTCTTCTTCTACTTCTCCTTCTTCTTCTTCCTCTTCTTCTTCTTCTTCCCCTTCTTCTTCTACTTCTCCTTCTTCTTCTTCTTCCAAATAATATAAAACATTTTTTATTAAAAATCGAAAATATTAAAATTGCCTGTTTTTGCTGCAGTAGCCTACATATTGCTGCCTTCAAGTGTATGCATGCCAACCAGTAAACATGCCAACCTTCATAACTTTCTGATGTCCATTTTTATCAATGGAAATTAGAGGAAGGAAGGCCGTAATACTAATGTTGTCCACCAGAGGGAGGCACAAGACAACAAATTATTTTGTAAATGGTTCAATAGATTAACTATGCATAACATTCATTATAGTTTCATAACGTTTAATAAAGGCTAAAACAATCTTTCCAAAGAAATCTGTGATCTCCAAAATAACTTCATATTTATATATCCTAAATACAGAAAACATTTGTCAAGTTGTCAGACATGACTGCATATATTGCAGTCCAGTTAAATGAAGAGGCAATATTATTTGTCTGTTGTGGTATGGTACATAAAATAATACTTCCATAGAAAGACACTTAAATAGGCCTACTCGTATTACATTTGAAAAGAGACATGGCCATTGTAACATAACTGTATCCTTTACATGAGGTGTTTCCCAGCGGGCACCTTGATTTCAATTTGACGTCAAATATTAGACAGTGATGTCGGTGCCAATAGCCTTGTGGGCAGCATGCCTACATAAAACACCATTGAGTTATGGGCGTCCTGTCTACATTAAACAATATCCTCTCTCACTTCCTGTTGTTACTCTGTCCTATTTAAATAACGTCAAAAACTAATATTTTTAATAAATAAATATAAGTCATTGATGACAATGCAGGAACATAATTTTAAATTCAGTTTGGACAGCAATTTGTTGGTAATTAGGTGAAAATAGGAAGTTAATCCCACACTGGAATTGGTTTAATGTAAATGTGGGCCAATATGTTTGACGTTCAATTTACATCAAATCAACATCATTTCAAGTTTTTGACATCATTTGGATTTGCGTATTTGACCTGTCAACATCAATTGCCCAATGGGCCATGCTTGGACCCCGATGAACGCCGCTTGCGGCTATATTTTAAAATGTAATTTAGTCTAATTACAAGTACTTAATTTTTAGAATCTGATAAAGTAATCCAGATTATATTAAACTGCATTTATTTGTTTCTCTACAACACTCTTGGGAGTTCATTTTGTTATATTAAATCTCTGGTAGTCTCAGACTTAGATGTCATGCCCATGGACCATGGCTAAAATTTGAATGGCTTTAAGGCAAGCCTCCAAAAAAAGCAAAATAAACAAAATAAACAATTGTAATATAAGTAAGATAATATATATAAGAATATATATCAGAATATAACTTTTTCTGGAGATGTAAAAGCATCTATTTAGGTGTCTATTGGCTTTATATATATGTTGGTGGAGGGTTTAAGTATCACAAAAGACATCACAATGTCCCTGAGCTGACAAGACTTTTCACTCAGATTGTCATGCTGATCCCTCTTTTCCAGATAAGTCAGGAGCATATTAATTTAGTGGCATAGTCTTTGAAAATAGTTTGAGATAATCTGAAATGATTTCATTTCAACTGAGCTGGTTTTATTTGCATTTATAATTGAGTTGTTTCTTCACTTTGAGTGGTTTTACTGCAAAGTAACTAAAGTTTGCAAGAAAATGTAAATTCCCACTGTATATTTTGTATTTTATGAATCTTATTGCGAATTCATCCATGAATATTTCTGTCTTTTTTCTTTCTTTCTTTTTTTTGTGCTAATGTCAATCAAAACTCAGCTTTGGTTGAAGGGGACAAAATTTCACCCTGCATGGAGACATATGCCAGACTTCTCTGTCTCTAATATTTTAGTCTGCTTAAAACCTGCCCCTCGAACAATTGACTGCAAGCTCACATCTCAAAATCTAATGAACAGCCAATGGTTAGAACCAAGTCCTCACCCTGCATTCTTGCTGGTATTTGATCATTTCATTGCTCTTAGCAATCAGACCCAACAAAACTGCGTCAGCAGTAGTGCTGGGCGATATACCAGTTCAAACGGTAAGCCGGTTTGAATTACGCTAATGGTATGAATTTTGACATTTGTGGCTAAGAAATGTAGACAGCGTTGTGGATTGAGGTGAGATCTCTGCATACACTTCTAACTAATGGTTAGAGAACTTCTAGAACTATAACACACAACTTATTATTTAACTGGGCAAATAAACCAACTGTAGCCATTAACAGGGGCCAGAAACACTGAAGATGAAAGCAAAGAGGAGAAAGTACTGTAGCAGGCAGAGCAAACTCACTGTTCATTATGCATTGTAAGTCGCTTTGAATAAAAGTGTCTGCTAAATGAATAAATGTAAATTTAAATGTAAATAATTACTGCCCAAGGCATTCGCAAAAAGGCCTGATTGGGATGCATTAGTGGTTAGTAGTGTGTTGTAGCCATGTTCAAGATACTTTGTCGGTCTTTCTTGCTACATGAAACCATTAGAAAAGAAAGCACTGGATATTTCTAAAAAAGTTTATATAAAAAAAGGACTATAATTTATAATTTGCGCTAATTAATTTTTTTTTCTCCGTGTCCTTAAAATCTACTTACAGTAAATATTTAGTTAACATAATATTGTATTTCTAGACAGGCTCATCTTACCCCAAGTTCCCATATTTACATTTTATTTTATATTTACACAAGTCAGAGATCAAACAATCATATCCAATATCATCCTCGTGACTTATACACTCTTGACTTCAAGTAAAGTATAAAAGCAGGGCTGTTAGAATTAAGAATTTGGAGATCAAGGATTTCAAAAAGATCTGTTCTGGTTGAGCGATGGAGCACAGAAAAGAGACAGGTATACCCTGGAGCCAAGAATGACACAGACACAAGGAGTGCAGTTCAATCATGGCACACAGGTTTTGATGTACAATATATATGGATAATATAGGAAGTGAAACTGTCAGCTCAGTTGTTTTGCTCAGCATAAGCAAAACAACATGTCTTATGACCATTATGCAATGGTCACATCCTTAGGAGGTACAGAGAAGAGCACAGGATGTTCTAGAATCTTACAATGGCCACTTTAAGACAAAATGTCTTACCCATTGAACATCCATGTGCGTTTATACAAAAATAAAAACTGATTAATATTGTCTTGTTAGTCAAAATATATTTTCTTATATATCAAACTAAGAGGAGATCTGGTTAATAAGGATTACACTTATATTTCTGATTCCATATGTTCGTCAGGTTCCAACTGATAAGTACTGTATGAGCATAATCATCATAAGTATTATTAGTATCTGTATCTGACACACGCTCATCTGATTGAACAACAGTCGGAGCAAATGTCCGCATGTTTTGTATGTTCAGCATCCCATGGTAAGTTTCTTTTGATGTGATGGCTGAAATGGAACGCATAATAGAACCACTAATACATTGCATTAGGCACGGTGCTATCGGCAGTAAAATCAACATTAGTACAATAATAGGTACGGCGGAGTTGAAAATCCAGGTTCCCCATCCTCCCCAAAGACGATTGAGCAAGCCAAACCAGGAATCATCCCCCCCCCGCTCTGAGGTCAAAATGTCCAGGGTTCCATATCTATGAAATCTGTGTCATTCTTATATTGTGACCACAATAATGGGTTAATCACTACCATCCGTAGTGGGTCAGGCTTGGGTGGGATAGGCTGTGGTTCACTGGGTTCCTCCCATGTAGGCAAGGGGTCAGTGTTAATTTCATTTACATTTCATGTAACATTCTTTTCACCGACGACAATGAACTAAAACTCTTTTTGAATGACAAAAACTATGACGTAAATCTATTGACATTTTCGTCAACGAATATAAAACGAGACGAAAATATTAGGGAGGGACGATTTGGGAAGAGATTCATTCAGAACGAATCTGCTGCGTGGTTCAGAGGTTAGATGCATACGAACCGGCGGGACATAGGCTAACACACTTGGTTGCTGCACGTCACATAAAACGTTAAAAAATGTCAATATGTGGGAGTAAGAGAAGAGCAGACACATGGATAAATCTGACGACGCAAGAGAGAACTCAATTCGGTCTGGTTTTCTGAGTGCAGACACCCAAGCATAGGCTACACACAGAATGACAGCGACAGAACAAAAACATAGATAATAAAAAAATAAAAAAATAAAAAATAGAACAAGTAAAATAAGGAATAAACAATATATAAATTGACAATTGTATGTGCAGGTATAGACCTATTACAATAGACAGTTTTGTATGTCAAGTCAAGTCAAGTCACCTTATTTATATAGCGCTTTTAACAATAAATATTTTTCAAAGCAGCTTTACAGTATTACATGGGAAAATAGTGTGCAATAATGCGAAAGGACAACAGTAAACACTAAATTTTCAGTTAAAATCAGTTCATCATTGATTCAGTGATGTCAACATCCAGCTCAGTTTAAATAATATCTTTGCAATCATTTCAACGATATCGCTGGAAATGAAGTGTCCCCACCTAAGCAAGCCAGAGGCGACAGCGGCAAGGAACCAAAACTCCATAGGTGACAGAATGGAGAAAAAACCTTGGAGAAAACCAGGGTCAGTCGGGGGGCCAGTTCTCCTCTTACCAGACGAACCAGCAGTACGGAAAAAATCAATTTAAGACGTAATAAAAAAGACAATGAACAATATTAACAGCAATTATTAAATGATGCAATCAAACTTAAAGCAAAAATTGGTAGTTCTGTATGTTGTTTAGGGTGGCATCGATGTCAAGCATCTCGTATCCATTGAAGACTCTCTTTGAGTCCTCTATGAGCATGCATCATAGTCTCATCAGCCGCCTGTAAGTACGGACAGCTCACACTACCCTTGTACCGATTTTACGCTCCGTGTGTCTTTATATCACACTACGTTACACCAACCATGGGACTGTCCCAAATCTTCCGCGTTTTTGGCTACACCTAAGCCACAGAGAAACAAATAGACATAATTAGTGTAGCTGCTGTTCCAGCCAAGCAAAATTTATTTGTTTAACCAAAACTAAAGAATAATAATGTGCATTTGATCGGATATAACTGCAGTACAATATTATGAGATGCATTTGAATGCTTGGCCAAAGAGATGTATCTATAATCTAGATTTAAACAGAGAGAGAGTGTGTCTGAACCCCGAACGTTATCGGGAAGGCTATTCCAGAGTGTGGGAGCCAAATGTGAAAAAGCTCTACCTACTTTTGTGGACTTTGCTATCCTAGGTACTACAAAAGTCCAGAATTTTGCGACCTTAAGGAGCGTGATGGATTGTAGCCTGGTAGAAGACTAGTTAGGTTGTTTTAAAAGGGTCTGAAGGAGCTAACCATAAGGCCGATAGCAAGTAAGAATATTTTGTAAACTGATGCCGGAACTATAGGTAGCCAGGGCAGAGACGTAAAATTGCGTATCTGATCATATTTTCTTGGACATGGTAAGTACAGGTAATATATGTGCAAATTTGAGGTGTAGACTAAGTATGAGTGTTAGATAAATAAGTGTATGAGTGTATAAATAGTGTGTGTTCCACAGTTATGGTCAAGTGTTCATGAGATGGATGCCTGAGGGAAGAAACTGTTCCTGTGTCTGGGCGTTCTGGTGTGCGGTGCTCTGTAGCGTCGACCAGATGGCAACAGTTCAAAGAGGGGAGTGTGCTGGATGTGAGGGGTCCAAAGTGATTCTGCCAGCCCTTTTGCTCAATCTGGATAAGTAAAAAAAAACCTGGCTTCTTGAAAGAGAAGGGAGGGTTATACATTTCAGCTCAGCGTCCGGACGACCCTCGTTTAGTTCTTTCTGAGGTCAGATTGGTAGCTGAGTGAAACAGACCGTGATAGAAGTGCAGAGGACGGATTCAATGATGGCGGATTAGAACTGTTTCAGCGGCTCCTGTGGCAGGTTGAATTTCCTCCGCTGGCGAAGGAAGTACAATTTCTGCTGGGCCTTTTTCACAATGTAGTCAATGTGAGTGTCCCACTTTAGGTCCTGAGAGATTGTGGTGCCCAGGAACCTGAATGACTCCACTGCAGTCACAGTGCTGTCCATGATGGTGAGTGGGGGTAGAGCAGGCGACTTTCTCCTGAAGTCCACGATCATCTCCACTGTTTTGAGAATGGAATGAAGAATATGGTAAACAAGTTGCTACAAAGAATGCATAATTAGCCTATATAACAATTGGTATTTCATTAAAAAGAAGACCATGTTCTTGTTCTTTATGAGAAGTGTTTTATTTATTTTTTTTAACATAAAGGCATGTTGTGTGTCCCTGCAGTTATATCTGTGTCTATCATGATAAAACTTTAATATCAAACCTATATAATGAGTTTGGACATTTTAGAGAAATGCTTAATAAATGCACTGTAACTAAACCCATTAGATTTTAGCCGACTAAATTTAATATAGATAGATCTTATGATATTTAGTCGGCTAAAACTAGACAAACACTAAAAACAATTCAGATGACTAAAATATGACTAAAACTAAATGGCATTTTAGTCAAAAGACTATGACTAAAACTAAATAAAAATTTGCTGTCAAAATTAACACTGCAAGGGGATAATTGAGACCTGCAAGCTGGATAGGAAGGAAAACACAACCTGTTTATCAGTGAATTTGATATCCATGTTCAACTTATGCATCATATCCAAAAATGATTTGAATCCAGGAGCTCTTACTTCAAAAGGGGGTGTTACCGGACATGCAATGTCAGTTCCTGATATTCCCACAGAGTTAACTATTTGATTAAAAAGAGGACCCTTATAATGTGCCGTGGTCATTGACGTCACATCCGCTCCGGAATCCAAAAGGAATGTTTGTGGTTGACCATGCACCATTAGTGTAACATAAGGCAAGTTTTCACTATGATTTGAGAATGTTAGGGTCATCATAGATAAATCGGAACTGACATTACTCTGTAGGCATTCCTATTCTTGCTTATTGTGCCATGTAGTAGGATACATGGCGCCTGTTGGTTTGGTTCTCTGTTGTTGTGGCTTCACCCAAGGCTTCCTCTGCAGCTGACCTTTCCATGCCCTACAATCACGGCGTACATGACCCTCCAGTAATAACAAATTATTCCTGGGCTTCTTTGTTGAGTCAAGTGTGGATTCACTTCTGCTTTTTGGTCATATATTTTCCCCTGAGGTTTCTGCCCTGTAAACATAGCAGTCTCAGTTTTAACCGTGAAACATCCAGATGAGTCTAGTTCCCTAACTCGCTTCCCCATTGTGTCTATATCCATATCGAATAGACTGGCAGTTGTAATTCTGATCAGTTGTGCTTGTTTGCATTGCATATTATTCAAGAAGGTATTTATGAACAAGGCATGCATCTCATTATTTATTGGGAGTTTAGATTCTTCAACCCATGCCTTCTTAAACTGAATATAAAAGTCTGAAGCAGATTCTTTATGTTTCTGCTTGGTGTTTGCAGCGAATGATAAGTCTTGTCTGTTACCTAGATGTTTATCTAAGAAAGTTCTCTTTAAAAAAGTTATCATGGTTTTCAGGCTTTTCCCAGAAAAACTCATGGGGTGTTGCAGCTGTGCCTGAGCCTGTTGTTTTATCATTGTCGTGGCTCAGCGTTGGACATTCACTAATTAGCATTGACTCAGTAACATCCCCTTGCAATGTTCTTAGCAGAACTGCCCTGTAATCTGCACCAGTAAAATTATCATATTTTGTATGCGTTTGCAGAACAGTCACAAATTGTACCAGGGTTCTAAGGAGAAGGCAAACTTTTGCATATTGATTCCATGTCAGATATTTTCAATGGTTACATAGATATAGCATTTCCAGCTCTTACCCACACCATTGCATTTCGACTAGAGATCTCAGTTTTGTTACCCTGTTTCGCAACTTGTGAATTAATTTGCAATGTTTCTGATTTCACCGCAGACGGCGCAGAGGGTTCAGGCTAGTAGGGTGGGGATTTTTCTATTGCTGGGCAATTTTTCCTAGCTACATAAGCAGCTATTTGTTTCTTTTCTGGCCCTTGGTCCCAATTTTTTTTCATATCTTTCCATACATCATAATTTTTTGTCATATATTTATAGTCCCAATTTGGGTCAACTCAGCCCTCTTTGACTAAACTTCTAGCCAGTTGCATGTCTTCCTCTTTAAATGAACCCTCTCGCAGATACGGTGTTTCAATTTGTGGTTTCATTTGCTCTGACCATCCCGCCATGTTACTGACGTACAGTTAAGTATAAAATCCAGATTTATTTTCTATACCAAAATTCAACGGTTCGGTCATGGGAGGGGTCTGAGAATTGAACCCCCCCCCCCCCCCCCCCCACATCGTCCACTTATGAGTAGTAATTGATTTAGTTAGACGGTTGCGCAGATTTTTCTGTACTCAATTGCCCAACCTCAAATGCCGTACATGTATCGTATTGTGACCGTGGGTGATTGGTCCTATTTTTGGCTTACACAAGACTTTCCATCCTGATCGCCTCTAAATCACCTTCTTTTGTTTTTGGGTGTTATCTAATTTTGGGCTCTCACCTTAACAGTCCAGCTCTTGCCAAACTGTGTTTGGGTCGCCCCTAAACACCCTCTTTTAGGTCACAATATATCAACATGCAATAACAATTGAAATTATTTTCATCAATATCAAATATGAAAAGATTTTCCACAAAGTAATACATGCTGCCATGATCCGAAGTACAGTGTGATCAGTACTGCACCTCCAACCCCCCACATTATTAGCTAACTGAAGCTACTGTTGCCAGCCAAAGTGTCACAACAATGGAACCAAAATCCCACTAACGACTAATGGTTTAACCAAATCACTCTACACGGTAATAGTTAATTAAAATTACTGTTGCCAGTCGAAATGTAACAACAATGGAAAATAAATTCCACTAGCGACTAGTGATTAAAAACCTATCTTGTCTTTTTACGAGATGTTTAACAGGATCCTACAAGGGGTAAGTGCCATATTTCCTTCAAGAAATATCTAAAAACACTTACCCCTCCAAAAAAAAATATGTTTTCCCGCTTACCCGCAGTCCTCGTTGCCCCACCAGAGGGAACCGTCTCCCGAATATTAGACATTCCCATTCGGACTCCAAATCCCATCACCCCTCATGCCTGGGACTGATTAATCAGCCACACCTGCACCTCATATACACACACCCACATATAAACCACTCATACACACACTGACTCTCTGCGAAGTCTTGATTTGCCCTGGCTGTCATTTCCGAGCGTTATACCCGTGTTTGATTTTCTGTGCGTCTGTTATTGGACTGTTACCCGTTTCTCTGATTGTTATCTGCCTGCCCCAACTTTGATTGTTTCACCTGTACTCTGTTTGCTAGCCGCCTGCCCCGATCTCTCGCCTGGTACTCGACTCTGTCTCAGCCTTGTCTCTGCTGTTCTACATTGCCGGTATTTGACCTTGTATTGTCTGACCATTCTAATAAAAGCTGCAAATGGATCTGCACGCTTCTGACTCGTCACAACACCTATTGTAGGTCCTTCCCTGATCTCTGGCCCACTTTTCTCTTTTCCCGGTTCTTACGGAGAATCCCCCCTTTTTTGACCCCCAAGCTGTTAAAATTAAGAATTTGGAGATCAAGTATTTCGAGAAGATCTGTTCTGGTTGAGCGATGTAGCACAGAAAAGAGACAGGTATACCCAGGAGCCAAGAATCACACAGACACAAGGAGTGCAGTTCAATCATGGCACACAGGTTTATTGTCTAGAGCAGGGGTCTGCAACCTTCAACATCAAAAGAGCCATTTTGGCCCCTTTTCCACAGAATAAAATTCACGTGGAGCCACAAAACCGATTTGATCCCTAAAATTAAGATAACACAGCATAAAGCTAAAGTTTTATATTAGTTATGTTAGAGGGCAGGGGCGAAGCAATCATTTCAGAAGTGAGAGGGGCAGAAATGTCAAATTTAAAGGGGTCATATGATGCTATTTTAAAGATCATTATTTTGTGTATTTGGTGTAACAGAATATGTTGACATGCTTTAATGTTCTAATTGGCCGAACACCACAAGCGCGCGTCAGAAATGTAACGCCCCTTACCATAATCGCGACATTCAGCTTTCAAAGTAAATATCAAGACAGTTAATAATGTCGTTAGATTTACCATCAGTTCAAGCCAGAAAGGGCAACAGAGTCGCGTGACAGACACAGTGATGATGCAGTGCACGAGCCGCGGTTAAGACAGCAGACGTGCTATGATTTCTGACAGGCAGTTCACTCTCCTGTGATGTGACCCTGTTCCCCTCACACCACACACACCACACCCACACACAACGCCGCTTTGTACCTCTGCGCCTGCGCAAAACTCCTCCGCATTTGAAACATCAATAAGCAAATCCCTTAAACTATAACAAAACATACTTACGTCCTTATTCAGAAGCGCCAGACTGTCATTAGCAAAGTCCGGAAGTGACCTTTTTTTTTTTAATTTTTTTTGGAAACAGATCTTCTTTATGCACCAGAGCTTGTAACACTCCAAAGAGAAAGAAAGACTTGAAATCGCATCATATGACCCCTTTTCTTAATTATTTCTAATAATAATCATGCTAAAAATAAATTACAATTGATTATTCATTAATGTTTCTCTAATTGACAAAAAACACTTTTATGTATTTTAATTTGCTATAATCAAATACACTGCTGGACAATAATTTGTATTCTATAATATTTTGATATATATTTTCCTAATGATCAATTTTATGATTATGATTGGTTTATATACTACAAACACTTTTTCCATTTTTATCACAGAATAAGGCAGATAATATATTTTATAGCTTCTGTAGCTACTGCAATAAATGCTATGTCAGTTAGCACTGTATCATTCATATACTTATATATACCTGGGAGACGAACTGAAAACAAACGTTTTTCGTTTATCTTCTTCACGTTTCATTAGTTATGGTTTATGCTTGTTATTCACCTTAGTTACAGCGATCGCTGGATGCCTTTGTCCATATTAGCCAAGAGTATAGAAGACCTAGGTCTTCTATACTATTTGATATTAGGGATTTCCTGCAGGTCAAAAGTTTTTTTTACTACTCTTCTATGAGTTTGTTTTGGACTTTCTGTGCGAGAGCGCCCTCCAGCTTCGAGTATAAATGAAACATGCACTGCATGAGTGTTTAGCGCTCCGTAATGTTCACATCGATTTGGATACGAATAAAACGTATCCAAAACGATGTGACTATCTTGTCTCTTTTAATTTAAATCTAGATTTAGTCACACTGACCCTTGAAAACGTCTACGTGAACACACTTGCCCAAAGTGCAGGGGAAGAGTTTAGGTTTTATTAAAATTCAGGGGAACACGTCTCCCACGTATTCTATGCCCATGCTACAGGGAGCCACCGCAGAGGGGTGAAAGAGCGGCATGCATCTCGGGAGCTGCGGCTGCCGACCCCTGGGCTAGATGTACTGGGGGGTCATCAATATACACATACCCGTAAAGTTTTTGGGCGATCAAACAATTTTTTATGTTTTTCAGGAGTTTTTTTGTTTCTAAAGCTGCATTTATTTGATAAAAAATACAGGAAAAAATTTAATATTGTGAAATATTATTGTGATGTAAAATAAACTTTTTCTATTTTAATATATTTTTAAATGCATTTTATTCCTGTGATGGCAAAGCTGATTTTTTAGCAATCATTACTCCAGTCTTCAAGTGTCACATGCTCCTTTCAAATCATTCTAATATGCTGATTTAGGATCAATGCCCCTGTAAACTGTTTTTGTGCTGCTTATATATATTTTTTGAACCTGTGATACTTTTTTTTTCAGGATTCAATGATGAATAAAAAGTTTAAAAGAACAATTTATTTGAAACGGAAATCTTTTGTAAAATTATACCTACAGTTCAAACGTTTGGGGTCATAAAATTTTTATTTGGTTTCTTTTTTTTTTTTTGTGAAATAAATTAAAACTTTGATTCAGCGGATGTGTGTTAAATTTTTAAGAAGTGTAGAAAAGATTTATATTGTTAGAAAATATTTATATTTTAAATAAATGCTCTTTCTAACTTTTTATTCATCAAGAATCCTGAAAAAAGATCGCAGTTTCCAAAAAAAAATAAAAAATTTGGCAGCACAACTGCTGCCAACATTAATAATTCTAATAAATCAGCATATTAGAATGATTTCTTAAGGATGTGACACTTTATACTGGAATAATTCAGCTTTGCATCACAAAAAAAATTATATTTTAAAGGATATTAAAATAGAAAACATTATGTTATATTGTAATTAATATTTCACGATATTACAGTTTTTTTTCTGTATTTTTGATCAAATAAATGCATCCTATTGAATGAGCATAAGAGACTTCTTTAAAAAACATTACAAGTCTTACTGATCCCAAAAGTTTGACCGGTCGTGTATATGGATAATATAGGAAGTGAAACTGTCAGCTCAGTTGTTTTGCTCAGCATAAGCAAAACAACATGTCTTATGACCATGACGCAATGGTCACATCCTTTAGGAAGAATCTTACAGACTCTTTCTGGAGCTTCACAAAATCTTCCTCTGAGATTCTGAAGGCAACAATCTGAAAACCAAGGTGAGTCTTGGCACAGAGACCTACTGAATAACCTTTTGACTTAAAGTATATTTGTCTTTAAAATACATTGACAATCCACAATGTGCAGTATAATACATACTTTTAATTTTAAATGCTTAACTTTTATTTTTCAGTTTCATCATGGCAATGCTGAGAAGTTTTCTGCTTCTTTTCATTGTGTTCTCCATGGGAAATGCAGAAGGTAACAAATATATTTATTTGTAAAAACTCCTCGTGAATTAATTTTAAAAGCTTTTCTGCCAAACCTTTGATGTTTTGTAGCTTTATGGAGAAGGATAGTAGGAAATGTATGATATTCAACCAACTAATATTTATCATAATATTATTATAATATTTCTTATGTTTATTTACTGGATAGTTAATTTAGTTAAAAAATGCCCCTATGGATGGACAAATTTTGGAGTCCGATGCTACAAGTTCTTCTCTCAGGCGGTCAACTGGATCACAGCAGAGGTAAATTGTTAGTCACAAGGTGATTTTTATTATTTTTAAAATAAAACTTCCTTTTTGTAAATAAATTTGACAGAAAACTAATACTGAGCAAATAATCAGTCAGACCTGACTTTGTTTGAAAATGACTCAAAATGTTGTTTGAAAATGCTTTATGCTAAAAAAGACAATACAAGACTTTGTATTGACAATAAAAAATCTGTCTTTAGAAGAACTGCCAAAGTCTGGATGCAAATCTTGCATCTGTACATAGTAAAATAGAACACGATTTTCTGCTGAGTCTGTTGCCTTCTTCTTCCACACGTTGTTGGTTTGGTACTCATGATGGTGAACAAGTAAGTAAAGTTGTGTGGTCTTTTTTGTTTTGCTTTGTCTAGTTTGTTTTTCATGACTGAAATCTTCAAAGTTTGTAATGAAGATGGTTTGACTTCTTCAAAGCCAAACTAAATGACCTTCTAAATGGAGTCTGAGTACAGCAGAGCACTCTTATAATAACTGTCTTTGCTCTTTAGGAAGGACAGTGGTTGTGGACTGATGGAACTCCGTATGACTACACCTACTGGGCCCCTGGACAACCTGACAACAAGGGAGAACCGATAACCGAGAACTGTGGGGAGTTGAACTTCGAAAGTAAGAATGCAGTGTGGTTTTTTTATTTACAATAATTATTTGCAATCATATAATTTCACATTAACCAGTAACATGAAATGGTTGATTTGTCAAACATGTCTTAAACATTCTATTTTATTTTGATTGTAACATGACAATAATGATGAGAATGACATATTTCATTTTTTCACCCCATAGATAACGGTTGGAACGATGGATCCTGTTTATCCCCACAGGGATATGTTTGTGCTAAATACCTGTGAGATCACATGCAGTCATCCTACTCCACAGTTACTTTGATTGTACTACATTTACATGTTCTGATCTTATCTTTACAAGTGTTATTCTGAAATTAAACTTTTCTTAAATATTTTCTCAACTTTAATCTCTTCTCAATACTGAAACACTCCTCAAACCAATAAAGGTATTTAAAAAACAATTGTCTTGCAAGGATTTAATATATAGTTGTTAGAATGGCTGTATAGGCTTTAAGTGATGTCATCATCAGGGGAGGGGCTTACAAAGATGCTGGTACCCCATGACTAGAAGACAAAAATCTAAGGGTGTCTATCAGTATACTCTTTACAAAAAAGCACAGTGGGTTCTATACACCCTAGGGTTCTTTACTCACTTTTAAAGAACCTTTTATGCCAAAAAGGTTCTGTGTAAGGAAAAATTATTAAATGATTGCATACTTATATGTTAATATATATAAATAGCTAGTAGGTTACACACCTACGTATGTATACATTTATTTATTAATGTATGTAGTTTACAGTCATTTTGTGTACATCTCTGCATGGGCATTGCGTTGTATTACTGTAATCACCATAATGTCCACTGTGATATAAAAATAAAAAATTATTTTGGGAGCCCAAACTTTCTGACCCAAGTATGAATTTCATTTGTCACATGCCAATTGTCAGTTTTATGGCCAATGGTCATTTGATGGTATGTAAATTCCTTTGTAGTTGTCAGGGTTCGGGTAGAGGATGGAGCGAGGACTCAGAACTGCAGAAAAATGGGCTTTTTATTAAAATAAAACAAAAACAAAAACTACCCCGTGGGGGAAAAACAGGCTGGCAAGGCAAGGCAAGGCAAGGCAAGGCAAGGCAGGATCTGGACAGGACAACATCAGGGAGAGATGACGACGAACGACCCAGGACCTGGCCAACACACCCAAGGAGAAAATAAATGGAGAAGCAAATGAGGAGGGTAACGAGGGAGCACATGTGGGGCAAATTAACTAATAATCAGGTAACAAGATGGGAGGGGTCAAGACAATTGACATGAGCACATGGCACACCGAATCAAAGACAAAAAGCCATATGCTCACACAAAACAAAACACAAGCACAAAACAAAACAAAACACAAGCTGTGACTAGAAACAAAAAAAGGACACGAACACGCAGCTAATGAAGAAAAATTCGATAAGCGCGTGTTCACACAAGACAACACGGAAAAGCACGCGGCTGAAACACAAAACCCGTGCTACACAAAAACACAACGACATCCTGGGGACAGAAGAGAGGAGCCGCACTGGCTCTGGTGCCGAACTCGAGACCGCGCACGCTTCCCCACAACAGAACAGAAACCTGGAGCGAGTGGTGGTGTACGGACCACGACACTGAAAACGCGACAACTAAAGACATGGGAGTGCTGAGGATCTGAAACACCACGCTCAAAAATGAAACAGTTAACACGGCAGACGAGAGCGCCACGGGTCATATCGAGGCACACTGAAGCCGACACGTTCTATCACATTCCTTTAACCCTCACATATGAAAACAATGACGTGACGCGAGTGTCAGGGCTCTGTCACAAAAACATGAATTACACTAGACCGAATAACTACAGTAACAGTGGACAGAACCCTGACAGTAGTTTGCAGTTAGTTTCTGTTGTAAATATGTTAATCCTGTCATAGTTTCATCTTTGTTATAAATAGCTGACAAACAGGCTAGCTAACAATTCTATAAAACACATGTTACATATTATCAGTAAGTGAAGAGAAATGCTATTATTTTTAGAAAGCTGTCTGAAGGATCCATTGTTGACATCCTGTCAAGGAAAACCTTGATTGATTTGACCACCTTTTTTTCAGCAGTCCAGCTATAAATAAAATGGTTCCAGCTACACTATTTGTTAAAGTGACTCAGGGGACCTATACGTTTGCTTTCATCAGTGTACTAAATGTAAATTCTGTCATTTAAAGTGTTGTGGGTATGTGTGACAATCATTTAAAGACAGCAAAAGGACAAAACAGATTTTTGTGCAGTAGAAAGGTTTGTCGTTTGTTTCTTCATCATGTCCCCACATAGGATACCATGTCAGTGCTTAATCCAGTTAAAAGCAGGTCTTTTATGTTTCCTTAGGGAAACTGAACAACTAGATAACCTTTAGAACCAATTATAATATTGTGATGTTTCAGAGACCCTAGATGTTACTGCGATGCCAATCATCTTGAAGATTCTAAATACCAGTGCAGAGAGTTGATGTTGAGTTTTAAAACCTAAATTTATCTTACATCTAAACCTATTTCCACCTCAAACTAGTAAATAAATCAACAAAAAGGAATATTTTACAACTGAAACTTCATATATCACAGTTCACAATGTAACCTTCTTTAATTTTTACTTTGAGGCATAAACAGGCTTCCGTGTGATAGGCCAATGACAAGGTCCAGATCAGGGGCCGCACGGCCACGCCTCTTGTCAATAAGGCAGAGCCCCACCAAAATATTCACCCAAAACATAGATCTCTATATAAACTGAATAAATAAAACTATAAATATGTTTCAGCAATAGGTTCTTTCCAACGGCAATAAGTCGAATGTAAAATATTATTATTATTATTATTGACTTGAACCGCTTGATTAAGAGAGTCAATATTTTTTACAATTGCATTCCTACACTGTAAAAAAAATAAAGTTTAGTCAACTTGAAATGTTAAGCTGTGCTATATGACAACTTGGATATTTGAGGTAACTACATTCAAAATTTTAAGGTAGCACTAACACCTTTTTTAAGTTGAAACAAAGAGGTTTTTTTTAAAGTAAAGTTGTCAACACACCTGTCTGGTAGAGTTTGGGTTCCTTGTCATGTTACCTTGCTTATTTTGGGTCTGAAAGACACTTAAAGGGATAGTTCACCCAAAAATTAACATTTGATGTTTATCTGCTTACCCCCAGGGCATCCAAAATGTAGGTGACTGTTAGAAAACACTCTCTGTCTTTCTGTTGAGTCCAGACATGTCTTACCCCTCCTTTTTCTCTCTCTCTCATTCTTATATATACAACGCATTCTCTCTGAATTCCTCCTTCTGTATCCATCTCTCTCTCTTGATATATGTCTTACTTATATGCGAAGTATGCATGCTTAAATGTATACATTAGCTTCTCTTGATTCAAATGTCCCAAATGAGGACAGGAATGTTAGGACTACAAGGGTAAAAGAGTTCGAGAGAAACCATGAAGACAGTTCAGCATTCTTCGCAAAAGTCTATTCCTAATATGTCCATGTTTTTCTGTACATGTGGTTATTTTATATAAACACATGTTCTTGGCCAAAGATCCTACGTGTATGTTATTCATATCCTCATTGGTTAAGAGGATGAAACTCACCTCGACATATGCCTATATAATATCTATATTTCTATGAATAAATTGAAGTATAGAGGAGCGTGCTTTTGTGTTTTCTTACTTCCCGGCCGTCTATCTACACTTTAAAGTAACTGAGAATTCTTCATGGTGGCAAAGAGAATTTACTGAGGGACCAAATTGTTATTCTTTATTAACAAATGGGGGCTCGTCCTTCTGGGAATTTCTCAAAAAGACAGGTAAGAAACTGTTTATTTTTCTTCCTGTCTGTAAGAGAAATTGAATTTATTCTCGTTTGCAATTTGATTGTGTCATATTTGGCGTCAATCTGTTTTCCTCACATTTTAGATGTGGGAGGAAGAGTGAGAAGCTTTCCGTTTAACCTATCTATTTAAGGAAATAGAGTAGTGGTGAAAATTATAATTGATCACTCTTGCCGTGAAGGGTTCTCGGTCTTTTAAGTGATTTCATGAATAATACAGAATTTAAAGTTTTCTTTTGGCCAAAAATATCAAAAAAGTTAATATAAGACCGCTGTCTCTATTTTGTGTTTTGTTTGGACATTCTATATTTGTGAAAAGTGCACTAAAATTGACGATACATCTTTGATCTCCGATGGGGCAGGTGATCTCCAAACCTATTCTTGGCGAGTTGCAAAGGGATTGGATGTACAGAAACAATAAAGGGTTTTAATACTGAACCGTATTTGAGTAATTTGGTTGGTTGGTCAGAAGGCAAAGTACAATTAGTTTCCTCGTGATGGCTCGTTCAAAGAAAAAGTGCCAGATCACGGTTCAACCTGATAAAACAATCTTTGGTTTTCTAATGCCCCATGTTGACTCCCGCTCGGCTTCCTCTGCTCCTGCCGTCGTAGTAACTGGTTGGAACCTGAACCAGAAAATTAACACCCCTACTCGTCTGTAACCCCTATTCCGACTGCATTTATACCATTTTTTGCAGACTTTCAGACGGCGTTAAACGTAACCCCGCTGGCTATGTTCGGATGCTTGCAAAATCGCGATTGCTAGATTTGCCAGATCCTTTAACGTTGTTCCGCCCCCCATCAATCATCTCGTCTGTATTGAAGCGTTTACTGCGTCACGTCATTGACTGGGCTTGCTTCTCGCTTCCTTTTTCGACTAAAAACCTGCCGCCACGAATACAGAGGCACGCAATTGATTGCATAGATTGTTGTTTCTTGGATTCCTAAACGGTCATGCGCCGGCCATCTCGCCGACTGTCTTTAATCAAAAACAGAAGGTGACAAACCATTAGAACTGTCACAACCAAAATATTTCCGAACATTGCAAATAGTTGATTCGGAGGATGTTGAAGATGATGCGTGGATTTGGGCTGATGTGGAAAAGCTAAAATAATTTTTCAGACAATTGACTGCTTTTCTGGTGAAATTGTCTTCAGCTAAGCAAGATTTGTCGCATGCTGCAAACACAAAACAGAAAGCGGGCGAAAATCCTGTTGCATTTTTCAATCGATTTAAGCATGCTTGGACTGAAGAATCTGCCATTCCATTAGATCAACATTTTCCTTTGTTTGTCAATACGTTTTTGAATTACATGCAAACAGAAATCGCACAATTGTTTTGTTTGACAACTTCAAATATAACAGATATTTCTGTTGTCGGGGGACCCGCGCTTTGTCCCTCCTGAGACTGCGTGAGCTTTCCGCTGCGGGGGCTTTTGAAGCCTCCCGAGGGAAACCTACAGCGATGATGCTGCTTAATACTGTTGTCAAAGCACGTTCAAATCAGGCAGCAGGGTCGAAAGTCTCTTATTATTGTGGCATTGCGGGACAATTCGCTAACGCTTGCAGGAAAAAGCAGTGGGAATTTTAGGTGTCCCTGTACGTTGTGAAATGACACCAACTTTATCGGTAACTTCTAAAGACAATCCTTCTTTGTTTCAGATGCACGCGTTTGCGATAATACCTGATGCTCCATTTTGCCTTTTGGGTAGAGATTTTCTGCATAAATTGGGTGCTCATATTACTTTTCAGAATAATTCTCTGCAACTCATTTTTCCTTCTGTCTATTCTCTGACTGTTGAGACAGGAAGTGCGACCACTGAGGCTGAGGTTGCAACTGCAGCCTTACCGGAAAAAGGGGATGTCAACCCTCGCTTGTGGGCGGAACATAAGGATGATGCGGGCCTCATAGATGCCCCCTTATGTGGCTACTCTGACTATAGCACCAGACACACACCAGTTTATTGTAAACAATACCCTCTCTCCAAAGTAAAAATCGATGGGATTCGGCCTATTATAGGAAATTTGCTGGCACAAGGCATTCTGATCCAGACTCACTCACCCTACAATACACCGATCAATCCAATAAGAAAGCGAATGGTTCCTGGCGATTGACACAGGATCTTAGAAAGATTAATGACATAATTAAACCATTGGCTCCTATTGTACCTGATGTGCACACAATACTTAATTCTATTCCTAGTTCACATGCCTATTTCACAGTTATTGATCTATGCTCTGCATTCTTTTCCATTCCTGTAGATCCTGTCTCGCAGCCGCTGTTCGCCTTCACCTTTGACCATGCTCAACTTAGCTGGTCTAGACTGCTTCAGGGCCTGAGATTCGCCGGCTGTGTTCGCCGCCGTTGTGCACGCAACGTTAGCGGATGCTCAGCTCCCTCCTGATACCTTTCTGCTACAATACGCGGACAACATCCTCGTTACTGTTGCCTCTGCGGACCAGTGTGCTGCTGTCTCCAGCATTGTCTGCAACATCCTGGCGGAAGCTGGGTTCAAAGCATCAAGAGAAAAGCTTCAGTGGGTTCAGAGGAGGGTGGATTACCTCGGACATGAATTGTCGCAAGAGCGTGGGTGCCGAACTGTTCCATGTATGACAAAATCTTGAGAGCAGCCACCGTGCAGGACTCTGATGACATTGCATGGGCAGCAGAAATGGAACACGTATTCAGACATTTGAAAGCATCCTTGACATGGCCACCTGCCCTTGGCCTACCGACATTTACAACTGACTTTCATTTGTACGTGCATGAAGGTGGGGGAACAGCCGCCGCAATCTTGGCCCAGGAGCACGGGGGCATTTATCGCCCAGTAGCGTATTTGTCTAAAACCTTAGACTCGGTGGCTAGAGGGCTTCCAGCCTGTCTGCGCGCAGTGGCTGCAGCGGCGATCATGGTGCAGGATGCAGAACGTATAGTGTTGTCACATCCACTCAAAGTGCACACCTCTCATCAGTTAGGAGCTATTATGCACAACATTTCTATGCAGTATATGACTGCTCAACGACGTTCTGGCTTTGAAGCAATATTATTAGCTACTGCTATTTTAACATTGAAACCAACTTCCGTAGTTCATTGTCCAACCTTATGTTTGCATAAGTTGTTGTTGCAGGGTGAATTTGAGGACAGCGATTATGACTGCCTAGCCAGGATTCATAATTCGACAGCTTACAGGCCAGATGTGTCCGCATCTGTCCTGGAGGAGGGGAAAACATTGGTATGTAGATGGATCATGCTATAAACCAAATGATAATGAATACTGGTGTGGGTATTCGATTGTTGAATTAACTGACTGTGTCATAGAGGCCTATTCTCTACCATATAAATCAGCACAAGTGGCAGAATAAATTGCGTTAACAAGAGCTTGTCAATAGGCAGAAGATCAGTGTATCAACATATACACCAATTCAAAATATGCACATGGAATTGTACAAGATTTTGCCAAACTGTGGGAAGAAAGAGATTTTAAAACTTCAGAAGGAAAACCAATATCCCACCACAGTGTTGTGGCTGAACTAATTCATGCAGCACAGTTACCGTCAAAAATGGCTGTGATAAAAGTAACTGGGCATGCATCAGGCGAGTCNACATGGAATTGTACATGATTTTTGCCAAACTGTGGGAAGAAAGGGATTTTAAGACTTCAGAAGGAAAACCCATATCCCACCACAGTGTTGTGGCTGAACTGATTCATGCAGCACAGTTACCGTCAAAATTGGCTGTGATAAAAGTAACTGGGCATGCATCAGGAGAGTCAGAAGAGGCAAGGGGAAATAGACTTGCAGACGAAGTAGCTAAATGGGCAGCTAGAGATGTCCTATCAAGTCCACATGTTGACAAAGCAGGCACAGAGGTGCCCATGATGTCCTTTGTGTTGACTAATGATTTGGATATTAAACTATTACAGGCAAACCCCACTCAAAGTGATCTAAACCACTGGGCAGCGAATGAGGCAAAACCGGATCAAGCAGGTATTTTGAGAGATAAGCAGGGCAGGATTGCTCTGCCAGCCTCTACCATTGTTATGCTATGCAAACACTATCATGGTGTCTCACATGTGTCAAAAGAGAAAGTGATTCAAAATTTGAATCAATCGTATTGTATAGCAAATGTAAGAAAAAATACTTTGTTGTTATTAGATGCTTGTTTGATCTGTGCTAAGACCAATCGACATAAAGCTAGTAAACATGATTCTCTTACACACCCGGAACTGCCATTTCAGCATTTACAAATAGACTTTACACACATGCCTCCTTGTGGAAATCACAAATATTTGCTTGTGATAGTGGACCGTTTCTCCAAATGGCCTGAGGCTTTCCCGTGTGGAAGAGAAAATGCACAGACTGTAGTGAAGGTACTTGCTAAGGAGATTATACCTCGTTTTGGTATACCAACGGTTATAGAAAGCGATAATGGCACACCGTTTACCTCCAAGATTACCCAGTTGCTAGCTAAAGAGCTAGATATTAACTGGCATCTGAACATACCCTACCATCCACAGTCGTGTTTGGTAGCGGAACGTTTGAATCAAACGATAAAAGATCGAATTACGAAAGCATGCATGGAGACAGGCCGAAATTGGGTCGACGTACTACCTGCAGTATTGGCAGAAATAAGAATGTCCCCCTCATCGACAACAAAGATGTCTCCATTTGAAATACTAATGGGCAGACCGTTCCCCACCCCGTGGGTTAAGGGTCTTGCTGGTAATCAGTGGACACGGAGGTGATCATCGCGGATTACGTGGATTCCCTGGTCAAAACTTTAAATAGTATAAATGGTGATGTTTCTCTATCTCTCCCTCTTCCTGTAGAGAAGCCGACTCATTCTTTTGCTCCAGGCCAACAGGTGTTGATAAAGTGCCTGAAACCTCCAAAGCTCGGAGAGCCAAAGTATCTTGGACCTGCGACTGTCATCGCTGTGACGCGGACAGGGGTGCTGACTGATTTCCAGCCACAGTGGATCCATGCAAGCAGGCTAAAGGCGGCTCCGGAGACAGGAGGGGGTCTGTGATCGTATCGAGTTCGTGGAGCTGAGAGAGGAGTCAAGGTGCGGAAGAGGCGGAAGGAGAAGCAAGAGTCTAAAATCATCATTCCTGATAGTTGTGTGACCATGGGTATGAGACAAATAATATACCTGGTCATTCTGATAAGTTTGTTTACTTGTACGGATACTTTTATAAGTACAGGTAATGAAACGTGGCTTGGGCATGATGATACACCCCATGCCTATGCCACGAATATGTGGTGGAGATTTGCTAACTATACGGCAAAGGCCGAAGGGAAAAAGGGGTCTTGCTATGTCTGTACAAAAATGCCCCACAGTGTGGTCGGTCCTCGGGTAATTGTTAAAGCCCCACCACCGCAAGATTGGGAATGCATTTCTTTTATTAGTGTTGCAGGCTTGGTTCCTGCTTTGAAGACTTCTGGACAATGGAGGTGCAGACCAAATGGTACAATATGGTTTATACCCCAAGTGTTTGTAAGAGTGACAATCGTGAGTTCAATCCCTGACTCATTATTTTGTGTAGAAAAATTGAAGGAGAACAGAAGTTGGGTGAAATTCCATTGAGCAAGTGTGATCGAGTTTATCAATATTGCCAGATGAAAAGTATTACATGCTGTCATTATTGTCTTTTGAATGCAGGATAAGTTAAAATAGAGGACATGGGTTGAAATGTATCAAAGAATGATTATATTCCATATTATTATCTATGTATGAGAATGATAAATTTAGGAAGGGGAACTCTGCAGCGAGTGTTTATGTATTCATTGTTTATTTTAAACAAAAGCAGGCAACTGTTAGAAAACACTCTCTGTCTTTTAAGAAGCCTCACCCCTCCTTTCCTTTTTCTCCCTCTCACTCTCCCTCCTCTATCTGTTCTCTCTCTCTTGTATGGTGTTTGAATGTATCTTACTCAATATTCAAGGTAAAGGAGTTTGTGCTGATTTATAAGGGGGGTTCACCCTCTGTCGCCAGGAAGTCTATTCCTAATATGTACATGTTTTTCTGTACATGTGGCCATTTTATACAAAACACATGTTCTTGGGAAAAACATCCTGTATGGGTATGTCCCCCCATCCTCATGGTTAAAGGGTTGAAACTCCCCTCGACACATGCCTATATAATATCTTTGTATCTATGAATAAAGTTGAAGTATTGAGAATACCACTGAATGTGTGTTTTCTTGCTTCCCGGCCGTATATACACTTTAAGGGACTGAAAAGATTTCACGGTGGCAAAGAGATATCGAGGGACCAAATTGTTATTTATTAACAATAATGTTGGTGCCGATAGCCTCGTGGGCAGCACGCCGACATAAAGCACAGGGGGTTTTTTTGCGTTTCGGGCGTCCCGAGTTCGAGTCCCGGCTCACGGACCTTTCCCGATCCCGTCCCCCTCTCTCTCTCCCACTTCGCTTCTGTCATTACTCTACTATCCTATCAAAATAAAGTCAAAAATGCAAAAAAAATTAAAATCTATAATAATAATTTATTATTATTGGCCAATGGTTCATTTTTGTGCATAATAACAGCCACAAAACAGTTTTTAGTATATAAGAAACACAAATGAAAGCCCTGTATAATAATAATAATAATAATATTAATGAAATATTTCTTTATTATTATTATAATTATTAGTGCCCATGGTCGTGTGCATAAACAGCCCTAAATCAAGGAAAATTAACAGAAGGCAAGGGCTTTTGCGTTATAATTTCACAAAATTACTGTTAAAGTTCTATTAAAATGTTTAGTAAATGAAAACCCAACTATCCAGTATTTTATCACCTTTCATCACAACAAAATCAAAAACAAAAGAAAAAAACAAAACAAAACAAAAAAAAACAGCAAATGACCCCAAATCTAAAAACAGGGTGCTTAGAAAGACAGGTCCAAAATGTTAATCTGACTGCAATATAAACACGTTTCTTGCAAATGTTTTTTGCGAAGATATTAAAGGGGTCATAGGATGCTACATGCACTTACAAGTGTTTGAACTTAAATGTGTGTTGGCAGTGTGTGTGTACACAACCACGCTATAATGATAAAAGTCCACCCAGTGTTTTTTTTTTTTTTTATCTACTAAAATCTTTACCCTTTTCTCAAATTGAGCCGATCTCAGATGCCTGTCTGTGTGACGTCACAAAAACAAGCCCCTCCCACGATCTGTTTTGATTGACAGTAGCGTTCAGCACAGACTGGACTGGTGTCTTACCTTAGCTCCGCCCTGAGTGAGCTGTCATCAGTCCGCCATTGTTTCACCGCCGGAGCAGATGTAGACAAGAATGACTCCTAAGCGATCGAGGTGTTCTGTTGTTGGATGTAATAAAGAACATAGCAGTCGTCATTTACTCCCGACATCTGAGCCGCTGAAGACGCAGTGGATTACCTTTGCCACCGATCTACAGAAAGCATTTTGTTTGCGCAATCATGAGTGATACAGTCCCCACCAGAAGAAGTGATGTAAGGATTTTTAATGAATCTTTGCAAATTGCCTGTGCTAATTAGTAAGTTTCACGATGAATGCGGCTAAAGTTTACCGTCTCTCAGAGAGCAGCTCGGAAGAGAGGGGCGGGGTGAGCAGAGCTTATTTGCATTTAAAGCGGAATGCAATAAATAGCATGCTCTGAAAGAGCTGTTTTTGACAGGGCAAAAACAGTGCTGTTTTACACTACCATTGAGAAATTTTAACCAAACGATTTCAATAAGACCTAAAAATCATACAATTTGTGGAAAATGGGATAGATGACCCCTTTAATTAAGGAGAAGTAATGCGACCTGCAGCATTTCTTCCAGCATATCCACACGTTTGAAGATGGTGAGCCAGAACTCCGGGATTCCTTTCGGATCATCGGCGCCGGCTGAATCTGCCTGCTTCTCCTCCAGAGCAGCTTTTTTCTGCAAATCTTCCTGTGCGTGAAAATCATTTTGTTAAACAGACCATTATCATTTCATCCTCCAACTTTTCAATAGCTCAGGGCTTCCAGCAAAAAAAAAAAAAAAAAGAAAAAGCCTTGCCAAGAAAGCAGAATGCTTGAAAATTGAAATTTGCAATTGATATTAGGGCTGCAACTAACGATTATTTTAATAATCGATTAATCTGTCGATTATTTTTTCGATTAATCGATGAATCGGATAAAAAACAAAAAAGCAAGAAAAGCATTCATTTCCAACCCTTTATTCAAAAACAGAACTAAAACCTTTAGAAAGTGCACAAACATTTTGCTCCTTGAACATCCCTGAGCTGTTATAATAATAATAATAAAATAAAAATGGACTTAGACAAAAAACATATACATGTATACTTTACATCTGCCAAATATACTTTTTAAAAAAAAAATAAAGTGCCACCTGAGCTGCCAGAACAATAAATAATTTATAAAAAATAAAGAACAATACAAATAAGAAAATTTAACAGGATTTGTTTGAATGTCAGAACTTGTTCTCTACACTACACTGCAGACGCACACACTCGCAGACGCACACACTCACAAACTCTCACACTGACACACACACACACTTACACTTACTCTCTCTCACTCCCTTTGTTCAGACACTTTGCATTGCAATGCAAAAATGTGAGCATGTCCACATGCTCCTGGCTCAGGCTCGCTCTTTTCTTTGAGGCTATGTTGCCTGCTGCAGAAAACAGCCGCTCAGATGGTGTTGAAATGCTGAATGGGACGGGCTACGGACTCGTAGACTCGGCGAGCACGCACAATTTAAGTCCACGAGACCGAAAGTCCACATGAAGTGCGCCATTTGGGACAGGGCCTATATGAGGCGCCGAACTCTGCTAGCATCAGTGCGCGAGAGAGACCGAGTGTGTCCACTCCGCTCCGCGCTCAACTAAAGTTTTTTTTTTTTTTAATAATCAAACGTCTCCGCGTCGCGCGACACAACGAATCGATTATGAAATTCGTCGCCAACTCTTTTAGTAATCGATTTTTATCGATTTAATCGATTCGTTGTTGCAGCCCTAATTGATATGATAAATTTGTTCAGTATTCTCACAAGCATCCACTTACAGCAAGATCCTCTTCCTCCCTGTCACTTTGCCATTCGCATTCCTCCTCTGTGGGTTCAACGGCGCCAGCCACAATGTCCCGTCTCTGAACAAAGGAGCATTGTGCTGTGACATCATCATTTCATATGCATGACATCATCATTTCAAGGGCAAAACACTTATAGCATTCATTTCGTAAACAAGTGTGCAACACAAAACCAAAGCAATTAATTGTCTTTGGACAGGCCTGTAACAAGAAGGCTGGATTCCCTTTATTTGCATTGTGGGTAAAAGTTGAACTACTAGCTTGTCTCCAGACAAGGAAATTGCCAGTTTTGAATGAGAGCAGTTGGCCATTCGTTCTGTTGGACTGACTTTAGCACTAATATGTGAGCCTGGAGCACAAAAGCAGTCTTAAGTCGCAGGGGTATATTTGTAGCAATAGCCAACAATACATTGTATGAATCCGTGTATCATTCGATCATTCCTTTTTTGATTTAATATTGAAAGTAGAAAAATGAGAAAACTGGCCCTTTATCGTTTTTTTTGTTTTTTTCCAAAAAACGAAAAACGAGAATTCAGCTTAAATTTTCGTTTTTCGTTCATGGGTGGAAAAATGAATAAACAGTTTGAATATTTGATTTCTACATGTAGGCGGGAATTAAACGCCCCTTTCTGCTGATTGGTCAGCCGAAGATCAAACTGTGCCATCATCAGCTCTTCTGCAGCAGATAATCGTCCTCCATGCAATTGTCTGATTGTTGGGATTAAAATATGATTACTGACCACATATTATCATAGGGTTCATATATTTAATCATCCGCTAAACAGAAACGAGCCTTGGATGCATTAGCTCGTCTAATGGACAGGTATGTTGAACACTGACTTAGATTTGTGGTCCTTCCTCCTCTCCGATTTTCAATTAGATGTCTAGCCGTTGTTTTGTACCTGGCATCTGTCCTCTGAGCACACTCGTAAAATGAATTTCCTAAAATTACATCTTCCCAGTCGTGCATCTTACAGATAAGAAGATAACATCCAATCGGAATCCGTAAAGGGTCTACTTTTATTTGTATACACATAATAACAACAGAACTTTGTGCATTTATAAAATAAAGAAAACAAACAGGGAGTGCTGTCTGCCGCCTTGGTCTGCGTAATCTTTATTTAGAAACACGTTATTAAAATGAACTGTAACTCAGCAAATACTCAACAAAGAGACAAGAGAGATATATCTATAGGCAAGCTTGACATGTTACGTTAAACTAAGCAAGATTTAGTCGAAAGCCAAAATATTCTGTGATAAAGTAAGTAATCCATATGAAACCAACGCGATGTCCAGTCTTTCACATATACCTTCATTATCTCTAATGTGACCAAGCCCACGCGCTGAGCGCTATTGATATCATAATCATCCACGTGAAGCGTGCGGCATGTAAACGCCCACATCACAGCAAACAAAGCAGCAAGACCTCAAGCTTTACTGTTCGCGTCGCGCTGAGAGGAATAAGACAGAATTCACCTCAAGAAGCTTTGGATTACCTCAGGAAAAAACATGAGTAAGTCTTTTTTATTAACCTACTTGTATTAGTTTTCACATAACTTGTACACATTTTACTAGTTCAGACTTTGCTCCAAACTATAATTCCTGACAAAATGTATAATCAAGGAAACAGTATGAAGTTTCATTCACAGATTAAATGTCACGAGGCCGGATGTTTTTATGTTCTAAAACAGACAGAAATATGATATAAAAGTAATATGAGTTATAATGTCACTAGCCTAATGTCAGTAAGAATGATTAGTCAAAACTTTACTGTGATAGGATATTCTCTGTTCATGAATATAGCCATATATGTTTATAACTATAGTTTTTGGATTGTATAGGCCTACATGCAAAGCATGCTTGTGTTTATGAATGTAACTAAGCTTCTGTTCATGAATATCTGCTCTGGTGTAAATATTTTGAATGTGTTATACCCGTGTCTTATGGAGTAATGACGCTGAAATGTTTGAAACTGTTTTAATTTTCGTTTAGGACTGTGGCTGCATCACCGGCATCTTGCACAAGAAAGGCACACGCATGTCGTTCAGTTTTGAGTTCGCTGGAAAATCACACTGAGTAAGTGCACAGTATAGTAATTGTATTATTCCCAGAATATGTGGTAATATTATTTGTGGTTGATAGTGTTAAAATGTTAGAATAGGCATTGTTTTCTCATGAAGTATGCATACTATACTAAGGTACTGTGGGGAGTACACCACTCTTGCCTTCACCTGCATCTCTCAAAGGAAGGGGGCACTCACTTTTCAACTCTGTTTCAGAAGTGTGCATTCACTATTTTACAGATGTTACTTTCATTTGATTTAGTTACTTTGTGGTAAAATATGTTTGCTATGTGGTAATTGTGTTCTTTGTTTAGATAAATTAGTACTAGTATCAGTGAACATCATAATAATGTTAATAATGTAGTTTGTGTAAACAGCATGCTTGCTTTTTTATTTCAGATGTGAGAATAACAGTGCAAAAGAACCTGTTGCAAAGAGAGCCAAAGCAAATAAGCAGCCCACTTGGTCATGGAAACCAGAGACTGACGTTGACATGTTCCACAGGCTCTGAGATTCCTGCCCGCACAAGAGCCTGGACCACAGCTAAGACCATGTGATGCACACACTCCCAAAATGATGTGATAGTTATATATATTCTAAATAAACTACAAACAAAAAAATAGATACATTTCTTTTTCCTCATTATTTCTTGTAGCAATTCCCTCTCAGTCACACACCTGACAGCTCATTATGCAGCTCATTATGCAGGCCTTTGTCTTCTCAGGTGTGAATCACTCATTATACATGACCATTCACGCCCCCTCGCATATTCCTTTTCTACACAAAAAGTGTCTTAGAAAATTTAAATCAATATATTGTTTTCTTTGAGTGAGTAAACAAGATGATTTTCAAATCATTTTGAAGCAAAAACTCTAGACTTCAAGATCAGTTCTCAATAGTCTTGTGAACAAATGTTCTGTATGTGTTTTATGGCCTTATTTCAGTGACTTTAAAATTTTAGTTTTTCACTAAGCACGCATAAACGTTGTTTTCTCAAAAACACAATCACATACATACATGCTGCTCACATATTATTGTAGCCCAGTTTGTGCTGATTATGGTGCTACTAAACTTAGTCATTAAAATGTTTATTAGCAACGGAAAAAAGCACAAATGTCAGGACATGTCAAAACTTCTCCAGGGCCAAAAACACCCTCAGACCCCAGAGGGTTAAGAGTTACCCTCGATGGGGAAAAAATTCAAGTGAACATCAATCAGTACTCAATAATAATTTAAACTGCTTTAAATATGACTGCTGCTTATTTCCTGTGCACTTCAATACCGGTCTGCGCTTGACTGTAGTCGCGTCTGCCGCGTCTGTCTGCTTATTGAGTTTATTTAACCCATCGCAATTTCGCAACATCGCAATGTCCTGCTCGGGCTTGCCAATTTAATGGCAGAGAATGGTGACTTTAGTTTTTTTTTTTTAAGCGGATACATATCTGTCATAAAATAATCCTATGCATCTCGTGCCGTATATTCCAAGCATTCTGAACGTATACTGAGGGTTTGGTGAGAAAAAAACGAAATGGCAAGTTATTATATTTTATGAAAATCTTGCGTTGCAGCTCACGCTGCGCACAAGTGCATATCCTTTTGAGATATCAATTATAATCAATTTTAATAAAACACACGACTACATTATATAACTCTAACAGTAATTTAATATCTGTTGTTCTCCGGTTGCAAGTCAGAATGACAGTTCTTGCGTGAACATAAGCCTATATATACCCAAGCCAATTTATTATTCCTTCCTTTTTGTTTTAGTGTTTAAAATATTTATTTTGAAACAAGTTAATTAATTTCTTAATTAAACAAACAAACGGACTTACTGGGTGAGCAGGGTAGGCTATGACAGCTGTCATATCATACCCTGCCATGCCCAGCTGATGCAAAGAATAGAATTTATATCTACACAGAAGAAAGCCCTGTCTAGACTCTGCCCCAGTATGAGTTGTGTGAGCTATTCATTAGCCTGTTTGTTTGATGAAAAAGATGAAATGTAGTTGCAATAAATGTGTTAAGAATCCATACAACTGCAGCAGTGGAGGACTATTATTCTGCTGCATGATACTGCAGAAGAACTGATGACGGCACGGTTTGATCTTCGGTTGACCAATCAGTAGAAATGTGTGTAGAAATCGAATATTCAAGCTGTTTATTAATTTTTCCACCCATGAACGAAAAACGAAAATTTAAGCTGAATTCTCGTTTTTCGTTTTTAGGAAAAAAACGAAAAAGGAGCTGTTTTCTCATTTTTCTACTTTCAATATTAAATAAAAAAAACAATGATCGAATGTTCCATGAAGAATTTCCTACCGCAAAAATATCAAAACGTAATTTTTGATTAGTAATATATTTTGCTAAGAACTTAATTCGAACAACTTTAAAGGCGATTTTCTCAGTGTTTAGATTTTTTTGCACCCTCAGATTCCAGATTTTCAAATAGTTGTATCTCAAACCAAATATTGTCCTATCCTAACAAACCATACATCAATATTATTTATTCAGCTTTCAGATGATTTATAACTCTCAGTTTCATAAAATGGACCCTCGTGACTGGTTCTGGGGTCCAGGGTCACATATTGGTAATGTACAGGCAAACAGCAAGGCCTGAAGGTAAACTTTCATGCTGGAGAAAGCGTTTCAGGTTTGTGAGGGGTTAATTACCTCAGTGGACCAGCTCCGACCTAACACAGAGCGTGTTTAAACAGAACGCCTGGTATTACAGAGAGTCCTTTGCATACCTTGTCAAAGATGGGCTGGTAGAGGCCAGCATACTTCCTCTCGAGCTCATGGACTTCTTCATAGAACTTGGCCTCTATGTTGGCGCTCTGGAGCTGGAGCCTCTTCAGGGCATAAACTCTTCTCTTTACAGTCTTGGGTAGGAGATGGAAATTCAGTGTTCTGGATAGTCAGAAGTCAGAAAACTCAGTTTTACACAACATTATTACAAGTTAAAAACCAACTTAACGGATGTTTATGAAACACATTATAGAAAGCTTACAGATGTTTACTAAAACAAGTCACAGAGCTTAACAGATTAAACTCTTTACAGATGAAACATTTACAGATGCTTACAAAACAAATGTTTGTTAAATTTGACATTCACGAAACTTTGCAGACGTTTCCTAAAACAATAAGTCACAGAACTTCACAGATGAAACTCATGTTTTGAAAACATCTGTAAAGTGTCAAAAACTTGAGTTTCATCTGTTAAATTTTGTAACTTGTTTTTAGTAAATGACTGTAAAGTTTCGTAAACTTGTTTCATAAACAAAACATTTTAGCATACTTAAGTTTATGACACTTTACAGATGTTTACAAAACACAAGTAGGGCTGTGCAAATAATCGAATATGATTTTTATGCGCATCTGGTCAGTAAAGTCGGTTCTGTGATTAGTAGTAAATCTCCATCACATGCTTTCAGATGGAGCAGCATTTATGAAACAAGTTTATGAAACTTTACAGACATTTACTAAAACAGTTCCAGAACTTAACAGAAGAAATGTACGTTTATAACACTATACCATTTTTTAGATGTTTACAAAACATAACACAGCTAAATTTTACAGATGTTTACGAATCAAATTTATTAAACAGATGCTTACTAAAACAACAAGCTATAGAGCTTAACAGCTGAAACTCAAGTTTATGACAATTTACAGATGTTTGCAAAACAAGACTTTAACAGCATTATGACACTTTACTATGGAAGTTCTAAGCGGGCCATGCATTTTTTTTTTTCCTTCTTGTTTTCTCGTTATAACGACTTATTTTCTCGTTATATCGACATAACGAGAGTTGTTTTCTCGTTATAACGACTTAATTTTCTCGTTATATCGACATAAAAAAAGTTGTTCTCTAAGTTACAAAACTGCGCCAACAGGTGGCACTATTGGCCTGAATATAACTGATGGGGTGTTGTAGGCTATACTGTATGTCCACTTTACGCGTTTGGGATAGAATATGAACGACCTCATGATCGCTATAATTTGTACAGTATTGTTCATTAGGCTACTGACATTTAATTCATTCATAAATGTTAAATGCTTGAATCAATATGACTAGTTTGTGTATTAAGTTCTTGCTAGATGCATGAGTTTCACCAACGCGTTCTGTGTCATAAAATAACTGCTTATTAAAACCAAGGTTGACGTCACTGTATTCTGTTTGCACCTATATCTTTATTTGTGCTTCTTTGAGGTACATTATTGTTAGTTAATAAGCGGGGGTGTTCTGTTAATATACAGTAGGACGGGCTTCAACGACGTAGGCTATTTGTAATGTGCCTCTTTTCCTTATTATTAATCTTTATTGTTAATCATTAAATGTATATTGATAAGAAATGTGATTTATATGTAAAGTGTATAGGCTAATTTAATTCAGTGATGTTCTACAGTGTTGTAATCTTTTGTGTTTTCAACATTTCTTTGTGTGGAAACAACACAAGACACACACAGCACACACACACACCACACCTACAACAAACACATATCACACAGCTACACAGTGATGAACGCATTTTCAAACATAAGCTTGTAACGCACATGATATCAGTCCAGCATATAATGACTACTTAAAAATGACAAATTATATATAATTTTCTTTCAAATAAAAGGAAAATTGAAAGTGAGTTGAATCCAAGCAGCTCTAAAAGATTTCAGAATAGTTCTGCATCCTGAAGGCGCTCCGCCTGTGTCTGCGGTGTTGCTTTGACCATTTAAACATGCTAATTACACAAACACATGTTTAGCGTACTGTCTCTGGAAATATCAACCGTGATTGATCAGCCTTAATTTTTGTATTGTAGACGTTATTACTAGGCGAAGCTAAATTTGCTGAAATATCCACAACCTAGGCTACAGTAAGAGCGCATGGTTTATATGTCCATCAGATTGAGTTCGTTACTATAACAAAAGTAGATCAAACAATCATTGTAAAAAATAAAATAAAAACTTTGTCGAGATCACGAGAAAAGTCGTTATAACGAGAAAACAACTCTCGTTATGTCGATATAACGAGAAAATAAGTCGTTATAACGAGAAAAAAACTCTCGTTATGTCGATATAACGAGAAAATAAGTCATTATAACGAGAAGGGAAAGGAAAACAAGGAAAAAAAAAAATCATGCATGGCCGCTTAGAACTTCCGTACTTTACAGATGTTTGCAAAACACAAGTTTAGTAAACGTTACAAATGTTTACAAAGAGCAAGATTTGAAACTACAAAGAAAGTGTACAAAACTTTACAGATATGAAGTCTGTGATGTTCTTTATCATCTTGGTTTTCTAAAGTCATGCATATAAATTTGTATCGTACCTTTCTACTTGTAAAAAGCCCTCTGGTTTGTCGGACTGAAAAGGTTTATTTCCTCCTTTGCCTTGGAGAAAAATTAAAGCAATTACTTCTGAAAGTCCCAATGTTATTTTTAGCATATGTATTTTCACCAAGTGTGTTTACATATTTACAGCGGTCTTACAGACAGATGTATAATTTCTGGACATTACTGCTTAAAATCCTATTCAATTATTGCATTTTTCTTTGTAAATAAACTTTAATGAAATATATATTTCTTTTTTAAAAGATAAAAAATAATGGAGCTCTTTATAACAATCACAATTGTACTCAATGTATATCATAACATATGCAAGTAAATAGTAAATACAGTAAATAAATGACACACAAACATACCTTTGGCTTCACTCTTTTCATCTTTTCTATCCATTTCCACACCTCAGCTATTTTGCAAAGAAACAAAAATAGGACAAGTGAAGGTCATGCTCAAATTAAAATGTAGCATACTTTATCCTGATTTTAAAAAATTAATCACAAAATTAATGTATTAATTTAACAGGTTCTGTATTTATAAGATGTCAAAGTATGACTAACACCAGCATGGATTTATTTACTAAATATGTGATTAGGATGATACTGATATGAGTAGTGTGCTAAACAAATGGACCTGTCAGTCATAGCCATTAATCATCTGACACTCAGTGTGCATCTCAGCAAAACTCAGAATTATTGAGTAATTTAATAATCACTTGTATGTCTCTTTTCCATTTCTCATTAAAATGTGAAAATTATATTATGACACTTTATGTTATTATATTACATTATGTAAGATTAACTGCCTTTTTGGTTCATTGATGTGGTTTTTGAGAAATACAACCTAAAGAGACAAAAAAGAAGAAGCCTGAGCAACAGTAATACACTAGACTGCGTGTCTCATTGCTGTCATGCATGTGTTCAAGGCTGTTAAATGCCCCATCTTGTGCATGTGTTCAAGGCTGTTAAATGCCCCATCTTGTGCATGTGTTCAAGGCTGTTAAATGTCCCATCTTGTGCATGTGTTCAAGGCTGTTAAATGTCCCATCTTGTGCATGTGTTCAAGGCTGTTAAATGCCCCATCTTGTGCACGTGTTCAAGGCTGTTAAATGTCCCATCTTGTGCATGTGTTCAAGGCTGTTAAATGCCCCATCTTATGCATGTGTTCAAGGCTGTTAAATGCCCCATCTTGTGCATGTGTTCAAGGCTGTTAAATGCCCCATCGTATGCATGTGTTCAAGGCTGTTAAATGCCCCATCTTATGCATGTGTTCAAGGCTGTTAAATGCCCCATCTTGTGCACGTGTTCAAGGCTGTTAAATGTCCCATCTTGTGCATGTGTTCAAGGCTGTTAAATGCCCCATCTTATGCATGTGTTCAAGGCTGTTAAATGCCCCATCTTATGCATGTGTTCAAGGCTGTTAAATGCCCCATCGTATGCATGTGTTCAAGGCTGTTAAATGCCCCATCTTGTGCATGTGTTCAAGGCTGTTAAATGCCCCATCTTGTGCATGTGTTCAAGGCTGTTAAATGCCCCATCTTATGCATGTGTTCAAGGCTGTTAAATGCCCCATCTTATGCATGTGTTCAAGGCTGTTAAATGCCCCATCGTATGCATGTGTTCAAGGCTGTTAAATGCCCCATCTTATGCATGTGTTCAAGGCTGTTAAATGCCCCATCTTATGCATGTGTTCAAGGCTGTTAAATGCCCCATCTTATGCATGTGTTCAAGGCTGTTAAATGCCCCATCTTATGCATGTGTTCAAGGCTGTTAAATGCCCCATCTTGTGCACGTGTTCAAGGCTGTTAAATGTCCCATCTTGTGCATGTGTTCAAGGCTGTTAAATGTCCCATCTTGTGCATGTGTTCAAGGCTGTTAAATGTCCCATCTTGTGCATGTGTTCAAGGCTGTTAAATGCCCCATCTTGTGCATGTGTTCAAGGCTGTTAAATGTCCCATCTTGTGCATGTGTTCAAGGCTGTTAAATGCCCCATCTTATGCATGTGTTCAAGGCTGTTAAATGCCCCATCGTATGCATGTGTTCAAGGCTGTTAAATGCCCCATCTTATGCATGTGTTCAAGGCTGTTAAATGCCCCATCTTGTGCACGTGTTCAAGGCTGTTAAATGTCCCATCTTGTGCATGTGTTCAAGGCTGTTAAATGTCCCATCTTGTGCATGTGTTCAAGGCTGTTAAATGCCCCATCTTATGCATGTGTTCAAGGCTGTTAAATGCCCCATCGTATGCATGTGTTCAAGGCTGTTAAATGCCCCATCTTGTGCATGTGTTCAAGGCTGTTAAATGTCCCATCTTGTGCATGTGTCCAAGGCTGTTAAATGCCCCATCTTGTGCATGTGTTCAAGGCTGTTAAATGTCCCATCTTGTGCATGTGTCCAAGGCTGTTAAATGCCCCATCTTGTGCATGTGTTCAAGGCTGTTAAATGTCCCATCTTGTGCATGTGTTCAAGGCTGTTAAATGTCCCATCTTGTGCATGTGTTCAAGGCTGTTAAATGTCCCATCTTGTGCATGTGTTCAAGGCTGTTAAATGCCCCATCTTGTGCATGTGTTCAAGGCTGTTAAATGCCCCATCTTGTGCATGTGTTCAAGGCTGTTAAATGCCCCATCTTGCACATGTGCAGCACATGTAGCTGTCAACAACACCTTGATTATTACAGCTCTAAAACTCACAAAACATTGCGATTAAGTCACTAAAGCCTTTTAAACCCATATATATCATTTCCAAACCACGACATAAGAGCCCCCCGCAGTAACCTCAACAAAAAGATATCTCGTTTTCTTCGACTCACCCCACGTTACGCTCCAGACCGTCCTCACGCTTCTATCAGACGGAGAAGTGCGATGGCACGTCGCATCATCCTCCGCTCTCATTGGACGACTGGCTGTCACGGGTCACGTGGACTGGCCAATCAGAGTCGCGCCTCTGTATTGTGAGAAGTCATTGGCTGCGACACTCTCAGAAGAGCGCTTGCTGCAGTGCGTACTGTGTAGCGTACTAGACTGTCTAAAAGCAGGAGCGTACTCGTGCAGAGTACATTATAACTACAGAGACCGTTCTCAAATTAATTTAATGAACTGTCATTTTATAAACTCTTTAGCTTTAATTAAATGAGTTTTGCATTAAAAAAACACTAATACACTGATTATTCAGTTATTTGGTGTACTGATGTGATGTAAAGCGGAGCACTAATTCTTTACTAACGAGAACGGAATGGTTCAGTAACTGCGGGATGCTGATCCTTTCTTCTAAACAAAAAGTACAGTAAATGTCGATGTGCTCCTGCCTCGGCCTCAGCGTCTCTGCTGATACAAGACGTGTTCGGGATTCTCGGGTGACGCGCAGCGTGGGGGACAGACTGCTTGATTCCCCCGAAGTCAAACACTGCACAGCGACCGTCATGTTTTAGGAACGCATACTCATATTATAGATATGTAAAGTTATATATAGATATATATATCACTCATCTGTTATGTGAACAAAAAACTTTTATTTTGGATGCTATTAATCATTTGACAGCACTAAATATAATATAATATAGAGCTGAAATATCGTTTATATTTTTTAGATAATTTTTAAAAATATATCTATCTATCTATCCATCCATCCATCTTTAATCTATCTTTAATCTATCCATCTATCTATCTATCTATCTATCTATCTATCTATCTATCTATCTCTCTATATCTATCTATCTATCTATCCGTCTGTCTATCTATCTATCTATCTATTATCTATCTATCTGCTATCTGTCTGTCTATCTATCTATCTATCATCTATCTATCTATCCGTCTATCTATCCATCCGTCCGTTCGTCTATCTATCTATCTGTCTGTCTATCTTCTATCTATCTATCGATCTATCTATCGATCTATCTATCATCTGACTATTTCTATCTATCTGTCTGTCTGTCTATCTATCTATTATCTATCTATCTACCTGTCTATTCTATCTATCTATCTACCTGTCTGTCCGTCTGTCTATCTATCTATCTATCATCTATTTATCATCTACCTATCTATCTATCTATCATCTGTCTATCTTCCGTCTATCTAGCCATCTGTCAGTTCTATCTATCTGTAGTCACTATCTATCTATCCGTCTATCTTCAGTTCTATCTATTCGTCTATCTATCTTCTGTCTATCTGTTGTCTGTCTGTCTGTCTGTCGTCGTTCTGTCGTCTATCTATCTATTTATCTATCCATCTATCTATCATCTATCAATCTATCATCTATCATCTATCTATCTACCTATCTAGAAGTTATCTTCTATCATCTATCTATTCTATTAGTCTATCTATCCATATAGCTTCGATCCGGCATTTCGTCTATCTATCTTCTATCGTATCTGTCTGTCTGGTCTGTCTGTCTGTCTGTCTGTCGTCTGCTGTCGTTGTGAAATCTAGCATCAATCTATCTATCCATCTGTCTGTCTATCCCTCTATCTACCATCGGTCCTGTATGTCTATCTATCTATCTATCTATAAAAACTAAATCTATCTATCTATCTATCTATCTATTTTTCTATCTATCTATCTATCTTTCTATCCGTCTGTCTATCCGCTAGATATCAGCCCTCTATCTCTCCGTCTATCTATCTGTCTGTCGTTCTGTCTGTCTGTCGTTCTTTCTGTCTGTCTGTCGTTGTCTGTCTGTCTGTCTGTGTCTATCTATCTATCATCTATCTATCTATATATCTGTCTGTCGGTCTGTCGGTCGGTCTGTCTGTCTGTCTATCATCTCTCTATCTATCTATCTGTCTGTGTCGGTCTGTCTGTCTCTGCTATCTATCCATCTGTTCTAGTCCGTTCGTCTATCCGTCCGTCTGTCTGTCGGTATGTCTGTCTGTCTGTCGTCTGTCGTCTGTCTGTCTGTCTGTCTGTCTGTCTCTGTATATCATATATCTATCTGTATGTCTGTCTATCTATCTATCTATCTATCGATCTGTCTGTCTTCTATATCTATCTATTCTATCTATCGAGCTATCATTCTATCTATACTGTGGTTGTTGGCTGTCTGTCTATTGTCTGTCTGTCGTCTATCTGTCTAGCTATCATCCGTCTAGCTATCCATCTGTCTATCCATCTGTCATCCGTCCGTGTATATAGTCCGTCTGTCTGTCGAATCCTATTTCTATCTATAGATCGCGTCTGTCTGTCAATATCTATCTATCTATCTAATCTATCTGTCTGTCTGTCTGTCTGTCTATCTATCTATCTATCTATCTATCTATCTATCTATCTATCTATCTGTCTGTCTGTCTGTCTGTCTATCTATCCGTCTATCTATCCATTTGTCTGTCTGTCTATCTATCATCCGTCTATCTATCCGTCTATCTATCCAACTGTCTATCCATCTGTCCATCCGTCCGTCTCTCCGTCCATCTGTACTGTCTGTATATCTATCTGTCTATCATCGATCTTATCTATCTATCATCGTCTGTTCTGTATGTCTGTCTGTCTGTCCTATCTGGTCTGTCTGTCTACCCATCGTCATCTATCCATCTGTCTGTCTGTCTGTCTGTTGTCTGTCTGTCTATCTATCTGTCGGTCTGTCTGTCGGGCGGTCTATCTAATCTATTTACTATTCTATCTATCTATCTATCTATCTATCCTATATCTGTCTGTCTGTCTGTCTGTCTGTATATGCATCCGCTGTCTGTTCTGTATATCCGTCTATACTATCATCCGTATAATCTATCCATCTGTCTATCCATCTGGAGATCCGTCTGTTATCCGTAGTCTGTCTGTCTGTCGTCTATCTATCTGTCTGTCTGTCTATCTACATCTATCTATATATATAATCTATCTATCTATCTATCTATCTGTCTGTCTGTCTGTCTTTCTGTCTGTCTTTTTGTCTGTCTGTCTGTCTATCTATCATCCATCTATCTATCCGTCTATCTATCCATCTGTCCGTCTATCTATCTATCCGTCTATCTATCTGTCTGTCTGTCTGTCTGTTTGTCTATCTATATGTCTGTCTGTCTATATGTCTGTCTGTCTATCATCTATATATCTATCTATCTGTCTGTCTGTCTATCTATCCGTCTGATCTATCTGTCTATCTATCTCTGTCTATCTATTCGTCTTTATCCATCTGTATATCCGTCCGTCTATCCGTCCGTCCTTCTGTCTGTCGGTCTGTCTATCTATCTATCTTCTATCTATCTATATATCTATCTATAAGTCTATCTATCTATCTATCTATCTATCATCTATATATCTGTCTGTCTGTCTGTCTGATTTTCTGCCTGTGTCTGTCTGTCTATCTATCTGTCTATATATCTATCTATCTATCTATCTGTCTGTCGTCTGTCTGTCTATCTATCATCTGTCTGTCTATCTGTCTGTCTATCTATTATCCGTCTGTCTGTCTGTCTATAGTCATCTAAGAGTATATCGATCCATCTGTTATCCATCGTCTATCCGTCCGTCTATCGTCTGTCTGTCTGTCTGTCTCTATCTTCTATCTATCTATCTATCTATCTATCTATCTAAATCTATCTATCGTCTGTTCTATCATCTATCTATCTATCTATTATCTATCTATCTATCATCTGTCTGTACTTGTCGTCGTCTGTCTGTCGATAATCCATCAGCCATCATCTGTCGATCTATCGCTATACATAAGCTGTACATAACGTGTAGAAATATATCTATCTATATATATATATATATATATATATATATTAATATCTATATAAATATATGATTTTTCCTGTTATTAATTACCTCTGCGAGAGGAGAAAACAATCTAAAGCTGTAATGTCACGTGTACAATCTACAAGGCGCCGCGATCGCTGCGGCGTGACGTCATGGCGAGGGGCGTGTCTAGTGAATTATTATTATTACATTCATTCATAGTTTACGCTTAAAAAGAGCAGGCGGCAGAACGGTGCGTCTCCTGAAGTCCAGCAGTAATCCACACCGTCCATATCTCACGAAGAGACGTAGAGGTAAGATTCCAGAATGAATCGGCTGTATTTAAGCAGCTGCGTGAGACTGAACGGGGAGCTCGTGCAGCGGTGAAGTAGGTGAAAGGTATATTCTGGTATATTCTTGTCCTTATGGTATGACACAGAAAACACAAGCTGATTCCGGACGGCAACGCAGTTTTTCTCTCAGTAAAACAAGAAAGCATGTCATTTATGTTTTTATGTATAGAAATGCATGCATGACACTCAGTGTTGCACAACGAGGGCATCTCTCCAAAGCTGAAAATTCACTTAGTTACTGTTGCTATGTGCGCGCAACAACTGCGTTGGAATATGTTTGATTTTAGTTATTGATTGCAATGTTATCAGGGAACTTGTCAAAGTGTTTGTCCTCTTGCTACACAGTTTCGATTAGTTTCGGTGCCAAGTAAGTTTACTATTGACTGAGATTTTTTTTTTTGAATGACGCACCACAACAAATCAAATAGCTTCCGCGCATCCTAATTTGTTACAGTTAGAGATGTTAATAACCGCTATGTTATCAATTAAAACCTGGAATAGGTAATCCAAAATGTAAAATGATATTATTATTTCCTAACCCACACTAAATGCGGTTTTGTGCAGTATGACAGCATGCGGTCACTTTCACTGTAAGGAAAAAGATGCAGTAAAAGTGAATGCAATTCCCTAATTCTGGCTAACGTGTCATTTTGTGTTCCACAGAATAAACATAGTCTTACAGGCTTGGAATAGCGTTATTATGACCAAATGATGAATTTTCATATTTTGGTCAGCTGTCCCTTTAATTTAATAGTTCGCTCGTAGAGCAGGAACTATGCAACTAGATATACAAACATGTGTTCCTATTTCTATTGTTTGATCAAATAACTCGGTACACGTTGCGGAATATTTAATACCAGCTTATTAAAACATATTGAGCTATAATGGCGTAGAGCAGCATATGTAACATCAACATGGTGCCGTGACCTTTCGCCTAGGCACTGCAAGCGGCGCGTCACGTGACCACGATGCTGATGGGGGGGGGGGGGGGGGGGGGGGGTTGACCTGCTTATACATAACATGACCTTCATAGTAATTGGTTTATTAGATCTGATAATATCACTGTTATACAATTATTACCATCCTTATGTAATATTAATTATTAAGATTCTTGTATTTATGTGCCGCGATTGAAAGTTGAAGTGGTCGTCTGAGCAAGAAAGTCTGGTAGTTGTACATTGTACTGTAGTAACTAATTTATTATAATAATAACAGCAATTTATTATATGAATATATGTGAATATAGAATAATATGTTTAAGGACATTGAATGAAACCTTGAAATAGCTGCTGAACGTTATTAGTTATTGGGCATTTAAATACAAACTTTCAAGTATGCATATTTTTTTTATTTATTTAGTCATTTAGCAGACGTTTTTATCCAAAGCGACTTACAAATAGAAAAATAATTAAAAATACAAGCTAAAACATTAATAATACTATATATACACAACATTTAAGAAAATAAAAGAAGGTTAAATTAAAAATGACAAAGCATACAAACCATTCAAAAACGAAACATTTAAAATGAAAACAAAAAATAAGCTAAAAAACGATTCAAAATATTTAAAAAAAACAAAAGTGGAGTATCTAATGATTTAACATGTTATGAATCTAAGCCAAACACCAACAAAAAAAATACATATGTGTATATAACAGCACACACAACATATACATGTGCCTTATATATATATACATATGATTTCATTCCTTTTCTATGTGAAGTACGAAATAACTAAATTAAATAAAACGCAAAAAAAAAAAAAAACAAAAAAAAAAAAAAAAAAAAAAAAAAAAACAAAAAAAAAAAAAAACAAAAAAAAAAAAAAAAAAAAAAAAAAAAAAAAAAAAAAAATAAAAAAAAACAAAAAAAAAAAAAAAAAACAAAAAATTTATAAAAAAACATATATAGAAATACTAAAAAACTAATACAATATTATATTACTTAGCACAGTAAAAAAAAAAAAAAAAAAAAGCTATCCATGTTCCCCATTACCAAAAGCAATTTAATAAAATTATTTAAACATTTTAAAAATTAAAAAAATAGTTGACTTCATGATCCAGTCTCCAGTCCACAAATGGGCAGGTGAGCCAATGTTGCTGTGTCCTATGGTCATAATATTAATAATTTACATTTTTATTTTAAGTGCCGTGTGGTTGTGGTGCAATAAGAATCTTTTGTTAGGTTCATAATTGTGTTCAGATGGCCTTTGAAACCATGTGGTTACTGAACTGTGCAATTAGTGCCAAGGGACTCCACAAGGGACACACTGCACAAACATTAGTTGCGTAAACTTGCCCATATCTCTGGGCATCTCTCATACCCCCTTATGAGAAGGGAAGTACTCTTTGAGATCACTTTTTAAAAAAAAAAGAGGATAATACGGAAATATATTCCAAGAATAACACTTCCTTGCATGCTAATGACAATGTGTCGTTTTTAAATGTGCATATATTAAATACACTTAGATGGTAACTAGTTTTTTTAACTCCCTTTAGGAGGATTTGCATCAGCATGTACAGTAATTTCATTTACTGTCATTGAAATATGATTAGTGAGCGCCTAAATGCTGATTTACACTCAAATATATTTTAATGTAATTTCTAAAATGTGTATATCATGTATTTAAATATATTTGTAATAATGGTATAATTTAGTCATTTAAAATATATTAACTTAAAATTGTATATTACTTATTACAGTTAAAACTATGATTCTGTATTTTACATGTGCTTTAGTTGATAAAATATTATTCAAATAATGATTTAAAATGTACTTTAAAACTTTTGATTTGAGATGATTGCAAAATGCACTTTTTAAAAGTGTACTTAAGTGTGTTAAGAGACATAGTCAAGAAAGTGAACTCTCGTCATAGTACGCGAAGTGGCCTTTAACTTAATTTCATCTGCATTATATTTCAAGATTAAATACAATTAACACAAGTGTATAATAGTATGGTTGTGTTTGTAGTAAATCAGTGGTTTGTAGCTTAAGCATTGTTCATGTAATTCAACGACTGAATGAAGTTGTCTACCTGGTTCAGAGAAGAGTTCCTGTACAAACCAATTTATCATCTTTTAACATAAGAGCGGTGAATACACCTTTGTTTTGAAAAAGTGACAAGGACATAAACCCTAAATACACACTTTATAATGCCATGCAAGCATTATATCTGATGTTGTCAATGATCTCAGACCTGTTATATTTATTATGTAAATATAATACATTGTTTGAACTTTCATGTTATGATGTTGTCATTGTCAGATGTCATTGTGACATATCAAACATCCATGCGCCTTTATTTATATCAGAGCGATGTTTACAATACAAGCGCTTGTGAAAGGTCACCGAGCTCATGAATAAAGCACATTCTGTAATCCGCTCTGTTATGTCATGCAGTATAACAATGTTTGTTCATGTTCCTTTTTAAAGGAATAGTTCACCCAATCCAAGATGTATATGAGTTTGTTTCTTCATGGGAACATATTTGGAGAAATTTGTCATTCCATCACTTGCTTATCAATGTATTCTCTGCAGTGAATGGGTGCCGTCAGAAAGAGAGTCCAAACAGCTGATAAAAACATCACAATAATCTACAAGGAGTTTCCACCACCACTACCATCCATCAATTAACATAATGTGAAACAGAAAGCTGCATGTTTGTAAGAAACAAATCTTTCTTTTAGGGTGCTTTCACACCTGTAGATCGATTGCTTTGTTACGAAACAGGGATTATAATTATTATAATGTTGCTTTTTATTCTTGGTGCAGTTCGCTTTCACACGGCAAAGTTTCTAAACGGACCAAATTTGTTAATGCAAGTCACGCGCGAGTAAACTGTTGTCTCATTGGTCAAAGTTCCACGGTTTATTTTTAGCTATTCCACTTAGCTGTCATGGCTGTCATCCGTCAGGATGGAACAATATCAGCTTTGCGGGCTTATTGTTGTTTTTTTTTGTAGCTGTCGTTATAATAATTTATCATTTTGAGCTGGAGTCCAGGATTGATTGGGAAAACATTTTTAAAGTGCACCTACTAGGAAGAAGAGCAATAAGTTGGCATTATAAAATGAAAAAGTGTGCTTTGATTGTGAATGGTGAAGACATGCTCACCCTCAGACATTCACAGGCTCATTTTGAGTTATTAGCAAAACAACAAAGCTAATGCTTTTCACGGAGCTTACGTAATTACCCATCATAAATTGTGATATAGCCTGGTTTGTTGGTCCGTTGGATCGGATTACTTTCTCACTACAACCGAACCGCTCCACAGTTTGTTTTCAATCGAGCCGAGACCACCTCAATCAGGCGATGTCGGACCAATTGTTTTGGTGCGGATCCGAGCACGATTGCCATGTTCACATATGCCCAAACAAACCAAGCTAAGGGGTAAACAGTCCTGTTTCCAAAACACAGCCATTGTGCAAGCACCTAAGATGCTTTTAACTTTCAAACCTAATATATTATAAAACGATATGCACTGCAAAATTTTTTCTCAGTAAAACAGTTCTCTGGTCTTCTCGTAACAATTTGCAAAGATCAAGCACTGTGTACAAGAAAAACACAGTCCAAAAACGTCTCGGGTACTTGTCGGAATCCCCTGTTCTCTGAGTATGGACGAGACGCTGCGTATGCTATGACGCTTTACGGTCGCCATCCTTAACGTGGTGAACGTGCCATTCTGCTTCCTCGTATTTTCAGCACGATGATTGGTCAGCATACGCAGCATCTTGTTTCCCTACCTCAGAGAACCTGGGGATTATCAAGTAACCCGATACTGTTCTCTTTCATAGGTTCACTCAATGCTGCGTGGCTATGATGCAATGGGACAGATATACCAAACACGCCAAGGTAAGAGCTGCCGTATCTGGCCCGATGATGAACCAGATAGTAACCACGGCTGGTTCAAGCGGACAAGACCCAGGAACCAGGAGCCGTGTCAACATCCAAAGTATAGAACTTGATAAAAGTGTGCGGAGAGGACCATCCTGCCACATCACAAATTATCCCCATAGGGCAGGGGTGTCAAACCATTTTCCTGGAGTTGCCCACAGCCTCTGCACCATTTAGATGCAGCCTAATTAAACACACCTTATCCTCTAATCAAGTTCATTAAGGGCTTGTATTATGAAAACGTTCCATGTGTATATGTTGTTTTGGATCAGGGTTGGAACTAAACATGCAGGGCTTCGGCCCTCCAGTAACTAAGTTTGACACCCTGCTCTAGGCAAACTCACTCCAAAACAGAGCTTGAAGAAGCCACCCCTCCGTGGTGTAATGTGCCCAAACCCTAGAGAGGTGATAAAGACCACACACCTCGTATTCCATCGAAATAGTCATCCCCTAACCCAATGAGAATGATTCTTCCATTCTTCAGCCCACGGCGTGCATCAACCAAAGCCTATTCCATCTTGGGAGATTTTCCGTCTAAGTGGCTAGAGCGTCCCTTTGAAGCTTCAAAGTCCCCCCTCACATTTCCGCCTGAACAAAAGTTAGGAGGATGTAAGATTGATGGTAACCCCTGCGAGCCAATATGTTTGCCAAAACCTTGGGAACATAGCCCAACATGGGTCTAATGTTACGCATGTGACCAATTACCCTTGCCCGGGGCGAAGTTCATACACACCTCGCTGACCGAGAGAGCTTGCAAATCCCCAACTCGTTTCAACGAAGTTAGCGCCAACAAAAAAACAAACTTGAGAGTCAGAATCCGTTCTGGAGCTGACTCCAAGGGCTCAAAAAGAGCTTCCATTAAGCCCTCCAGGACTGATGTCTGACATGTGCCAAGAAGCAACTCCAAGGGGGCATGCTGGCTTCAGACACCGAAACCCCATGCATAAACATGGAGACAAACCGATGTCTCCCCAGATGAACTTCATCCAACTCTCTCCGAGAGGCGATGCCACGACATAAACTCTCAGGGTAGTAGCAACCACTCCCACCGCAAATTTTTCTTGCAGGAACTCCAGCACTGGACCTATAGGGCAGCTGACTGGGTCCACCGCATGGGCTAAGCACCATGACTCAAAGACCTTCCACTTGGAGGAATGCAGCCTCCTCGTGGAAAGGGGTCTGGCACTAGCGACAGGCTACTGAACATCAGCTGGAAGACTATAAGTAAAAGCTGGTGGCCTTTTATGGGCCATACTCACAGCTTCCAGATCTCGGGTTGAGGGTGTCAGATCTTGCCTTGAAGCTGAGATAGCAGAACTTTTCTGATCAGAATCTCCCACGGAGGGCGATCTAGAAGAAAAATCAGCTCAGAGAACTAGGACTGGGTATTGTTTTTTTTTTTCGATACCGGTGCCAAATCGATACTTTTAAAATGGTTCCGGTGCCTAAACGGTGCCTGAACCGATACTTACTAAAAAAAAAATCCCCCAAAAATTAAGGATTGGCGGGGTTCGTGGGCGGGGCTTCACCTAACAGTATACATAGCAAAGTTGTTTTTTTGTTTTTATAATTATAAAAAGAAACAATAGAAAGAATAGAAAAAGAATAGGGAATGCTAGTGTTAGAGGGTCTTTTAAATAAATAAAACATTTCATAAACATAAAAGACAGATAATGCTAGTATTAGAAGGTCATATTTAGAATAAATAAAAAGAAAATAAGTGGAAAGAATAGAGAATGCTAGTGTTAGAGGCTTTTTTCTTTATAAATAAAACAAGTAGTTAAAATAGAAATATAATAGAGAGTGCAAATGTTAGAGGGTAACTAAGATGAAGAGATTTGTTTTCAGCCGTTTCTTAAAAAGATAAGGACTCAGCTGCTTGGATTGAGTTGGGCAGGTCTTTCCACCAGGAGGGAACAGTTAATGTATAAGTCCATGAAAGTTTTATCATAGGTAGAATGCAAAATGTTTCAATACAAGCATTTCATTTAAATGTAATTTATGCAATATTTCAAACTTTAACCCACTTGGGAAAATCAAGCCATGGCAACTGTTTAAAAGTAGCCCAATTCTGTAGAAAAAACACGGACTTGGCACCCTGCATCCAACAAGAGCTGCAGATCCTCGCTCTTTGACTGATCACAGGTCGCGAATAAGGAGAGATGACTGACAAGACCATGATGGAGTAGACTCCACAGATTCTTCGATATCTGAATCTTTGTAGATGTGCTCCCTTTACACAGAGTGCGTGTGTTTGTGAAATCGAAAGTGAAAGTAAACAAAAATATTTAAATACACCACATCCTGAGAATGGCTCCCTGATGCGCCAAAATTATACACAGTATTAGAATGTTTAAAGAAGTGGACACGAAATCGCGGAAATCAGCGGGAGCGGGATTAAGAAAACAGCCGAATCCCGGACATTTTGGGCAATTAAGAAATCCCGGCCGGACGCATTTTTGTAGGTCCAAAAAGAGGACATGTCCGGGGAAAAGAGGACGTATGGTCACCCTAATTTTTTATCTATTGCTAATCGATGTATTCTTTTTAAAGTAGCATATGGAACATATTTTCTGCCTCATTCTGTGACAAGAAGCCTCATCAGATCACAAAAGGAAGCATTTGACTGGTGTTGTGGAGTAAAAAAAGTTATATAAATGTTCTCTTTTGTTGGACAACAGGTTTAGAAATATGAATACAAGGGAGGTATAGCTTTAGGCATTTTAATTTAAGCATGTTTAGCTAAGTTAACGGAAGGCTACCTGCTGCCATCAGAGCAAGTGCAATTACTGCATTCACGCGCTCCTCGGATGCTCTCATTTCCCGAGTTGTGCTTTTAAGTCGGAACGTGAAAACAACATGGACACGCTCGTTACTACAAAGATATGTTGGATTTGTATTATTAGAGCTTTCCGACTTGAGTTCACGTGCATTTTCTCAGTCGGGAAATTATTATTTTTCACGTGCGGTGCCAGTGATGATGCTTCTTACGTCCGTTTCAGAGAACCAGGGGGGGGTGGGGGGAAGGAAAATATTTCACTCGATCGCTCAGGCATGGCACCAAAATGAAGCACCGAAAGCTGCGTTCGGATTCGGTTCTAGTACATACCGGTTACATAGGTACCAGTGCCATATTGGTACCGGGTTTCGGTACCCAACCCTACCGAGAACCACGTCTGAGATGGCCAGAACGCTGCACAACACTGCCAGAATTCAACTTGGCAGATGGAAATGCATACCGTTTCAGATCAGGCCACGGGTGAGCAAAAAGATCTATGCCCAGAGATGCAGGAGAACTCAGGGAGAACCAAAGTGGGCATTGGGACAACTCCTGCGATGCAAAGAGGTCCATTTCTGCCCTGCCTAAAGTCCCAAATCTGGGCTACTGTTTGGCGGTTCAGCATCCATCCCCCTGATTTTAGCTTCTGTCTCAACAGAAATTCCGTTGCGAGGTTCAAGGCCCCAGGACGTAAACCGCTCTCAGGGAAAGGAGTCTACCTTGAGCCCAAAGGAGAAGATGGCACGCATGCCTGTCTAGGGTGTGTGACCGTGAACCACCCTTGGCGGTTTATGTAAGATTCCACTGCCATGTTGTCCATCCTGACAATCACATGACACCCCCTGTAGTGAGGGGAGAAAGTGTATCTGTGCCAGAGAGACGGCTCTCAGCTCCAGGCTGTTTATGTGCCAAGAGAGGAACTCTCCCGCCCCAGCCATTTGGCGATGGTAACAGCGCTCATACTGACCCCTCTCAGAAGAAAGAGGGGGTCCTGCCATATTGAAAGGGTGCAGAATCAACTGCGTGACACCTTTAATAAGTGAAAGGCTGGTCCCTTCAAGCGGATCCTTAAATGTTTCATCCACCAAAGGAATGGCCTCATATGAAGCAGCCCCAGGGGCAGCACCGGGGAGACTGCTGCCATGAGGTCCAAGAGCTTGTGACAAGTGCTCACAGAAACATGATGGCCTAGCTTGAAGCGGGGCAAGCATGTGTTGAGGCGGGAAATCCAGGCAGGAGCCAGACGGACCTGCATCTGAACGGAATCCAAGTGAACCCCCAAGAAAACAGTCAGGGGGTCAGAACATTCTTTTTTTAGGCCAAGAAACATAATGTGGCGAAGGAGCACATCCCTGTGGTAACTCACTAATTCCATGGAGTGGGCTAAAAGGAGCCAATCGTCCAGATAATTGAGTACACGGATGAACTGGAGCCTCAATGGGACCAGAGCAGCATCCATGCACTTTTTGAATGTCCTTGGTGTCAAGGCCAGGCCAAAGAGAAGAACCTTGTACTGGTAAGCCTTTGCCCCAAAGGCGAACCTGAGAAACTTCCTCTGCCGCCGAGCGACCTGAATATGAAAATAGGCATCCTTCAGGTCAACAGTGACAAACCAGTCTCCTGCACGAATTCTGTGACATAATAGCCTTCCGCGCTCAACATCTTGAAGTTGCGGAGTTGCGACAGAACTGAAGTGTTTAACCGAACTGAAATGTGCGGCGAACCCAAGGCAATACCCCTGGTAGATGCTTCCATTCGTGAAAGAACTGCGATAGAGGAAGCAGTGTTGCAGTCTAGAGGACCCCCCCTGTGTGTGCCAAGATGGTCCGGAGGGGATAACATCATCCACCACAAAGGAGAGCCTCTGGCGTCATGATGCGGGATGAGGAAGCCCACAGGAACCGATGTAAGGGCCTGGTCTGTGACTGGTACAGGTCTGCTGGCTCTGGGAGAGAACTGCATGTGTCATCTATCACGTGAGCAGCAGGTGACAAAGAAATAGGTGGTAAGGGGAGAAAGCCTGGTGCGTCTCCCATCCCCCACGTCAAAAGAGAGTGAGACTGAACAATTAATGCTCACGGAAACTCGCTGAGTAGGGAGGTGTGGCAGATGTGACAGAACCAAATGAGGAGAGCGTGTTAGAAGTGGGCAGAAACGTATGAACGGTTTGAACTGAGATTTTCACAGAATTTACACTTAGAAGCGCCATAAACCACCTCCCGTGCATGCGAAAAACCCAAACACTTAACACACTTACTGTTTGGGTTGTCGCTCGCAATGAAGCGAGAACACTGCGGCTGGAGCGACACAATTCCATGCACTTCACCGTAGGGGTGGGAGAAAAAAAATAGATTCTCCGATGCATCGCGACTCTCTCTTCAACATTTCAGAATCGATTCTGAGCATGGTTTTTCCCCCGCATATGGCCCATGTGTGCGCTAGTGACAACTGCGGCAAGCTTCATTGTACAGAATATGCGCTGTGCACACGTGGCACTTGCTTTACCGTGTGTGGGTTTTTCCACCGCCGTTATTTCAGTATTTACTTTAGATATGGCTTTCATTATCCTTTGGAATTCAGTATATATAAGATGCACGAAACTCACGTACTGACAGACTTTCACGTGTGCTTTGTGTTTGATGTCCTGAAGCTTGATCGCGGCTGCGGTTAAATGCACTTGCATCTCCGAATACTTTAATATGCAACTGTTGTAAACACAGTCAGTTATGTTTTCAGAACTGGACAAAACATTTGATATATCGAAATAGAAATGTGCATTAGTGTGAATCAGTGTGAATGCAGCCTGTTAAAGTTTCCACTGTCTGTGATCTCATCAGTAATAATCAAACAGCAAAAATGCTGAGGGAAAAAAAGAAAAGCCCATAACTATGATTGTCAGTAAACTTTCGGATTGCCTACTTAAAGAACACTTATTTTTTAAATAAGTAATTATTTTAAAAAGTAGCCTGCTTATATAATTTAAAAAAATTAAAAATTAAGTAAAATTTGCACACAATAAATTTTATATAAAATGTAATATTTAAAATTTAGAATGTGACGCATCGTGATATTGAGTTGAATCGAATTGTTGACATGTTAATCGTAATTGAATTGAATCGTGAAACCAGTGAAGATTCACACCCCTATTTATAAGATGGCAGTACTGACTTACAGAGATTAAGTAGATCAAGAATCGTTTTGGAATCGGATCGTGACTCCCAGAATCGTAATCGGATCGGATCGGATCATGAATTGCCTAAAGATTCCCACCCCTACTTCACCGCAAGGAAAACAGTGTTCCACTATGGCATTCAAGTGCAAATGAAGAAAGCTCAACGAAAAACAGTCTGAATATTGGGCCAGAAAAACCGCAACAGAAGGGCTAAATTGGCTGCTTCGTGACGGCAGAGAAATCTGAGGAGGCGTTATTATGGGTTATTGAATTTGGACAGAAGTGACATTTTAAAGTTAAAACACCCTAAAGATGGAATTGTTTCTTACAAATTAGCAGCTTTTCACATCACAAGGCATTAATTGATGGACTGGAGTGGTGTGGATTACTTGTGGATTATTGTGATGTTTTTATCAGCTGTTTGAACTCTCAACCTGCCGGCACCCATTCACTGCAGAGGACACATTAGTAAGCAAGTGATGTAATGATACATTTCTCTATACATTTCTCCAAATCTGTTCTGATGAAGAAACAAACTCATCTACAACTTGGATGGCCTGAGGGCGAGTAGATTTTCTGCAAATTTGTTGGTGACATTGCTTTATTTATTTTTTTCATTCAAATTGTGAAAAACTTATATGCTGATACTATTTTTTATGAAAATGTTGTATTAAATAGCATTTTCACTAGTGGCCTCAAATATTACTACATGATACCATCACTGTATCATGGAGCAGTAGTTGTTGTTTTATTTTTATTTTGCTTTTTCTCACATTATCATAGTAACCATTTAGAAAGTTCCAGCACAGTCCTCTGAACTTTGAGTCATGTATATTACCTATGTTGATTATGACTCTTGTCTAACTGCTGTCTTACTCTTCTCTGTCACAGTGTGAGTGTACAGTCAGCATGGCAGAAGCGCATCAGGCTGTGGCCTTCCAGTTCACCGTCACTCCTGATGGCATCGACCTGCACCTGTGTCACGAGGCCCTGCGCCAGATCTACCTGTCTGGCATCCACTCCTGGAAGAAGAGGTTCATCAGGTTCAAGGTGACCTCACAACTGACCTCCTTATCCAAAACTGATTAAAGAGTTACTGTACATGAGTAACATTATCTAATCAGCTCTGAGTGTCACTTTGAAATATCTATGTTTAATTGATTTTCTTCAGGATAGTTTGTGCTTTGAAAATGATTGCAAAGCCCATTTGAATAGAACTATGTTTTATTATATTAATATTTGTTTAATATTAGATTATTTTGTGTTTCCGTAGAATGGTGTCATGACTGGAGTCTATCCAGGAAGTCCCTCGGGGCTCCTGGTTGTTTTGGTGGGTTACATGTCCACCACCAAATATGCCAAAATAGACCCATCCCTTGGGATGTTCACTAAACTGTCAAAACACCTACCAATCAGGTAAACCACTAAACAACAGTCACCTTTTTGTCATTAGTTATTAGCAATTTATTATGATACATTTGGAAGATGCCCTGTAAATAAGTCAATAACATGACAATCTTGCCAGAAGTTGTTAATAGGAAAAAAGTATAGCTGTCCGAAATTCTAAGTCATATGCAAACATGAAGGTCTGATTCTTTGCTTTGTTTTAGTTTTATCTAGTTTTGTTTTGCTTTTTGTTTTGTTTTGTTGTTTTGTTAAAAAAGTATAACTGTTAAAAGTCCAAAAACATATGCAAACACAAAGGTCTGATTCTTGCTTTGTAGTTTTTGTTTTGTTTTTGTTTTTTTTTTGTTAAAAAAGTATAGCTGTCCAAAGACATATGCAATCAGGTCTGATTCTTTGCTTTGTAGTTTAACTTGTACTTTTATTGTTTTGTTTTGCATTTGTTGTTTTCATAACTTTATTTTGTAACTGTAGCAGGAGACTTTATAGAACTTTTGAAATCCGTTGCTAATGAAAAGCTCAAGCATCAGATGTTTCTCTTTGTAGTTCTTTCAATCTAATATCTTCAAAACAGATTACAATGTTATACAAGAAATGTGTTTTATTACTGCTCTATATCACACGCAGTTCACCAGCTTATTTTATGAGTAGTCATAACAAACAATTCCATGTCTCTGAAAATCTTATTATACCTTTCATTCATGTACTCATAACTTACAGTGTAGCTACAGTGCTGATAATAACAAATCATTACTTAGCATTCCTTAACTAGTGTTGAAGTAGTGATCTATGCTGATTAAATATTATATAATTTTAATAATTAAAAAAATGTTTAGTAACCTAATAATAACTAATTATTACAGTGTTTCGGAAAGGGCCCTGCAGTTAATTTCTAACTTAACGGCTGTATTTCCCTTCAGTAAGTACGTAACAGAAGAAGGGCAGCGTGTTGTTGGTGGTGTGCTGATTGGGACCGGATTGTGGATTGCTGTGACTTTCGTAATGAGAAATGTCCTCAAGTACTTGCTGTCCTGGCACGGCTGGATGTTCAATCGCCATGGATCTTTGAACTTAAAAACTAAAATCTGGTTGGTGAGTGTGGCCTTGATGGAGAATCGATCACTTAAAAGAATAATTCACCCAAATAATATGCTATATTATGCAAATATTGGCCATTTTTGTAGTCGACATGACCCAGAGTTTTGGTTTTTAGATGAACTATACCTTTAACACACCCAGCTTTGTAAATATTTCCCTAGAGTATATTCAGAGAGAGTCCAAAGTCTAATAAGTTTGTTTCATAACATAATTTCAGCACTGTTCTGATAATTGCATATTTCTTTTGAAGTTTTCTCTGCGTCATTGTGTCAGCTTTTGATATCTGTTCACTAGAACTTGTCTAGTTTTATTATTGGAAGAATCATCCTTGTCTCATGTTTGACGCTTGACCCAGTATTAACGCTATTCACACAGGTGTTAGTGAAGTTATTTTCGGGGCCAAAGCCAATGCTGTACAGCTTCCAGAGTTCACTACCACGGTTACCAGTGCCTCCTGTAAAAGACACAGTTAGAAGAGTAAGCAAAGCATTTTTATTGCATTTTAAAAAGATCTAATTTATTAATAGGTCAATGACTGATTTTTTTTTGTAGTGCACTTCTTTTTAAGTACCCTCACTTCTTCACATCTTTATTGTTTTTTTTTTGTTTTGTTTTTTTTCAGTATCTTGAGTCAGCTCGTCCTCTGATGGAGGATGAACAGTACAAACGCATGGAGGGGTTGGCAAAGGACTTTGAGAAGAACGTTGCCCCAGACTGCATGGTACTTAAGCTCAAATCCTGTGGGCCGCCAATTATGTAAGTTTGCTCTTTTTCTACTATTCAAGATCACTCTCAACCGATTTTCTTGAGGGATTTTGGGAACTTTTTTTTTTTTCTAAAGTGCAGTCTGGTTATATCTCATTATAAAAATGCCTCAACCTTTTTCAAGTTTGCCTTTCTTTCAAAATAGCATGAAGCTTCCTAAATAATGTACCTTAAAGGGTCATAGATTTATTTCTAAAAGAAATAATTTTGTGTATTTGGTGTAATGAAATGTGTTTATGCGGTTTAAGGTTAAAAAAACGCATTATTTTCCACATACTGTACATTATTGTTTCTCCTCTATGCCCCGCCTTTCTGAAACGAGTCTACAAAGCTCATCGGTCTGAAAAGCGCGGTGTGCTCTGATTGGCCAGCTATCCAGTGCGTTGTGATTGGCCGAATACCTCAAGCGTGTGACGGAAATGTTACGCCCCTTACCATATTGTGATGCCCTGTCCGTCCGGAGCGATGAGACAAAAACATTAAAACCCATTATAAACGAGGCATTTGTTGCATCCAGTGGGGACATAATTACGGATTACAATGACTTATACTGTTTTTTTACGCGTTGCGTTGCATTGCGCCGCGTAAACATAAAACCATGTCTGCATTTGTGATCGGAGAAATGACAAACAACAAGCGCTACTCTACACTGTTTAAAACTCGCGTTTGAATCATCAGTATTCTTTAAATATAAAAAACGTACTTGTGAGTCAGAACAGCCGGCATTGTATTCTACTCTACCAGGATCAGGAAACAGTCCTCCATAAAATGCACTGGACACATCAGAATATTTGGGTTGAACTGTTCTGGAACAGTGTTGTAAATACAACTTAACCACTGTCGTGTCCCTCTTTTGGAAGACCAAACAAAGTAGTTTCGCTTTCACAACGAAACACACGGAGGCCAACTGGAGGGCTTGCGGCAACCACATGTGGCGACCACCCGGGCTGGGGGGGGACTCCGCTTCGTCCATGGTGAAAGCCGATCTGGCGATCCACAGCGCGAAGTTGATGTATTTCCTCAGTGACCAGGACAGATCGGCTTTAGGCATGACAAAGCGGATATCTCCTCTTTTGGAAGGCCAAACAAGTAATTCACATTTCACAACGAACACACAGCGCGTGTTGGGTCGCGGCAACAACAATACTACAGCGAGAATAAAAGTTACACCTTTCTTTGCGTGAACATTTGGGTGGCGTTATGCAAATCTTCCCACATCGTGACGTAGACGTGGGGGCGTGTTAGAACGAGCCGTTTTAGGCGGGTGTGGTTGACTCTTAACCTTTTATAAAGAATATCTCTTTGGATTTGAGACTTTAGTCTTTGCAACTTTACAAATCTTCTTTATGCATCAAGAGCTTGTAACACTCCAAAGAGAAAGGAAAAATTGAAATCGCATCATATGACCCCTTTAAGTTACCTTTATTTGAGGTTTGTGTCATGCTGTAACGTGGGGTTTGGGTTTTGTTTCTTGTTCAGGTTTTCTGGTCTTTTATTTTGATATTTTGCCTTGTTTTATATTCCTGTCGTGTGTTCCTTGCCCCTCATGTGATCATGTCATGTGCTACACTTGTCTGTGTGTCATGTTGTGATTGGTTGCTTTAGTCATGTGCCTGGTTTCCCATTGGTTGGTTTGTGTCTTGTAACTCTTATTGTTTGGTATTTATAACCCTCATGTTGCCATTGTCTCTGGTCGAGTATTGAATGTAAACCTGCTGTTGGTGAGTTTGTGTTTCTGTTCATGCCAAGTCAAGTCTGTTCAAGTCAAGTCTGTTCATGCCAAGTCAAGTCTGTTCAAGTCAAGTCTGTTCATGCCAAGTCAAGTCTGTTCAAGTCAAGTCTGTTCATGCCAAATCGAGTTTGTTTCAAGTCAAGTCTTTCTTTGTTTGGATTTTAGATATTACTTTGTTAAATAAAAGCTGCACATGGGTTCTTACAACTTGCCTTCAGTGGACTGATTGTTACACATACCTTGTATTATGAATATTTGACTTTGTTCTACTGTAATTCTCTCAGGTCAGCGACTGGTGGGAGGAGTATATTTACCTCAGAGGTCGAGGACCAATCATGGTCAACAGCAACTACTATGCAATGGTAAGACTGATATGCAATGGATAATCTGGATTTTGTTAAAAAGAAAGTCAAATTGTCAACAAAAAAAATCAAGACGGTGAAATTTATTATGAAATTGATTAAAGTATTTAATCAAAATATGAAATTAACAAATTTACATTACGTTTTCCGAAAACAATTTTTTTAATATATCTTTCACATGTGCCACGGCACCAACCACATCAGTTTGTGTGGCATAGAAATGTTATACATTTACATGATGTTTTGCTTGTAGAGCAAACCATTTTTTATAAATCTTCTACCTTGGTCACAGTACCAATTTTGTGGTGTAGAAATGAACAAATTTACATTAGATTTTGCTTGTATCAAAAACTATTTTCATAAATCTGCCATCTGGGTCACAACACTAATTTCTGTAGTGTAGATATTAAGAAATTCACATTAAGTTTCGCTTGTAGCACAATCTATTTTTGTGGTGTAGAAATTAACAAATTTACATTACATTTTGCTTGTAACACAAACTATGTTTATAGCTAAATCTACCATCCAGGTCATGGCACCAGTTTTTCTGGGGTAGAAATAAACAAATTTACATATATTTTGTTTGTAGCACAAACAATTTTATAAATTTGCCATCCAGCACCAATTTGTGTGGCATAAAAATGAATGAATTTACAATAAGTTTTGCTTGTAGCACAAACAATTTTTTTATAAATCTGCCATCCGGGTCACGGCACCAATTTTTGGAAAGTTGTTTTAACTCATTTAACTCCAGGTTGCTCGAAGGAGATTGTTTGTATAATAAGTTCATAGCACTGTTCAATGGCAGTATCTCAGGAGAGTGACAATCACTTTCTCTGTCTTTATCAGGACTTCCTCTATGTGATCCCCACTACACGTCAAGCTGCCCGTGCTGGTAATTCCATCCACGCCATCATGATGTACAGAAGAAAACTGGACAGAGCGCAGATCAAACCAGTGAGTGTAGATTCCACAACAAACATATTCATCAATATTTGCTTAATTAAATGCAATTCATGATTTTTATACCTTCGTTCTATGCAAGGATAATGTATTCGTTTTACCACTGATGAAGGAAATCAAACACTTTAAAGTGTCATCTTGAAATTAAGCCTACATAATATATGTTAGACTCAAAGGAATAAGTTGCCATAAACGTAAAATGTTTTGTTATCATGTCATCTGCATGTTTTGCTCTTTTTCATGGAAGATATTTTGCAGGATGTCAAGCAGCACTTTTCCATACAACAAATTGTCAAGGTTCTAAAACAACCACAACAAATAACGTAATAGTAGCCAGTATAACTCATGACTTGTATGTATACAAAGTCTTCTGAAATAATACGGGAGCTTTTTGTGAGGAACAGGCCAAAATGCTTTCAAATTACATTAAATAACCTTATTTCTATATAAGCAGCATCATGCAAAATATCTTCTTCTGTGTTACACAAGATAATGTCATAGAAGTTTGAAATGATACAGAGGTAAGTAAAAGGTAATGAAATGCACGTTTGGGTGAACTATTCCCTTAAGTGTAATTATTAATGTTTCATAGGTCTAAGTAATGTATGGGTCAGTGGCGGTAAGCACTACTCAGAAATTCAGATGAAACATTAACTACTTCTGAAAACTGAGCTTTAACTATCACAAGGTGTTTATTATATAGTATATGACTATGCATATGTGTGTGTGTGTATATATATATATACTGTATATATAAAAAGGCTGTTTGTCAAGTCATGTCATGCCATGCCTGTCTCTCTCTCTCTAACCCCCCAAACTCTGTGTGCATGACTGTGAAAGCGTACCCCTCATAAACAATCTTGTGTTTTGTTCCTCGCTCCCGGACGTTTCTGTGTTTGCTATGTGCGCTCACACACCACACGCACAGTTATACTTGCTGGAGAAGCGAGTGCCGCTGTGCTCGGCGCAGTGGGAGCGGATGTTTAACACGTCCCGTATTCCCGGGCTGGAGACAGGTAAGAGGAGGGGCTCGTCCGTCCCGACCCACATCTGACCCACACCCTCCATCAGCTCCAGCTGTGGCCGCCTCAGACTCAGCCTCAGGACAACAGCACAGCGGACAGGAGAATACAGAACTAATTGACTCAGTGGTCGACTAATAAGGGCTTTTTATTGGCTGATTTCTAGAGAGCAGGGTGAATGATGGGACATATAATTATGATTTATATGATATCATACAATTTAATGATAGCAGGCGACACCAAATCTTTCTTGGACACAACTAGCAGTAGCAGATGATAACTATAATATCCAATACCGATAATAGTGATACACCAATATATCAGCCAATTATAGAAACCAGTAAATAGTTGCAAAATCCTGATAATTAATGATATATTATTATAATAAATAATTATAATATTTTATGTTATTATTCTAATTGAATTTATAATTCATATTATTTTTTTTCTTTTTATTGATAATCATATACTAAGATTTTATAATATTTATGATAACAATTCTAATTGTATGGAAGCACTAATTTAGCTAGAATTTGTAAATCGTATTAATTACAATGTTAGTAGTATTTAGTAAGTATTTCATTTTAGTCACCTAATCCATTAACAAGCTGTCTGACTTCTTTTTTGAATTTTGGTACAAGATTTTCTAATGATTATGATATACTATATCCGTAACTGTTATCTATAACATTTTCATAATATTAAGCGAATTCTGGACTCCTTATCCACTTAGAATATTTATATACGATTCAATAATATAAAATAGTGATACAAACAATATATTGGCCACAATAGAAAATAGTTTAAATAGTTAAAAATTAAATACATAATACGTAGGGCGTCAGTCGATTAACACGTTTTTATCTAATTAATTACAAGATGGGCGTACCGTAGTACTTAATTGTCAATTAAGCCGACTATATCTCTAGATTTGTCGTGCCTGACAATCACCACACACCAAAAGATACATTTAAAGCCATTTACTTGGGGTTAAAGAAGAAACGTCTTATCATGTAATCTTACAACTAGTAGCTTTAGAAAGAAATATTGATTTGATTTAACATAACATTGTAAACGAAATGTTTAGGCTATAATGGCCTAACATAAACTATGGAACAGAAAAGAAGATCATTCGAAAAACAGCTCAGTATTTTTTGTTCATACAATGAAAATCATTGGTAACTAAAACAGCTTTGTTACCAACAGTTTTCAAAATATCTTATTTTGTGTTCCATGGAAGAAAGAAAGCCATACAGGTTTGAAACGACATAAGGTTAATTGATGACATAATTTAAATTTGCTGGTGAACTATCCCTTTAACTATCCCTTTTTTAAATTAAATGATAACCAATAAGAAATTAAAACTGCCAGCTGGTGGCGGGAAATGTCTTTATGAGTCATGTATTCATTCATTCATTTGATTCATTCAAACGACTCAGTAAATGGCTCTCTTTATGAACGGGCCTTTGAATCATTGGTTCACACGATTCGTTCAAAATGCGGATTCATTCAGAAATGAATGCTGTGGCTTTAAAGGTAATTTCTCTGCAAAATTTATTTTGCAATATTAACTAAGACAATATTTTGTTTAAAATATAACAATATAACTTCTATTAACTGAAATGTTGTACACATTAACTCATGATATTGAACTCATGATCTTTTCTCTGACCGGTTGTGATATCATCTGAAATAAATATGAGACAAAGATTTTTTGCCCAATATCTGATTTTAGGCCTAACTGTATTTTGTTTTGTCACCTGTCAACTATATGACAATGTAAGAGACATACAGGTTGGGGGCGGGCCAGTGCATACGCGTGAAATATTTTAATCTCGTATTTTTTTCATAACTAATTACAGTTAAACTGACAGCCCTAATATAATCATCATAAATATTAAAATATATGATATTAATATATAATACATATTAGTATTATTATGTATTATTTATCGTATTAATAATATATCTTATATTGTATATTTTAATTATATATTATTCATATAATTGTATAATTTCATGTAATACATTTTTTTTTTTAAATGTTATTTATTTAGAATTGCTCTCATGCCATTTACAGCACGAGAGCATTTTTTTTCTGTACTGTATGTTGTTCATCAGTCACCCCACACTCTTCAAATTTGCCTGAACCATTGGAAAATGCACATCAGACGACCACTGTCAAATAATCCTAAAATATCAAATATCATATATTGCATCTGGCTGACTGTTATATCGGTTTTGAAATTGTTTTTAGAAGGTATAGGCTGTTTTGTCATTTGGCAGCTGTGCTGTTATCCGGCTGGTCATCACGTTGAATTCATCTCTCCTGATGATCCTTCACTCCTTCCACTTTTTCCTTTTTAGTTTCCAGTTTTCCTCTACAGGTATTTTGGGTTTCTTCCTTGTTTTTGTGTTTGACCTTCCGTTCTGCTTCACAGCTCATGGTGTTAAACACAATCCCCATGTGCTCATCTCAGTACGAGCGTATGTTCAACACCAGTCGCCTCGGCCCCCTGCCCCCCCCGTTCCGGTGTAGAAAAGTGTAGAAACAGGTAGAGCTATCCTCTCGCCTGCTTCACTTCGCAACCAATCCGCAACCAATCCGCTTTTAGATGCTAGCGAGCGACTGCTGTGGGCCTGAACTGCATAAGGGTTTGTGATTTGGATTGGCTGGTGTTTCTGGAGGAAGCAGACAACAGGAATTACTTTTGTGTGCTTAACTGATTCTTAACTTGATAACCTATTTGTGTGATTTAATGTTTAACCTGTTATCTGAAACAGGATGAATGGGGAACAGGAAATAGCATGTTTTTACACCCGTCTGGCTATATAGTGGTGCCAGTCAAAGATGACTGTTGTTTTTATTGCTACTAATTTATAACATACTGTAATACTCCACACCCCGAGGCTTCTGCAACACATCGCCCACCTCCGCGTCCTCCGACCCCCCGCGAGTAGTGCTCATAATAACTCCGCCACTCATACTCCAGACTTAACCCTACACGCTGCCCCCCCACCGTTCACCTGAGCTTTCTCTCACTTAATAACGTGCAAGTCCTGATAATGTGCCGGTCCACAGCCAACGTGGAACTCTGTGGAATTGAGTTATAATTCTACTACTGATCGTCCCTAAATTATATTGCCGTCCCATATCGTACCCATCATTTAGAATAAATAACCGTTTAGAGTGCATAAACTATTACTGCAAAACTCAAAAAGCAATAACTAATAGTCATCAATATAATACTAATGATGATCTATTACCTGATGAGATACTGCTGACTTAACATTGATTTTTATGGATCGACGATCTAGAGTTGCCGACGATCGCCCTCCCTCACCCACACCTGCGCCACTTGTGATCTATCATCCGTTAAAACCCCCTAACAATATAACTGACTTACTAATATCAATTCACTAATTAAATCTAATCAACCCACCTTAATCAAGTAATAATAGTGACATAATAGAGCTTAACTGAACAACCCGAAATCCCACATATAATAATTTTCTCCTGCCCTCATCTCATCCTTCGCTACTCGACTTTGTAACATATAAAGACTTATATTACTTCTTACTCTTATACAATAATACTAATAAACTACACTTTCCGGCTGCATGTTCTCTTCCTGCCCCACCCAAAGAATCCCCTATCATCTCATCGTTTATAAATGATGCTGCTGATTCTCCTGCCTGTTGACCTAATTTAGCGGCTGTACCCCTCTGCAACGCCCCTCCTCCACTGCAATAACCCGACGCTACGTCTCCAACGACTAATAACTAGATCTCTTAAGACACGGATCCCTAATCCTTCCCCTATATTTCCAGATATAGACCTCCTCTTGTCCCTCCTCCTAATCATCAAGTAGAAGCATTCCAATGCCCCAGCATTGACTTTCCTACACATACAGAATACTCTAATAATCATAATCATAAATAGTAAGTAGTCATATATGATATCTATATATTTAATTCTATATATATTCTATATATATATATATCTCTATATATGTGTGGTGTGTTTGTGTGTGTGTAATAGTATATTTGAATTGGCAGGTAGACAGTTTCCTGCATAAAATAATTTATATATTAATATTTATGTTCATCGTTTAATATTGGTGTATAGTAATAAGTGGTATGTCCAGCGGAGACCCGTATGACCGCGCCATACCAGTGTTTATGCCCAACCACCGACAGTGAGACACATACACAACACCTTTGTTATTCATTCACGCAGTGGTAACAGTAGTCCTGCACGGCCATTGGTTTGTGCAGAGCAGAGCTGCACGAGAACCTCCTTCTGGCGCGAAGCCTGCCCCAAGACCGCCAGATCTTGTAGGCGCGGGCATCGGCTGATATAAGCCGAGGGTCCGGGGTTCTGCTAGACAGCTCGCCACAGAGCATTCATGTTTACTTGACTGAAGCACGACTGAGTCTGTGTTGCGCTACATAGCATTGTGGGATAACGTCTAATGTTTCTGTGCAGTATTTAGGGATCGTCCCGATCTCCGGGATTTATTTGATGTGGTCCTGTGTTAGACGGTTAGTAACTGAGTACGTTCCCTTCGATTACTGCGTTGGGAGTATTGTAAGGGAACAGTCCAATGTCTTACACATGTAATGTCGTGGGAATGATAGTTATATGGGTGTGATAACTTCCAAAGCAAATACTATGCTTATAGAGAAGTCAACAATAACCGAAGGCTAAAACAGGCTGAGCTTGCTAAGTCACACCCAAGCTGGTTAATCATTCCAGAGTATACAGTAACTTCGCACCCAGGGGTCGAGAGAAAAGGCTAAGCAATACCAGAGAACTTGGGCGCTGCACGGCCAAGGGGTCTCTCTCATGTCTGTTTACGCAGTGTGTGCCATTTCAAGCGGAAAGGATCCTGGTATGTAAGGCTGGGACTTCCAGGTTATAAAACCTTGCAAATGTGGACAACGAGCCCCAGCCGGCCGCCTCACAAATATCCAATGGACACACCACTGGACCATGCCCAAGACGAGGCGATGCCTCTAGTCGAGTGGGCCCGTACTCCAATGGGGCATTGGAGGCCCAAGGAAGAGTGTGCTAGCGAGATGGCGTCTACTATCCATCTTGAGAGTCTTTGCTTCGTAACCGGAAACCCCTTGGTGCAGTTACCGAAGCTGACAAAGAGTTGTTTCGATCGCCTATAGCAGCGGGGGAGTGGCGAACATCGGTCCGGGGAGAAGCCGAGCTGCAGAGTTTGCTCAACCTATCAAGACGACCAAGCAAACCAAGTCTGAACTGTATACTAGGCAGCTTTTTTTTTTTTTTTTTACAGGCAGGGAGTTTTCATAGGGTTGGAGCTGAACTCTGCAGGGTTGTGGCTCTCCAGGACCGGAGTTCGCCACCCCTGGCATAAGGTATGGACATGTAATCATATGATATAAAGCCCAGGGTCCGGTCTTCCGGCTTAAGCGAGATAGCTCTCTGTCTTCCTTTAGATGGAGGCAACGGGATGATTGCCAGGTATGCTTCCGATGCCAGTTGCAGCCTCCGCGGTTTTAATTGTTTGTGTATTGCGGGTACCACGTTGGGTTCATGAGGGGGGTCTCGCCTTAGAGGGCGCTACTTTATGTTGAAGTAATGGCCATCGTTTCAGGATGACTTTAGTGTTGTTAGGCCTGAATTCCAGGCAGGCAGGGCTAATTGAGAGCACCTGCAGGTCCCCTATTCACTTTACCGATGCTAGTGCCAGAAGCAGAGCAGTCTTCAGCGATAGCGAACTAATGTTGGCGGCTGTAGCGGCTCGAAAGCGGGGCCCTTCAGGGCCCTCAGCACAGTGGGCAGGTCCCATGAAGGGACGGTAGGGGGACGAGGCGGATTCAGCCTCCTTGCACCCTTCAGGAAGCGGATGACCACACTATTTTTGCCCACTGATTGGCCCTCATAGGGACATGAGAGGCCACTATAGCCGCCACATAGACTTTGAGCGTGGAAGGGGAGCGACCCTTATCCAGCAGCTCTTGTAGAAATGACAGCACCTCTGCTAATTCGGAAGTGAGAGGGTCTTTGCCACGGTTTAAACACCAGGCGGAAAAAAAAAGACCACTTTAAGGCATAGAGACATCTTGTAGACGGGGCTCTAGCCTCCAAAATTGTGTTTAAAACTCGCTCTGGGAGACTCGAAGGCTCCCGTCGAGCGGCCAGAGGTGCAGGGCCCATATGTCGGGCCGAGGATGCCATAATGTCCCGTTCGCTTGAGAGAGGAGATCCCGTCTCAGTGGAACAGGCCAAGGGGCCGCTATCAGTAGCTGAGTCAGCTCTGATAGCCACAGCTGGTTCATCCAAAGAGGGGCTACCAGGAGAACCCTGTGTTTTGTTCCCTCACTAGCCTGATTACCGTGGTCAGAGCGATCGGGGGGGAAAAGCATTAGAAGGAAGTTGGGCCAAATGTGGGCCAACGCGTCCCTGGTCTTTGAGAAATAAATTGGGCAGTGAGAGTTGTCTTCTAAGTCGAAGAGGTTGACCTCTGCCTTGATGAAGATCTCCCAGATTCTCTGAACCGTCTGCGGATGGAGCGTCCACTCCCCTGAGGGGACATTGCTCCGTGATAACATGTCCGCTCCCTGGTTCAATATGCCCGGTATATGCGCTGCCTTTAGCGAGCGCAGGTTGGGTTGAGCCCACTCTAAGAAGCACTCTACCAGCATGAAGAGGCACTTTGAAGAGAGGCCTCCCTGGCGATTATGTAGGACACAACCGACATGTTGTACGATCGGATTAGCACATGGTGCCCTTCCAGGACTGGCAGGAAGAACTGACAGGCCCGACACACTGCTAGCATTTCCAGGCAGTTGATGTGGAAGCCTTTTTCTGCCTTCGACCAGTGGCCGAAAGTCGGTATGCCCTCGCACAGCGCCCCCCAACCTGAGTTGGAGGCATCTGTCGTGACAACTGTCCTTCTTGCAAACCATCCCCATGGCCACGCCCTGCTCCATCCAGCGGGAGTTCTTCCAGGGAGTCAGGGCCGATACACAGGCCTGACTCACCCTGAAATGCAGGCGTCCGTGACGCCACGCATGGGATGAAACCCGTGGTTTCAACCAGCGCTGAAGGGGGGCAATACGAAGCAGACCCAACTGTAGCACTGACGATGCCGCCTCCATGAGGCCCAGCATCCTCTTAAACGTTTTGAGAGGGCAAGAGGTGCCAATCTCGAAGGAGGTCGCCAGCCTCCGTATGGCCAGAGCTCGTTCTGGCGTGACTACAACTTTCATTTGGGTATGAGTCGAAAACTGCTTCAGGAACAAAGTTTGTTGGCTGGGAGACAGAGAGCTCTTGGCGAAATTGACCCTGAGTCCCAGGCATTCTTAGTGGCTGAGGAGGAAGGATCTGTGAAATAGTAGCTTGTCTTCTGACTGGGCCAGAATGAGCCAGTCGTCGAGTTAATTGATAATACGGATTCCCGTCTGTCTTAGAGGGGAGAGAGCCGCATTCATGCACTTCGTAAAAGTGTGGGGGCAGGGACAGCCCAAAGGGAAGGACCGTATATTGATAAGCCACTCCTCGAAGGCGAATCTCAAGAATGACTTGTGACGAGGGGCTATCTGGATGTGAAAGTATGCATCCTTCAGGTCCAGGGAAAAGAACCAGTCTCCTGAGCGAATTTGCGTGAGGATCTGTTTCAGTGTAATCATCCTGAATGACCTCCTCATGAGGGCGCGATTCAGGTGTCTGAGATCGAGGATGGGTCAGAGGCCACCATCTCTTTTTTGGGGACGAGGAAGTAACGGCTGTAAAAGCCTGAATCGCTCTGGGCTGGAGGAACCTCTTTCATGGCTCCTTTTGCCAGCAAAGTCATCACCTCTGAGCGCAGTACGTGAGCGTCCACACTCAGCACTGAGGTAGGGACCACGCCGCTGAAGCGTGGGGGTCTTCGAGCGAATTAGAGTGAATATCCTCGCTTTATTATCCCCATAACCCATCTCGACACTCCGGGGATGGCCTGCCAGGCCTCGGCCAGCGTGACGAGGGGTTAACTTAACTCAGGTGACTGGCCGCAAGGGGGTTTGCCCTGTCAAAGCGCTGCGTGGAGAGTGATACAAGCGGGGCCTTGCCGGCTTTTAATCACTCACGCCTGATCGATCATACCCGCGAGTTTGCCATTTCTGCCTCCGAGTAACTGGGAGGAGAGAAACACTAGAGCAGGGGAGGCAGGGCTTAGTGACGCACACACAAATGCGAAACCGCCCGCGTTTCGCTTTGATCTGCCTGGGAGGATTAAGCTGCTCGTATAACGAGGTGCACCGATCCCCATGTGTAACACACACTGGCAGATTAAGCACGCATGATGTGTGTAGAGGTTTGCTCAATTCTGATCATTCAACCTGTGAGCTCGTCATTGCTTCCTCCGAAGTAGCTGGGAGGAGAGAAACATGAGCACGGGGAGGCGGGCCGCCTTCCACGAACGAACAGGGGCAACTGCTTTTGTAAAAGCGGCCCGTGTCTGTGAGCGCAGCCAAAGTGACACACACACAAATTTGAAGCTGTCAGCGACAGCATCTGCTCCGATCTACTTTGTAGGATAAAGCCGCTCGATGTAAAGAGGGGCACTAATCCTTTTGTGTGAGACACAGATCGAAGCGCAGCGGGGAGGGCGAGTACGCAGGCTCTGTGTCAGCGTGAGATCGCTCAGACCCGGTTGCTTAGTTCCCAGGCTTCGTCGTTTCTCTCTTCGAGGCTTGCTGAGAGAGGAGAAATGTGAGAGCGGGTCTGTATAGTCAAAGGCGGTCAGCGAGTGGAGAAAAGCGAGACTCATGCTCGAGTGAGCATTCTGTCTTAGTAAGCGCGTAGCTCACTGCCCTTCTGCGGCGGATCCGAGTGCAATGGAGAGAGCACGCAGGCACAGTGCCGGCATGAGATCAGTCAGACCGATTGTTTATTCCCTGACTCCGCTGTTTCCCTCTCCGAGGCTCGCTGAGAGAGGAGAAACGGGAGAGCTGGGCTGCCTTCAGTGAAGGCGGTCCGCGAGTGGAGAAGAGCGAGACTCATGCTTGAGTGAACATTCTGTCTCTGTAAGCTCGTAGCTTACTGCCCTTCTGTGGCGGATCCGAGTGCAACAGGGAGAGCGAGCACGCGGGTACAGTGCCGGCATGCGATCGCTCAGACCCGGTTGCTTAGCTCCCTGTCTCCGCTGTTTCTCTCTCAGAGGCTCACTGAGAGAGGAGAAAACGGGAGGGCGGGGCTGTCTCCATTGGAGGAGGACCGCGAATGGAGAAGAGCGAAACTCGTGCTCGAGTGAGCATTTTGTCTCAGTAAGTGCGTAGCTCACTGCCCTTCTGCAGCGAATCCGAGTGCAAGGGGGAGAGCGAGCACGCGGGTACAGTGCCGGCATGCGATTGCTCAGACCCGGTTGCTTAGTTCCCTGACTCCGTTGTTTCTCTCTCCGAGGCTCGCTGAGAGAGGAGAAACGGGAGAGCGGGGCTTCCTCCAGTGAAGGCGGTCCGCGAGCAGAGAAGAGCGAAACTCATGCTCGAGTGAGCATTCTGTCTCGGCGAAAGAACAGTCTCTGCGTGGGGTCTGCCCAGACAGATGACGTATTCATTGCTCTTCTACATCGTGCAAGTTTCCCTGCACGAGCCACACTCGCAGAGCGACATTTGCAACAATGTCGCTAAAATTTTCTCTTTTAGGGCTTACCTGCTAGAAATAAGCTCTTTTAGAATCGCCGGATGGCGGCAGGGAAAACGAACTGGAACTGCTGTGTCGCTGTAGCGGCGGAGAAGCAGGTCAGCTGTGCTGAGAGGTCCCGATTCCAGCTGCGAAGGCGTGTCAACGGCGAGCAGGCTTTCAGGATCAGCGATGAGTGTAGAGTCGTCGCTGAAGGAGAATAAATCTGAGAATCCTGTGGCGAGCGCCCGCTTATATAGCCAGATGCCCCGCCCATTCTGGCGGGCTTTGGCAGGCTTCGTCGCCATAGGCTGGTGCAGCTCCGCTGCCGAGCCATTGGTTCGTTTTTTAAGCTCTGCACGAACCAATGGCCGTGCAGTTTCACTGCGTGAATGAAAATAGGCTTCAGTTCAGGAGAAAAAAGGCTTTTTTCCCATATGTGTCTAGCAAGACGCAGTACGAGTGTAGTATCGAAAGGGAACAAGCCTTTGTTTGGCCTTTCTTCTCATCATCTACTTTACCTTTCTCATCTCACCTTTTACTTTACTCGTCATTGTCTACTGACCACCATTAATCATTTAACCCTTAACAAATACAGCCTAAATATGACACATTTTGCCTAATTTAAACTGTACAAATAAGTGTTACATTATTTGAAATGATTGTTTTCATGCACATTGACACATCTCCATCCTCACATCCGTATTCTTCATCAGACGTCCTTCAGCACATGAATGAGAGCAAACACATTGCCGTGTATTACAAGGGACACTTTTACAAAGTGTGGATGTTTTATGACGGACGGCTGCTGTTGCCTCGAGAAATTGAGCAGCAGATCGAAAGGATCTTGGCCGACAAGTCTGAACCTCAACCAGGAGAGGAGCTGCTGGCCGCTTTAACAGCGGGTGACAGTGCGAGTTATGTTATTTATTTTAAATAGTTTATTTATTTGTCATACTTATTTTTAATTAAAGAATTTTTATTAAATTTTTTTAAATAATAAAAAAAAAATTGGTAACTAATAACGCAAAATGATATTGTAAAATAGTAATAACAATAAAAAAATATTTTAAATCTCATAGTCAATGAGATTGCATTAATAAATGAAATAAGGTTTCTTTTAACTGTGGACTTGAGCTGGAAACATTGTGTCTGCGAAATCTACGAACTGCAGCTTTCATTCATGAACCAGACGTTGTTTCTTCTCTTTCTGTTCACTAAAATGTGATCAAAGCCCATTAAAGAACAAGCGTTGATCCAGGTGATTTTATCTCTGCTTTTGTTCCTCATTACCCAGAGTTCCCTGGGCCAAAGCCCGCTGACAGTTCTTCAGTCGAGGGAAGAACAAGCAGTCTCTGGATGCCGTGGAGAAGGCGGCTTTCTTTGTTTCTCTGGATGACACCGAACAGCGTTACGATCCAGAGAATCCAGTGCAGTCGCTGGACAGCTATGGCAAATCTCTGCTCCACGGAAAATGCCATGACAGGTGACTATGACCTCGCTTGATTAGAATTAAATCCGATTATTGTGCAACTTAATATATTTCTGTTCATTTCATGTAATTTTCAAAAGTTTGGGGTCAGTAAGATTTCTTTAAAAGAAATGAGTACTAGGGGTGCGCCGATCCGATATTCGGTATCGGTATCGCTCTGATACTGGCATTTTCTGCTGGATCGGGGTATCGGTCAGACGAGACCGATCCAAGTCCGATATAGTGCGTATACTATTCTGTGTTATTATTAAGCCCCACAAAAGCCACAAAAACATTATAAAGCAGCATAAAGTTTTCGTGCACTACATTTCAAGTGTTCTGAAGCTTTTCCATAGTTTAATGTGAGGTACAGCTAAATATTTAAGTAAAGTTCACGTAAACTCTTCTCTCCGCAGCGGCTGTCTGTCATCCTCCATTCAGCATTCAAACGGCGTGTCGCATTCGGTTACTACAGTCAAAACGATGAAACTCTCTCCAAGATGATTAAATGTTCCTAATGTTATACTTGATCTGTAAATAAAGATAAATGCATAAAAGGAATTATCTTGCTGGAGTTTCGTGCTGTTTCTAAATCGTGTAAATTTCTACCGGATATCTGGTTAGATCACAAGACTGGAGTAGAGAGCACTATGAATTGTTCTTAATGTGCACAGTAACTGAAATTTAAAACTGTTAAAAGAAAAGGCTCAATAAACTAACGCACATATTTAATACACTACGCATCAATATCTCTTCACTTTGTGCTTTGAACTTCGCTATGCTGCGCTTGGAGCCGCTCTGTATTTGTAGCCTTTAGTATCATAACACTTTTGCGCAATGAAAGATTATAAATAGCCTTTCTTGTTCGTCTTATTTATCATATGTTGCTGCCTCATTACTCTGCTATACATTTAAAAGAAATGTATTTTAATTTATACAGTAGTCAACATTTGAAGTGGATCAAAAAAGTAAATCAACGTTGTGTCACGAATTCAGTCCATGGATTTCCTTTTATTCACCACCAGAGGTCACCCTTTCATTTCATTGACTCTCGCACAACACAAACTGTTGCATAGCACCCTGGACTACATATCCCATCATTCTTTGCACGATTTGCACACTGCACTGATTGCACACAGCTGTTTCTAATCACCTCATTCACTATATAACACCTACTCTAACCACATTTCTCTGCTGAGTATTGTTTAGCCTGTACCCCTTTCCGAGTCTCCGTGTTTTCCTTGTTTTCCTTGTTTTGCCTGGCCTTGCCTGGTCTTGCAGTTTTTGATCTTTGCCTGTTTTCTTGGATTTCTCCTTCTCGTCTCGCCCCTGTGATTCCGTCTGCCAATCGGTGACCTACGCTAGCCCTAGGAATATTCTCGTGTTTTTGCCCGCCATATACCTGTTTGCCAGTGTTTTGACCCTGCCTGTTTACCACGTCTCTTAAATAAAGCCTGCAGATGGATCCACATGTCTCACGTCTTGTCAGCCCCGTTACAGTTGTCCTAAGAAAATAATGGGTATTGTTTTGGTTTTAGGACAACTTTGATTTTGAAAGGTTTTGATCCACTTCAAATGTTGACTACTATAGTATATATTTATATATAAATATATTACTTGTTTTTCATGAATGTATTTTACAACAATACAAAAAGCAGTGTTTAACATTTTACCAGATTTAGCCCTACACTTTTATTTATTGTGACCCACTAATGTAGTTTTTGTCACTAAAGTGTAGATTTTATAAATATGTGGCACTCATGATTTTTCTAGAGTATTTTTGCTACTGAATATCCATTAACTAGTTATAATAGTATTTTCGTATAGATTTTGATTAATTTTTTGTTTGGTTAATTTTTTCTTTGTTAATGAAGGTCTGTCATATTTAGTAGATGTGGGAACTACAAAAAGAGTGCTGATCGACTTTACACATTGAGGTATAGAAGAATTCTACACTCATTTTAAAAAAACTGCGGTGTATCGGATCGATATCGGTATCGGAAAGATACTCAGAATGTTGGTATCCGTTCGAAAAAAGTGGTGATCGAGCAAATCCATAATGAGTACGAAATATTCTTTAATAGTATTCATTCATTAGCAATACAATTCTATTTATTTATTTGATTTAGAACTTTCTATTTATGAAAGAGTCCTTCTGTTTATAAAAGAAAAAAGTCGCAAAAACTGTTTTCAACATTGATAATAAGAAATGATGCTGAAAATTCAGCTTTGCATCACAGGAATAAATTACATTTTAAAAAACATTAAAACAGAAAAATATTATTTTAAATTGCAATAATATTTCACATTTTTCTAGTTTTTACTGTAGTTTTCAAATAAATACAGCATTGTTAAGCAGAATAGATGTCTTTAATTAAACCTTACAGACCCCAACATTTTGAAAGGTAGTATATGGTTTCATTTTTTTCACTTATTTTTTTGTCTCCAGGTGGTTTGACAAGTCTTTCAATCTGATTGTGTTCAAGAACGGCACTATGGGTTTGAATGCAGAGCACTCCTGGGCCGATGCGCCTGTCATTGGCCATTTGTGGGAGGTGAATAAATCAGTTTATTGAGATGTATGAACTGTTTTGGCAAGAAAGAAAATTTGCATCATTTACTCACCCCTCAAAGTTGTTCCAAACCTGTATAAGTTTATTTATTCTGTTGAACACAAAATAATATATTTTAAAGAATGTTGGTAACCAAACAGTTGACGGTAGCCATTTACTTACATAGCATTCTTTTTTCTTCCATACTATGGAAGTCAATGGCTACCATCAGCTGTTTGCATACCAACATTCTTCAAAATATCTTTTGTGTTCAGCAAAAGAAAGAAACTCATACTGGTTTGGAACAACATGAGGGTGAGTAATTGATGACACAATGTTCTATTTTGGGTGAACTGTACTTTTAAAGGGACGTTCACAATACTGTCACTTCTGATCAATTTAATGCATCCTTGCTGAATACAAATTTTTAAAAAAAGTTAGTATCATGTGATGTTTGTAAATGGTTCTGTTTCTATTGTGGCAGCATGTCTTGTCATCAGATCCAGTGAGACTGGGCTATACTGAGGACGGACACTGCAAAGGAAACCCCCATCCCAACCTGCCGGGACCCCAGAGACTGCAGTGGGACATCCCAGAGGAGGTCACTTCAAATGTTTTGTCCATTTTAAACATGCTTTGCTTTTATAATTTAACAAGGAGCGGCCTCTTTCCTTCACAGTGCCAGGCAGTGATCAGCAGCTCTCTGAAAGTGGCCAAAGCTCTGGCGGACGACGTGGACATGCACATCATCCCCTTTAACAACTTTGGCAAAGGCCTGATCAAGAAATGCAAGACGAGTCCCGACGGCTTCATTCAGATCGCCCTCCAGCTGGCGCACTTCAGGGTACGAGCGGTTCTTCTGCAATTCTTTGGATTTTTCCTCAGGTTTCTGTGTTATATGTTCAGATTTTCCTACCGCAGGATAAAGGCAAGTTCTGCCTGACGTACGAAGCCTCCATGACGCGTCTGTTCAGAGAGGGCCGCACTGAGACCGTGCGCACCTGCACCACTCAAACCTGTGATTTTGTCCGTGCCATGATGAATGACAAAGCAACGGTGGGACTTAGTTTAATGGCTAGCTCGTTTCAGTGTGTTTGCTTATTCCTGATAATTCCACCATGTTTTTTTTTCTTAGAGAGAAGAGAAGTTGAAGCTGTTGAAGGTGGCGGCAGAAAAGCACCAGGATTTATACAGACTGGCCATGACGGGAGATGGCATCGACCGCCATCTTTTCTGCCTCTACCTGGTGTCAAAGTACCTCGGGGAAGATTCGGCTTTTCTCAAAGAGGTGTGAGATGCGCCACAAGCTAAAATGCAATCCATTTCATAGATTTTGCTGGCTAAAAACATTGGTTGGGTTTGTTGCAGGTGTTGTCCGAGCCCTGGAGATTGTCCACCAGTCAGACTCCTCTCCAACAGCTCGATCTGTTTGATTTAAAGAGGCATCCAGAATTTGTCACCAGCGGAGGTGGTTTTGGACCTGTAAGTTCAACATTTTGTTTTGAACACTCTGTCCGTTTATGATTCAGTGAAAACTCAACTCTTGGTTTACAGTGTTGTAAAACTCTGGGGGTGGTAAGACTCTTTTAATGATTTTGAAAGAAGTCTCTTCTGCTCACCAAGGCTGCATTTATTGGATCAAGAATACAGTAATATTGACAAAAAGTATTACAATCTAAAGGAACTGTTTTCTATTGTGATATATTTTAAAATGTAATTTATTCCTGTGATGCAAAGCTGAATTTTCAGCATCATCACTCCAGTCTTCAGTGTCAGATGATCCTTCAGAAATCATTCTAATATGCCGATTAGATGCTCAAGAAACATTTCTGATTATATGCTGAAAACAGTTGATTTTCTGAAATAAAAAAGATTTCTTTCTTTCATACTTTCCTCAAACTTTTGAACACTAGAGTATATATACAGTTGTGCTCATAAGTTTACATACCCCTTTCAGAATGTGCAAAATGTTAATAATTGAAACAAAATCATGAAAATTGCATGTTATTTTGTATTTAATACTGTCCTGAATAAACTATTTCACATAACAGATGTTCACATATACTCCACAAGACAAAATAATAACAGAATTTATAAAAATGACCCTATTCAAATTGAATCTTAATACTATGTGTCATTTCCTGGATGATCCACAACTGTTTTTATATTTTGGGATAGTTGTTCATGAGTCCCTTGTTGGTCCTGAACAGTTCAACTGCCTGCTGTTCTTCAGAAAAATCTGGACAACTGAGGGACTCATACACAACTATTACAGAAGGTGAAAACATTTACTGATGCTCAAGGAGGCCACACAATGCATTACATTTTTGATGATCAGGGAAATGTTAATATTTTGTCATTGGGAAAAGTAAGTATTTAGGTAGCTGTCTGAGTCAGTCCTAAATGAAAAAATTTTGATCGCGAATACTTCCAAGGGCACTCACGTGGGTTAGATAAAGCTTTAATGAACTGGGCTTAAATCATTACAACTAGTTAAAAGTAGATCTACGCGTTTCGGCAAAACAGGCTTCTTCAGGACACACATCAATTGCTCAACAGGTATTCTTACACTAGTGTTAATTAATGAACCATCAAAGACAGCTGGTTAAGGGGCTAAGACTAGCCTCCTGTTACAAAGAGAGAAAAAAAGGGGAAGGGGGGAAAGAATAATAATAAAAAAAGAGAGAGAGAGAAAGAAAAACAGGGGGGGGGGGATATATAACAAAAATAAATAATAATAAAAAATAAAATATTGATAATAATAATAATGGGGAAAAAAACACACAATTGGTGATGTCCTGATGATTTGGTCTGGTTCAGAATCAGAATTGCACAGGTTTCAGCAGTATATCAATGGAATAAATAGAAATTAAAAAATTGAGCTTTGAATATTCAGTGTCTAAAATCAATTTTCTTGATCTGAAAATAACTAAGGAGGCCAATGGTGAGCTACATACTTCGATCTTTAGGAAACCAACGGATCGGAATACGATTCTTAGAGCAGTTTTCATCCACCCTGGCTGATTGAAAACATACCTCATGGCCAATTTCAAAGATTGAAACGTATTTGTGATCGAGAAGACGATTATGAAACTCAATTACAGGACATGACCAGCAGATTCCGACAGAGGGGTTATGACTCTAAAGTTTTAACCAGGGCCACAGAGAAAGTTAAATCAATAGATAGGAAACAACTATTGTGTAAGAAGAAAAAAGTATTATAATCGGGTGTTCTTTTCAACAACTTACAGCCGTGAAGCAACACAAATTAAGCGTAATGTTCCAATTGGAACATTATCGAAAGTGACAGTGCCCTCAGGGCAATTTTTCAAGAAAAACCAATGGTCAGTTATAGACATTCACCAACTATACGAAATAAGGTAGTACGCAGCTATCTTCCTGCCCCTGAAAAGATAACATGGCTTGGCTTATAATATGGTGAGAACTAATAGTTTTACTGATGTTTCTTCTGGGAAAGTATATCCAATTAAGTCTTTTATTAATTGCAATTCCCCGAATGTAGTCTATAGGCTAGAATGTGAGTGTGGATATTTTTATGTAGGTCAAACAAAGAGGAAAATGCGTTTAAGAGTGGCTGAACACAAATATGCTATTCGTGTGAAAAATATGTTGTATCCTATGGCGAGGCATTATAATGAGGTGGGCCATGTCACTGAGAGTTCCCTTAAAGTGATTGGAATTGAATCTATCCCATGTTCAATAAGAGGTGGAAATAGACAGAAACAGCTCCTACAACAAGAGACTTTTTGGATTCATACACTCTTTTTTGTTTCTTTTCTATGGTTCATTAATTAAGACTAGTGTAAGAATACCTGTTGAGCAATTGATGTGTGTCCTGAAGAAGGCTGTTTTGCCGAAACGCATAGATCTACTTTTAACTAGTTGTAATGATTTAAGCCCAGTTCATTAAAGGGGGCATAACACACACAGTTTTACCCAATCTCATGTTAATCTTGAGTACCTATAGAGTAGTACTGCATCCTTCATATCTCCAAAAAAAGTATTTAGCTTAATCATATTTATAAAAGAAAGATACAGCTTTACGATTCTCTCTGGAAAAAGCCGAGCTCCTGGAGGCGCGCCGTGGGCGGAGCTAAAGAGTGACGAGCACTTGGGCGCCGAATGTCAACAAAACAGACATTTGATGTGTTTCACTTACCGTCAGCAGTTCTGAATCATGACCGGGATCTTTTATCACTGGGACCGCTCCATCTTTCAGTATCAAACGATGTGCAAATCCAGCGTCGAACTGGGCCTTGTTCATAAAACGTTCGTCAACAAGCACACTTGTGAAACTCCGTTGCTGCCCCCCCCGGAAAAACAAACTGTATCCACTGTTTACATAATGCTGGGTTCTTTAGGAAGATGAACAAAGTTATATTTCCCTTACAACCAAAAACACACTTCTTTGGATTGGAGACATTCTTCCCGAGCAAGTCCCGTGCAGGCGCTGCCGCCGGATGAAGTGCATGATGGGTGCAATCTGCTCTTACTCTGGTTGATGTGTGCGCGGGCGCGCTCTTCCGGGAGAAATGCCCATATAAGGAGTTCCACCCTCATCTACGTCATGAAGAGCCACGATCAAAAAAAAACTCTCTGAAACTTGTACGAACCCGGAAGTATGATTTTTGGCACAGAAATACTCCGTCATATGTCCAAACTGTTTTTTGAAACTTTGTCCATGCTTAGCATGAGAATCCACCTCTTTAACAGTGTAAACAACTGTGAATGCATGAACAGCAATTTATCCCCCCCCCCCCCCTTTTAAAGGCTTTTATCTTACAGTGAGTGCCTTGGAAGATATTAGTCTAATATTTGGTTACGCCACACATCCAATGAGCACCAGTGGTATATAAAGACACCGTATAGCATCCTGCTTTGTTCTTGAAAAAAATATGATCGTTAAACAAAAAGAAAAGAATTTATCCTGTTCAAAAGTTTACACAGCTCGTAATGCATTGTGTGGCCTTCTTGAGCATCAGTAAATGTTTTCACCTTCTGTAATAGTTGTGTATGAGTCCCTCAGTTGTCCTCAGTGTGAAAAGATGGATCACTAAATAATACAGTCACTGTTGGAAAGGGATCAAATATGCAGAAGATGCTGGAAAAACCAAAGAATGTGCAGGAGATTTTCTGAAGAAAGAACAGAGGAGTTGACTGTCAGGACCCATGAACAACTATCCCAAAATATAAAAACAGTCGTGGATCAAACAGATAATGACACATAATATTAAGATTCAAGGGTATGTAAACTTTAGTATTAAATAAAAAATAACATGCAATTTTCATGAGCCCTCTTATTTTGTTTCAATTATTAACATTTTGCACATTCTGCAAGGGTATGTAAACTTATGAGCACAACTGTATTATATATAGATAATATATACCGTTATATATACATTTAGTTTTTTGCCAATATATGACCAATATGTGTGTTGTTTAGGTTGCTGATGACGGTTATGGTGTATCATATATTATTCTTGGAGAAGATCTCATCAACTTCCACATATCCAGCAAACACTCCAGCCCAGAGACGGTGGGTTTAACTTTATTACATCTCAAATGTAATATAAATATCAGAAGTATCAATAATAATAATTATAGTTGTATTATTTTATACAATTCATAATGTATAATTATTAAAATAAGGTGTTTTAAGAGTTTTAATAATAATTATTCAGCATCAAATTAATTCAGCAAGGATGCATTAAATTGATCAAAATTGACATTAAAGACATTCATAATGTTGTAATATTTTAAAACATTAAAATATAAAAGTTACTTTAGTTTAAATTGTAATATTTATTTTCAGTATTACTGATTTTACTCTGTTTTTGATCAAATAAATGCAGCCTTGGTGCAGAAACATAAAAAAAATAATATTATTCAAATAATTCATAATGTGATGTAATAATTCTGTACATATGTAAAATAAAATGTTCCCTTTTTTTTGTGATTTATAGGACTCTCACCGCTTTGGAAGTAACATTAGAAAGGCAATGCTTGATATCCTGGATCTTTTCCAGCTTGACAACAAAGCTAACAACAAGTGATCTTTCTCTTCTTGTTTTCTCATTTCTCAAAAGGGAAATCATTTTAAAATATTTTAAACAGAGGGCTGATCTTCCTTAGGCATGTACAGAGTAATTGTTGGTTTTAATTACAATTAATATTCAAAGAATGGTCATTTAAACAGGACAGAGCATGCTATCTGGGCATCTGATAAAATTGCATTGTTGAGAGAAGATATTCTTTTTGGGTTGATAATTATATCACATATTGTATGTCGCAGAGATTTTTTTGTTTGTGCTGGGATGTATTCATGCACTGTTGCCTTAATCTCTGGAACGGATGTGAATGGGCTAGAAATGTTCAGAAGATCCTGGAAAACCTGTGGCCTTTTTGTGCTGCTGTACATTCAGACTTTCACATTTTCTGCTTTTGTGTTCAAACATTGAAGTGGCTCTTTTTTTTTTCAGATGAATATCTCAGACTCAGGTTTTCAACTAATATATTCACTTTATTGTGACTTGAATTGTTTTTGAAGTAAAACTGTGGCAGGTTACAGGGAAGCTATACAGGGAGTACAAGCCAAATATTTCAAACATATAGGGCAATGATACATATTTTCTTTCACTTTTGTTTTTTTTAATGTTATTTAAGCAAGGTCAAAGAATTGCAGCAGTGTGAACATCATCATATATATAGTTATTTTAATTTATTTAGTGACTCACTAACACTCAAACAACACTCCACATTAACATTTAGCTGTATGTTCATATTAGGACATTCTGAGTGCACTAAGAACAAAGCCAAAAATTGAAGAAATTGGGATATCATTCCCAGGTATAAGGTACAAAAAGATTTATTTCTGTATATGTTGTTTCTCAGTGACAGAAAAGTGTGCTATTTATGTATCGGTTCCTCATCAAACATATCTGAAAGTGTGCTTATGGATTTAATGAATAATAATTATTCTTAATTGTAAACATGAATGCAAATGAATACAATTTAAAGGGAAAGTGTCCCTTAACTTGATGTGTTGTGCAATGTATCAAATATATTTGTATAATATTTTCCACAGTAGACCTCATTTTTGCAGCACAGGTGTGATATAGGAACTGTTTGGCATTGTTACTGTAATTCAAAACACATTTCAACAATAAAAGTTCACTTTTAAGATTGATCTGATCGGTATACTTCACATTTTCTGTTTATGTAAAATGAGCACTGTAAGTACATTATTTTACTATTTATTTATTTATTTTTTACATTGTTTCACTGAAATTTAGTTTTTCACATTGTGGTGTGTGTTTATGGAGTATAGTCATGAAATAAAGCAAGTTCATATCACTATTCAAGTAATATTACAAATACTCAAGCAGCTCCTGGAGGGCCACTATCCTGCAGAGTTTAGTTCCTAACCTAATTAAACAAACCTAAACCAGCTAATCAAGGTATTCTGGATTATTGGAAACTTCCAGACAAGTGTTTGGAGCTGGCTGGAGCTAAACTCTCCTTTCTAACACTAGAAACTCCTTTACTAACGTGTTAAGCTTAATCTTTTATGCCACCAGTAGATGGCGATATATGCTACTGATATTAAATAACAGTCTGAAAATTATAAAGACACTAACATGACACATCTATGAAGTATACTTTTTATTGAGGAATTGTCTTAAAACAAAGGTACAGGTAAAGTGCAGCCCTATGAACAAGAACTGTGGCAGGAATCACTGGGGGAACTGTGACAGGGAGTAGCCTACTGGCACCGATACAGCTGAGACAGAGCTCTGAGTGGCCATGACAAGAACCTTTGGGCTGGCAGTGGCAGGAAACTCTTCTGAGGTCAAGACAGGATCGACTGGGACTGAGCTGACATTGCAAAGAGCTTGGAGATGGGGGCAACCATGACAGCACCCCCTGTAGCACCAGGATGAACAAGATCTGGCTTTTGAATGACCGTAGATCAACTGAGGTGAAGCTGAGATTGGAGCTTTGTTTGCTGGTTCTGGCATACAGTTCTTTGATGAGTTACAGGAGCCTCTGAGGCGGCAAGAACAGGAATACTTGGGTGCTTGTGGCAGGGATCACAGGGGCAGCCATGACCTGGAACACTGGCATCAAGAAGGCAGAGATGCAGAGCTTTGGGACAGCAATACCTCAGCTTCCTTAGCAACTGTGACTAGGTGGCCAAGAAAGAAAGCTCCTAACATTAGGGAGGCAGAAAGCTCTGGCATTCAGAGGGCTGTGGCAGGAACCGCTTGGACTTGGAACCAAAACCAAACGTGGCAACCAAATGAACTATGTACAAATACAATATGTAGAAATCCCTCCAGAAGCAGTTTCTCCATGTGCAAATACTGCTCCCACAAGCCAAGTCGCAAGACACTGCACAAGGCTTGCTTGCCCTGCAAAAGAGGGAGGAGGGATGGAAGTGTCTCCTATTGCAGCTTACAATATGCGAAGCTGCATGAGAGAGCAACTAGTGTTGTCTTATGCAATGATCTGAAACAAAACAGAAACAAAATGAGAACAGATTTGACTTGGCGATTTCCATGCAATCTTTGATCTTATGTACAGTACCTTGAACCAGTTGTGGTACAGGATTTGCTCCAGACCAAGCCACTGGTTTGGCTTTACCTGCAGGAGATGCCAAGGCACAAGGTGCTTGAAAAAGCTTGCTCGCCCAGCAAGATGCAAAGGCGAGAGTAGGAATGGAAGCTCTTTGAAACTCACCTGCCTGTAATATTCTAGTAATCCTGAACACCTTGATCAGTTGTTCAGGTGTGTTTTATTAGAGTTGGCACTAAGCTCTTCAGTAAAGTGGACCTTGAAGGCCAGGGTTGAGAACCCCAGCCCAAAACTTTACACCTGCTCTGTTTGATCATTTCATTCAAAGCTGTAAGATCTGACTTCAAGTCAGAAAAAAAAACAGGAACAATTCCTACATTTTCCAATGGGCCATATTTTATTAAGCCACTTGTGTCTGATTTTGATTTTTGTGAAGCTCTTACCCTTCTACCGGCCAGGTTTGGAACAATGAGTCTATTTTACAGATCATAGCCCCTTGTGAAATGTCCTCACAGAATGGCAAACAACAGAACCACCAAGTGACCACACCATTGCTGGTCAGCCATAGTAGTGGTTCTCTGGAGAGGACTATGCCACCGTGCCTGGAGGAAAGAGATTTAGTCTGATATGTTTGCTGATAAGTTTGCTTTAATGCAGCGTGTTTTTTTCTGTACCCATTAACATCAAAGAAATGAATTATTTAATGCATACCAGAGTACGACTTGTAGGGTGACCTCCTCATAATCTCTCCACATCTGAAGTCAATCAGCTTGACTTTGGATGTCCCCCTGGTAATGAGAAGGTTGTCCAGTTTGACGTCCTGGGGGGGGGGGGGGCGGTGGGTGGGGGGGGGGGGGGGGGGGGGGGGGGGGTAGGGGGGGGGGGGGGGGGGGGGGGGGGGGGGGGGGGGGGGGGGGGGGGTGGGGGTGGTGCGGTGGAGCAGTCACTTCTCTCTTCATGTGCACGCATGTCTCTGGCTCCCTGGGTGGGTCGTTTGCGTTTGAAACGTCGCAAAGAGACAAGCTCTACTCTCTGCGGCTTCAAATGTGACGCCTCATGAAGTCAACCAGATTCTTACAGGGAGAGGGAGATTCATGGACCATGACGAAATAGACAGGGTGGCCCTGCTAGTCCAACAGCCTGATGATCTCTGGCACGTTGGGACCTTTATTTGCCAGGATTGTAAGGGCCACCTCCTATGGAAGGGGCTTTTGATGATCAGACTAAAATACAGTATTTTATCATAATTATGCTGGGTACACACCACAAGATAATCTGGCCGATTTCTCCCCTTCCGACAATCCAAGGTAATGTCCCGATTATCTTGGTGGTTCTAAAGATTATCTTATCAGATTTTCCTGTGGTGTGAGGTGTGTTAAGGGTGACTGAATCTGCTCGGAAGAACGTCGGAGGCGCCCCGATCGCGAATCAGAAATCCTGATGTGTGGGGGGAACTTCACGGGACACCACACACTATAGGTTAAATCTAGGATTTTTTTTTGTCCTCATGCTTGTGGTCTCTCACGTTTTGAAGCTCTTTTAAGATTTTAAAAATCTTTTAGTGTGTACCCAGCATTAGATGGAGGTGTTAAAGTTATGCGATATTGTTTAGATAGTGCAGCCTACCTACAATGAACATGTATTCCGTGTCTTTGGACTTTGTGAAGTATTTCAAGGCCACCTGATCAACAAAACAAACACTTAACTCTTGTGTATAGGCCATAAGATACGCACACAAGTCTTATTTACTAGTATATTAACAGTATTCCTTACTTAATTTGAGTCCAATTTACTTAAGCCATTTAAGTTTAGTTAGCTTAATTGAATCTGTGATCTGAGGAACATTGAGAGTAAACTATGCTAAAGACATTTTTGCACAGCTGCTCTCTGCCTGCTCAAGACTCTCTGTAAAGACATAATGCCGCATAAAAGCCAGACTAAATTAAGCAAGCTTTGACCCACCTCAGTCCCTAATATCAAAGTATTTGCTGTGAAAATGCATTTTTACCACCCCTGAGCAGCATTAAATAGTTTGTGTAAAGACACTTATATGCTACTTCAGAAGCACAAGTAAGAGGGCCAAGTAAAAAAAAAAAGGGAAAAGGCATTACAGATTTAAGAATCATTGAGTTCCCCTAACTGATTAATACATTTTCCCATTAGTGGATACTTATAGAAGTGAATCACTGCTGTTAGTTTGTTAAGCACGTTGTTGATTTCTCCAGTAGAGGGCGTCTATTTAACATGTAATATGTCTGTGGTTTTACTGTGGAGTTTGTTGGTGTCAGTCTCTTCTCTATCATACAAAGTTAGGCTATGCTTTTACTTTTTAAAATTGCTGCAATGCCCCATATTTAACTCTATTTGCCAACAGAAACCCACAAATCACTTTTGTTAGTAGGCGGTAATATTTTGATAGTGATATTTTTCACATATGCAAACTCAAACTTTGACTATTAAACAGTACGCTAACCTTTGGAAAAACTTTAAGAGCAAAATCGTTGGTCGTGCTAGAAATGATAGAATGATCACAATGATAGAAAAGTCGCACGCAATTCATGTTTGGTTTTTTTGATTCAAGATGAATCAAGATAGTAAAACTTATATTGAGCCCAGAACATAATTTAAATACTAAGTAAAAAGTTAAGACTCACGTATACAATAATAGGCCTCCATAAAATGTGCAATCAAATTTACAGATGAGATCGTCAATTGTCATTTGTCAATAAACATTTGGAACTTTACAAAAGGCCAATAGTGTACAAGTAGTCCTACTATGGTACATCCTAAGGCATAGAGAGTTACACAACCCCCGGAGGGAGTGATTCTGTTTGGTCCTCAGATATATCAGGCAGACCCTTAAAACCATTGCAAGGTGACAAATATCTAAGAAGGGCAAAACAGGAAGCACACACATTTTCAGGTATTCCCAATGAAGACATGGATTCACAAACTCATTTCCGCTGCATCTTGTATTTCGGAGATTGCGTATGTCTGCCAAGACCCCCATCAACACTTTCAGCTTGGAGATGAGGTATGTTCCACAATTATATACTCTCTCTCTCTCTCTCTCTCTCACACACACACACACACACACACACATCTGGTTTACTATCCTTGTGGGGACTCTATAGGTGAAATGTTTTTTATACTGTACAAACCATATATTCTATCGCCCTACTCCGACCCTACACATAAACCTATCCCCCCCCCCCAAAAAAAACACATTGACTGCCAGTAAAAACACTGACAGCCAATCAGAATCCATCCTGCTTTAAAGATCTCAAAAATGTAAAGTGTGGCAAACGATAAAACAGCAGCACACGCTTATAGCGTTATTGTGTTAGATATATTATTATCTTTAGATATCGCTCTTGGTGTAGCCTATCGTGCATTGGATAGTTCACCCAAAAATTAATGGGGGCATGCGCTGATAGAAAAAAATCTATTGTAGTGATGCCCAAGTTACTTCTTTTTTTGGACAGGTAAGTGTAGACCACTCTCTGATACTAGTATCCATGCAGTTGAGTTTACAACCCTAATGTGAGTAGTACTGTTACCTCGAATAGTCTTTGGTCTATTGCATGCTGTTTTTCAAAACACAACCAACGTTTTTCCAAACCACATCTCGATTATTATCAGATACCACTTCCACACTAAAACTTTTCACTTTAACAGACATTTTAAACCTTTCTAAAATTAGCCTGAACCCCCAATTTCAGAACTAGTGTGGTTTGTGTGCAGCTGAGAAGTCCAAAGACATTTGTATTGAGTTGGCAGTATATGAATGTGACTCAGCTGATGGACTCATTGAGCTTCATGTGAAACACTAGCAGACTGAATCTGAGTGTTGTTCGTTAACCAGTACTTAACCCCATAAGTGTCACAGGCCCACCTGTAGGCCACTTGGCAATCTTTTTTTTTATTCTTTTTTTTTTTTTTTTATGTTGTATTTTTTTCGCGAATCATATATTTTAGTAATCATCATAAATAATATATCATTTGAAAGCTTAAAAGCTCAAAAATTCATCATGTGAAAACCGTTTTGAAATCGGACATTGCGTTACCATGGAAATGGTACAGTAAATGTTTTAGGGGTCTCCTCCCCCTTAGTGGGTGGAGTCAAGTGCCATTTTACAAAATGTATTACGGTCTTTTAGAATAGAAACTTTTTATAATCTTGACAAAATGCATATCACCGGAAAGGTCTGAGTCTAAGGATTCCATATTTGGTGGTTATTTTGTGATATAAGTAATATGACAGAGAAATGTAAACATTTGTGACAGAAAAATGCATAAAAAAAAATTCAATGTAGTTTTGATGGCACCCGGTGGCTGTTTGTGATATAACGCCCTAAATAAAATCTCACAGGAACCTCAATTTTTTTTTTTTACCAACTTCAAATTTGGAACATAACTTATTTACACACAAGGCTTTAATTTTATAGCAATTTTGGATTAAAAACTATTTTGTAAATATTATTTATTTTATATGAAATACAAAAATGGATAGAGTGCATTTTCTTTGCAGTAAATTTAAACCTATAACGTTTTGATACTTTCATATTTTGAAATGATTCCACTGTGCGAATATATGAGATTGATCTTATAGAAAGTGTTTTACAAAAAAGAGTTCAACCCTTAGCGTCTGCCATCCCAAAAAAAGCGTTCATGAAATTTTGCAATTTGAGTATGCGAGTAGCCTGCACTTTCACCGTCTATGCGTCAAAATGGGGGGTGACATTTATAGGGGTTAAAGGTTGAAATTGGTATGTTAAAATAGTTTTCCGTAATAATTATAAGCCTTCATATGCGTGTATTAGATCTTCTGCAAACGTGTAACTAGCAGCTGGACTACACAATGTGTTGAGTTTGGCCGGATGGGGTCACCTCGTAGTTTAATGCACCATAGAGTGCATTATGTGACCGCCACTTTTTGGTGGCACTTAGCGTTCCAGAGTATTTTTCCCAATATATATTTTTTCTATAGGGTTTTTCAAAAAAAACCCCAAACAATGCATTTTTACATGACTGTGCAAGCATGCAACAGCTAGGAGTTGAATCATAAATGCAAAAGCACTGTGATACATAACGCGTGATGTTGCGGGAAAGAACTACAATACCATGACGCATTGCGATGGAGAACTACAAACATTCATTAAAGTTGTTGATTTGTTGGTTGTATCTATAAACACAAACAGTTGATTGCAAAATATGCATGTATATATTCAAATATTTAACTACTACTACAGAATTGCATTCAATACTATGATAATCGAACAATATATACTATTTTATAGAAGAAATAATAAGTATAACCTTTTTTGTGTTGTGTGTGTGTGGCTGCCCCATGGTTCCAGAAAAGCCTGTAATTAATTAAAACGATAGGCGCCAGTGCTAAGTTAAGGTTGGGGCCCCCTCCCCCCTGCAATGCTGTTTTCCATATGATTCCATTTGCATGCTTTGCTCACTATAACATAATTCTTTATTGAGTTATTTAAGTGCCGAATTAGTGCAGCGTTTCTCGTCAGCCCGAGCTCACTGATACATGTAGCAGAGCATGTACTGCTCAGCTTACATATCCCTGTGCACACAAGCTATGTAATAAAACTATATAGGCTCACAATTATGAAGGGTTTAGCTGTGGCTATGAAAAGTGGAGAGTGGAATTCCAACACCCTGTCAAACAGCACACATCTATAGATTGATGTATTTCTATTTCCATGCAGTACTACACATACTGTATGCCTATATTATGCAAACAGTAAGAAAGTATTTGAGATTTAAGTTATTTTCAGCCAAATCAAAAGCCCCCCCCCCCCCCCCCAACAAGCAATTAAGAAATTACATTTGATTCAGCAATGTAGCCTGTTTTAGGGCTGTATTGTGACATTTTCAGAACATTTAAGCTCATTATCACTACCATAATTCATCTAAATGTTATTAATTCCCATTATGTGTAAAAATATTTTTATGTAATTTTTAATAATTTGATAAAAAAAATTGTTATTTTTTTCATACCTTCTTATTTGCTTCTTATAATTATTAATTTCAGTCTGCAAGCAAGATTTCAAACAATGGGTTCCTACAGTAACAAAATGTAAACTTTATTGCAGATTGACATCTCTATTTTTCAGATTGACAGAAGACAGAAAATGGCAGTCATATGATATATGCATATTGCTGATTGGCTTGTGGCACCTGATTCCTACAAAAAAGTCGAAGATTGCTCAGCAGGGAACATTTCAGCATATTGTTTTCATAGCGCAGCATTTTAATATAAAATACAAGCAAAAAAGGCTCCCGAAACACCACTCTGCATAAGATCATCACAATTAGCCTCTCTGTAAATTCTCAAATGAAAAGAGCATCAAGAGATTAAGACATCAACAGTGTGCTGGGGCGTAAGACATTTTCTTTCTCTTGGATTTGATATCTTTGACCTGAGAAACCTGCAGATACAGTAAACATTCAAAATCACAGTGAGGATTAAGAGGACATTCCCAGTAGGCCACACGTATCAGGTGATACTGATCAAGTTCTCGTTCTCTCTCTGCACTGTAGATTCACACGGTGGTGATTGTGATTTAGTGTTTTAGCACGGGGACCAATCCTCCAAATTTGGACCCTGTCACGGCATGAGAGTGAAAGTAGCAGCATCTATGGCAAGCCATATTAACATTTAACCCATAAAACACATCTATTTTAATGCTACTAGTACTTATTTTTTAGCTACACTACAGGTAGATATCCTAAGTAACTAGTACTTATTCATTAGCTACTAGTGCTTTTTCTTCAGTTACTGTAATTATTTTTCAGCTACTAGTGCTTATTTAGTTACTAGTGCTTATTCATAAACTATTAGTGATTATTCATAAGCTACTAGTGCTTATTCATTAGCAACTACAGCTTATTCATTAGTTACTGGTGCTTATTCTTCAGTTACTATCCTTATTTTGTTAGACTACTGCCTGCTTATGTAGTTACTAGTGACCTCTATCATAAAACTAAAAAGTGCTTTATTCATTAGCTACTAGTGCTATTCATTAGTTAATAGTACTTATTTTTTAGGTGCTAGTAAACTTTTAAAGATACTAGTTCGTATTTATTAGATACTAGTACTTATTTCAATCGTAACTAGTAACTATTCTACTGTTACTAGTAATGCCTTTCAAGGTTTTTACCATTGACTAGTGATCATTCATTAGGTACTAGTAATTTTTTTAAGATAATAGGTTTTAATCATTAGATACTAGTACCTATTTCAATTGTAACTAGTATGTATTCTACTGTTACTAGTAAGCATTTCAACTTTTACCATCTGACTAGTGCCTTATCATTAGGAGTACTAGCCATAACTTTTTAAAGATAATAGTGTTTATTATTTAGGTACTAGTGCTTATTCTTTAGGTAGTAACTGTTTAAAGACACTAGTTCTTATTTCAATCGTAACTAGTATGTATGCTACTGTTACTAGTAACGCAATTAAAATTGTTATCATTGACTAGTGCTTATTAGGTACTAGTAACTTTTTTTAAATACTAGTTCTTATTCATTAGATACTAGTACGTATTTCAGTAGTAACTAGTTACTATTCTACAGTTACTAGAAACACATTTCAAAATTGTACCAATCTGTCATTCAGATATCAACTATTCAGTTATGAGTAGTATGTATTCCAATAGTGACTAGTATCTTTGTACATTTTACTAGTAAGTATTCATTAGATACTAGTACTTATTAAATATTATTTAATCGGTACTAGTAGTTATTCATTAGGTACTAGTACTTATTTATTAGACACTAGTATCTTTTGTAACTGTTACTAGTAACAAATCTTATACTAGTCACAACTGCTTTTTTACTCATCATATGTTATGACTAGTCAGAATGGCCACTGTAGAGTTCAATTAAAAATATTACTAGTAAAATAAAACTTTTACTACTCTTAAACTCTTATTTTAATTGATACTAGAATTTAATGAATAAGTACTAGTATCTTTAATAAGGTACTAGTACCTAAAGAATAAGCACTAGAAGCCAAAAAGTAGTACCTAATGGAATAGATACTAGCAGCTAAAAAAAAAGCACTAGTAGCATGAAACTAGACACTAATATGTTTTAGATTAAACTTAAAACAGCTTGCCATACATCACCTCTAGCAAATTATTATAAAATGCATCTGCATTTTGCCCAGACTCGTTAAACCACAATTCTACAGGATAATTGTTGCCCTCGGGCTGTGAAAAATCTACATCCGTTATCCTAAATCATTTGTAATGGTGGAATTCAGCTTTATAACGATTAGCAACTACATTTCATGGGACAAAATGTACAAATGCCGCTACAGTCATCAAAGTATTTCTAAAGTTAAGGCAATGAATGATCAAGTTTAGTCTGAATTGATATAAATACAAAACTCTAATTCTACCTTGAATAATGCCCTATGAATTACTAAAGATCTAGAAATACCATATTGGTTAATCTGGTCAATTGCAAGAAGCTAAACAAATAATTATTAAGATCAGCATAATATCAAAATCTCTCAAAAATGACCTTTATGAAATAAGAGTTTGTCTTTTGTTGTGTGTTGCATTTCAACTAAGACTGTACAGCTATGAAAATTTTGTTTGGCATCGGCTCATATTCTACTACTAATGATTGATCTTCAATATTCTTGTTTTGTAGACAAAAATAATTGTGCTATTCACCCTAAAAGCCCTTAATTTCAGTCTTCTCTATAAGTAAGTGCTTCTCTCACAGTTCATGACGAAAAATATACGTTGAAAACACCATGAGAACTTGAGGTACCGGTAAAACATTAAAAAACTACAGCAAATATTCAGCAAAGTTCAAGTAAAAACTCAGCTGAGATGAGATGAGTGATGTTTTTAGCGTATTTTCATCTTCATCCATTTAGCGCATTGGTTTTTCCTTGTAGAGTCTTTCTCAATTTTGCGATTTTTTTCGATTGTTTGGTCTTCATAAAATTCCATTGATTGTTCTTAAGCAAAGAGTTTGATTTCTAGCTTTATATCATGATAACAATTTAAGAGGCTGTAAGAACCTATTAAATGTAAACTGCGTTCTGAAGAAAAAAGTTCAAAAAATGTACGAATTAAAACAAGTAGCGGAGAAAACAAGAGGGATCTAAAAATCATGAGAAAATATAAATCACTTTGATTTTTAAAGTGCAAATTATCTTCTACCTAATCTCAAGATTCCTTGAGACACAGATAATGGTCTTTATGGAAAGTGCAATTTGAGATCAGCACAAGTGAAAATTTCAAAAATAGAAAAAAAGTGGTAAATAAGCCTCAGGATCTCCATCGGACAAAAACCGCCACGTCCCCAAGGCCGACTGGATAACTTTCCAGAAACGTCCCTCCATCAAACACTTGAGCATTGTTAGTGTCCTGCCACTGAAAGTCACTCTCCGGGAGGTATATGTCTCTTTGTAAAGCTCCTTTTTCAGTAACTGGTGCAACAAGGACCTACAAAAGCAGAAGAAAAAAACTTCAAACTTCAAGTATACAATAGCATGGATCACCTTGAAAGCCCAGTTTTGAATATGTAGCCTAGCTAGACTGGAAATCGAAAGGCTATAGGTTCAAACCCACAGGGATGATCTATAAACCATCACTATTGTACGGTGGCCGAGAAGTGCAAAGCAAATCACAATTCTCAAAACAAAATAACAAATTACAAATGCAAATGCAAATCTAAAAAAAACTAAATATAACAATTCAGAAAACACAACAAATACAAAAACATTATAACAAGTCTATGACCACAACGACAAATCGACAACCCCCCCAGTGAAGAGGTAGCGCCTAGTTTGATTTTGTGACAGCACCATTGTTTGCGAATTATCACGACCTGAGCTGCACGCAGACATCTCATACAATCAACCGTATCAGGAAGAAGAACCAGCCGTAAGAACAGCAGAGTCGTAGGGTAGAAAGTGCTTTTTTTTTTTTGGAGATGCGCTGATTAAAGCTAGCCTCAATTGTTTTATATGTAATTGTATGAATTGCCCTCTACTCTCGGAATAAAATATACGGGGTGTCATTTACATTTAGTTAAAAGCAGTTGCAAATCTTCAGCTTAGTGGCGCAGATGGATAAGTGCGTGTTGTTGCTTTTTGACACGATCGACCCGCGTTCGATCCCGCCTTTTGCCAAACTTTATTTTCCTCCCTTTTCAAATCTCGTATTAGCAATGGATTCTATTTTCACTAAGTGAAAATAGCAGTATTTTTAGCCATATGCTATTTACACTAAGTGCAAATACCTAGTTACACTGTGTTAAAATAGCAGGATTTCTACTATAAAGCTCTTTTCTTATTTAAGGAATTTTCACTACTTGATGCAAATAGTGGCAATTATCTGCACTTCAGTATGGTAGTACATTATAAAACAGTATGCAACAATAAACTATTGAGTGTAAATTATCATATTTATCAATATTATTAAATGGATGCCGCCTTATTGGAACAATAAAGCCCTCCCTACACCTACCCTAACCCTACCCGATACTTTTTCAACTTTTTGATTATTTCCTTAATTTATTGAAAATAAATGCCTTTACGAAGTTATACGAGATTTGAAAAGGGAGGAAAAAAAAAAAGTTCGGCAAAAACGGAGGGATCCAAAACCCCGGCTCTGTTCGATCGCCCAGCAAAAAGCCAACAAACACACATTATCCAACTGCCGCCACGGAGCTGATGTGTTTCACACGCTACTTTTTAACTAAAAGTAAATACTTTATCCTATATTTTATTCGATACATATTTTTATTAGATGTTGTCAGTCAGCGAGGTGAGTAATCCAAAACATGGCACTGCTCTCATAACTATGCCTACTCTTTTCCGGTTTGTCTGATTTGTCATGTTGTTTCTGCCTTTGTAAATTGTTTTTTGATTTGTTATTTTGTTTTCGGATTTGTCTTTGTGTTTTCTGTCTTGTTATAATGTTTTCTGTATTGTTGTTGTGTTTTCTGAATTGTTTATTTTGTTTTTTACACTTGCATTTGCGTTTGTAATTTGTTCATTTTGTTTCAGAATTATGATTTGACTTTGCCACTTCTCGAGCATTTATCACAATTTCGCCCAAATAGAGACTTCATCCAGCCTTTTGTAATCCTTTGCACAGAGTTAGATTTGAATTTGGTTTCAGTAACTACAAGGCGACACTTACCATTTAAGAAATGTATTACATGAGGTGATTAATCACGTTTATCTTATTACTGATAACCTGCGATTAATGTGTTCGCATGAGAAAAAATTTTGTCACCAGAATAGTACATGCATACTACATGCACCACTCGATTTTTGTAACCGTGCATACTTTGTACACATGCACAGGTCGCACATTTGAATGAATTTGTTTTGCACTAATCAGTAGTTCCACAAGGTGGCTGTTGTTTCACAGGAAAATACGAAACTAAAGAAATGGAACAACAACAACAAAATAGTGGAGACTGCAACAACAACAGACGCCTGCATTGACAAGCGCTTGTGCGAAGGGGTTATGAGGGGGTTATGAGAGAGCTGCAACTTTAGTTTAGAAGAGTACAAAGACATATTTTCGGTCAATATGAGGGAAGTAGTCATATCCTTCATAACTTCTGAAATTTTCTAGAGCGCATGTATTGACTGCCTGCATTCATGCAATCAAGTGGCATAAGGCTACACATCAACTGTATGAATACGCCAGGGTTGCCAGGTCTTTGTAACAAAACCAGCTCAGTGTTCCAGGGGAAATTATCTATAAAAAAATAAGTATTCTTTGGGCTTCAGATGCTAGGTGGTGCTGTGGAGTCATTTTAGTTGAAAAAGTTTACCGTACACAAAATAGCATAAGAAACAAACAGTCTGAGAGAGATTTCAAACCATTGACCCACATTGCTATAGTGAGTGAATGTTTGTGGGAATTTCCTCATTATAAGCACAGAGTTTGCGGGAAAAAGTAAAATTCTGGCTTTGAAAACCCTTCATTAACTAACATCTCGTCAGAACTTTAATTGTCGAAATCAACACTGAAAACATATAATTCTACTGATTTCAGGTTAGGGCTGGAGGTTTGGGCTGTATTATTCCAAAACCAACAAATGATTCAGAAATATGTCCTACTTGGTAAAATCACAGTCACCAAGTCTTCGAGCAGGGCACTTAAGCTCAGGTTACTCCTAAATGGGCCAATTAGTAAAAAATTGACTTGCACATCTTACCGTTCTATAAGCAGCTTACCTCATTTCCAATGAGGAACTCATCATCAATAGTGAACGTGATTGGATCATTTGGACTGAGCCACCACAGCGGCCTGTAGATGGGGTTTCCGGTCTCTTGCCATTCCTCTGCGTATTTCAGTATCAAAGGAATAACAAAGTCATGGTGCTTGGCTATGTAGAATCTGGTGAGGTTTAAGACCTAGGAAGAAGGTGAAACTGTCAGTGAACACTTAATAAAACGTATATGAAAAAGGATGTGAGTTTTTGTTCAACACCGTTCTCATCTAGTTCTGCTGTGGTTTGTTTCTAACATTCCTTGAGAGGTCATATCCTTCAGTTAACATCCTAGCCAGCCTCTGGTGACGGAAACAAAGCAAAACCACATTCATAAAAAATGTATTCTTTAGATGAAAAAAAGTTTCATGAGATGAATTTTGAATAACTGCCTGAGTTCGGCCTAATTTTAAATGGAGAAAACAGGCCTGCGGCTTCCATTCCCTTTTTCCTCCTATTTAGACCCAACATAGTCGTTGGATCTCTAATGGGTGTTGGGTAATCGCACAAAAGCTAGTACATGCACACACACACACACAGCCTGCAGAAGGCAACAATCCAAAGAGAATGGAAAATAACGGCAAGTAAGCTTTTCAGTATGATCAACACATTTAATATTAATAATACTAATGAACTATGATTTAAGAGGGTTACGACTGTCCAGATGATATCCATGAGCCAAGATCAAAACCAGCGAATGTTCCAATACCATTTTCTCAGTTCAAATAGACGACCTAGATTTATTAAAGGGATAATTCACCCAAAAAATCTGTCATCCTTTATTCACCGTCGTGTCGTTCCAAATCCATCAGACTTTTTTCCCCAGAACACAAAATGAGAACATGTTACGACTTTTTTCCATTCAGAGTCAGTCTGATTCGAGAACGAATCATTTAGATGATTTTTTGGACCCGATCAACTGATTCAGTTGAAAGATACGACTCAAAAGAATGATTCTTTCTTTTATCGGGCAACACTACTTCCCTCAGGAACATTCCATAGGCAGTCGGAGGGATGTCAAGATTTTTTTTTTTTGAGAATATCAACATAAATTTCAGTTGTACAGATTACTTTTAGAATATGATTTTGCTGTTGTTGTTGATTTCTTGTTCTTTATGAAGCCTGAAAGCTTCAGTCTTCTTAATTTTTTCCCTCTTTGGCCACACACACATTGCAGCTAAATTTGTTGGTCACTTCAAATTACAGTTCTTAATTATTTTCTGTACACACACAGTTCAGTAATTTATGGGAGTGATAATCATATTCTACAAATGAATTGACTCCTGAAAAAAATCAGGCTGTGGTAACCGCATTTACATAAATTCTATGCAGTGTGTATGGAAACGAACTGAACAACTAGCTGTTAATGATGTATTTAAATGTCTATCAAAGTTCTGTCTTTTCTGTATGTGCAGTGCAAGAAATCACAGGGTATGCCTGACTCATTAGTGTTGCCTGATCTTGCTAACAAACAAACAGATAAGAACAAGCCCACAATAAACTCAAATCCAAACACGTTATCTTGGAAATAAGCCACATATGAAAATATTGTGACCTTCCAGGAGAAAAAATAATTCTTCCATAATATACTTAAAGTGCTCCATTTTTACGCACTAATTGTGTACTTAATATACTCAAACTTATTCTTAAAATAATCTTAGAAACATCTGAGTGTACTGCATACCAAAAATCATACACTAGTCGCAGGTTTAAGTGCTCTTTTCTTCACACGTGCGTATCTAAATACATTTTATTAATACAGAGAAAGTATGTCAAAAGCCCATTTTAGTTCATATTCATGTGCTCCCAGAAATAGACAGTTAGATTGAGTACCACTTAAGATATCTTAAGATCAATCTTAAGAAGATAATAAAGAATAATTTTTGAGTATATTATTACAAAATTAGTGTGTGAAATAGAGAAATTGTAAGTACATTTTGGAAGTGCACTTTTTTTTTCTCCTGGGCTGCAACTGCCTATTAACTCCATAAAATGGATTGCTTTACTGGCTGAGCCAAACAACAAGCCCAAAGATGCTTAAACCAGCCATAGTTATAGAATTAACATGGCAACCCCTTCAGAGGTGTCACATCGCAAAAGTACGCTATGCCTTCCAGGGCTCGAGTGGTGAGCAGTGAATAATAAATTTCAGAATTTTACATTTTTTAAGTCAACTGATCCCTCTACTTCTGTAGTTTTTTGCCAATTTTAGCAATGAAATCCATTGAAAAGATTCACTCCACAGGGATTAGAATTGATTAGAAAAAAAAAAAACAACAAAAAAAACAATGACCACTACTTATTCTAGTCTGTAAAGTCAAATTACTTAATGAAATCTGTAATTGTCTCTGGAAATTTTCTTTTCCTCTTATCCAACGATTCATTATCATTCCTGGTGCAGCGGTTCTCATTACAGTTGAGATTGAGAGTCATAAATTTGAAAGAGACGCTAACGCAGACCAGATGGACCCTTAACCACAGGTCATGTTGGGGCCAAGCAATTACATCATGAAATGCAAGAAAAACGGCCACCTGGAGGATGCTCTGTGCCGGTCCTAAACTCAAACCAGGCTCTTAGGGCTCAAACATATCAGGCGAGTGAGGATGAGGCTGCAATATTCTGTTTTTTTTTTTTTTTTTTTTTTTTTTCTTTTTTTTTCTTGTTTTTTTCTGTCGGGTCTTATAATCCTTAGCTGTGTATTTAGGGTAGTATTTTGAGGAGAATTCTCATGGCATAAACCTATGACGAGATCGTGAATGAGTATTATGTTTCCAATGTTATGCTAGGAGTGTAAAAGAAACCGTCTTTAATTCTGAGGCATTTAACTCTCAATGGTTAACATATTGCGCCCAGTTTTGCTCAAGTCTTTCTTATTGTATGACCCACTTGGGTCCATCTTATTCCCTATTTTCTGTCCACAACGAGAAAGGAACTGAAGTGAAAGCTAAAACCCGGATGGGGCCGAGGACCCGCCCTTGTGGCACTCACCCATTCCTTCTCAAAGACCCATGGAGGTGTCTGGAAGCTGATGACAGGAAGAAAAGCTGCGATTCCCAGCCAGCGAACGAAAAGCTCGTCATCGGTAACCAGTTCGGCAGAGAGAGAGCCTCCTGCGATTGACAGTCCCACAAATGCATTCACATGTCAAGAAATTAAATTTTTTTGGTGGACAATAACAATTTTCTAGCATTGTGATATTGTTTTTATTAGAAATTGGAAGCAAAATGTGCTTAACCCTATAAAGCCTACTGTAACATATTTGATACACAAATTTCTAAGGCCTGTAAATTATCGACGTGATCAAATCTTGCTGAAAAACCTGTTGTACACAATCTACTACATGCCTTCTGTCGTCAAATTGATAGTTTATACTTTTTATTAAGTAAAATGCTTTTTCATGTAATTGAAAATACTGTCATCCCTCTTCAGTTCATGGAATATGGTAATCAGTATTTACTGATTTTTATAAAGTAAATGTAAGAATAACTTTTATCTTTTTATCTTTTTTTTTTTTTTTGATATTTCAAGATGAACACTTACTGGACTGAAGAAACTTTTTTTTTTTTACATTTTATGCAAGTAGTCTGTTATATAAAGATCTCATTGATTTATATTACAAAGCTATCTGAATTTAATCTTATGTTTTGGCCATATATCAGCATCTTCACCAAATTGCATATTTTTGCTCAGTTTGGGCCTCTGAACAAATATTTTAGAGATATTTTCTCTTTCATAATATATGGGCCATAAACATCTGATTTATCAAATATGATACACATATGCAAACTGTTTTTTTTAGGTTTTGGCTAAAGGATCCATAAACTGTTCAGTTTCAGGAAGACTTTTGTTCATATGATGTATTATTACAGTATTTTGAGAATATGCGAGGAAAATGTGCTTAACTGTCAAAGTAACAATGCAACAATGTAACAAATCTAATAGTCCTAAAAACAGGCTTCATTTTCAAAAGGCTTTTAAAGTGTAATAACCCCCCCCCCCCCCCCCCCCTTTGATTAACTGGTCAAATGTGACCTGGGAATATTCTGGACATATTTTATGAGATTTATTCGTATCATACTGTGTACTGTACAACTGTGTGCCAGTGGTCTTTTGTTTTTGTAAAGGATTAAAGAAGACAGTTGATGAATTTTTTTTTTCTTTATCTATGGTATGAATTTTCACAAAAAATACATGTGTATTTCTGCACGTGTGGGCAGGTATTACCTACTGCATCAGGAATGAAGAAATTATATCCCAGAAGACTGTGATGCAGCAGGGATGGAATGATGCCCTTCAGGCCAGAGTAACTCCAGTCTGACTGCAGTGCACTCATACGGATGAAGAGCGCTTTGTGTCTGGACCTGTGCGCACAAAATCGGCCAGTTCAAAAACAATTTGAATCACCTACAACACAATTCCAATTTGTTTTCCAAATTTTTCTTATGGGAAAGTCTGTTTTTTCAAATGAGTGACTGTCTACTTGACATTTTGGATCTTGTTCAAACCATAATCGATATCAGTACTTTGCCATGGAAATTGTACACAAACTGTACAAGCCAGAACAAAGCAAAGAGTCTTCTACAACAACAACAAGAAGTAACTATCATTGTGGAAAGAGAAGATGGGAAACTGCCTCTTGCTACACACGGTATATTCACAGTGCTGTTAACATGACACATCATTCATAAAATCTTCCAAAACTCCATTTTAACTCCTTCCCCACCAGCATTTAAAAAAAGACAAATAAAAAAAACCTTGCCAGCAACCACCAACATTTTTGATTATTTTTACAAAACTTTTATGGCCCCCAGAACTCGCAATATGTCAAAAGAAATAGCAGAGCCTCTGCTTTTATTCTAGCTTCATGCATTCTTCTTTTAATCAAGACTTGAATGTGGGCAAGTTTAATTAAAAAAGCAACATTTTGAACAAAATGCTGAGAAAATCACGTTTTTGTCAAAGATTCAGATTCAGATGATCAAAACATAGATGGAGTTGATCACTTCCATCAACACGCCCAAAACTTCACAATCCTAAACCACTTCCTGGGGTCTACATTTTTTATTTATATGCTGTTTAATGCTTGATGATCACATTATTTTACATATGCATCTGTTTTCATGTGTAATCGATTGTTTCTGCATCTTCTTCACCGTGTTTTGATCCAGATGTTCAGTACTCATCAGAAGATGTGTAATAGCACCTCCTACCATGCAACAGTGAAAACACGGAAAGATGGAAAATTCTGTCAATGGCGGGGAAAGAGTTAAATAGATTTTAAATCACATGTATGCATGTGGTTTGGATCAGACTTGTAAAAAGAAATCAGATTTGGTGTATTTTTTTGGAGGTTCAGACGACAGATTTGAGTCGGACATGCCAAGAATGGATTTTGGATTTTGGTTCCTTGTCTGAACAAAGTCTGTTAATTGTTCCCAAAGTTGTAGGTTGGTCATGATTTTTCCAAATGGGGCAAATTCTTGGATTGTCATGTTCAGTTGATCCTTGAACAACATTCCGCTCAAACAAACTTAACCAAACTACCTGAAAATCCCAATCCCAGCCCTGACTCTAACCTAAAACCTCACAAGGATGTTGATCCATGCACTACTTGGCAAAGTCACAGTAATTGATTGGGATTATTTAAAACATTCAACCAAATACCTTGTTCCTGAGGTCACAATGGTATTTTCCCCTATCCTCTCTGCCAGGTCAGCCAGAAGTCTGATGTATTCATCCTCAACCAATGCCAGAGGGGGGCGCAGGGCCTGTTCCTCGAAAGGGTTTCCCTCACCGCCTTCCAGGATGACATACTCCATGCCCAAATGGCTATGTAAGCTGTCCACTTTGTCCAGAAACCAATTTGTGGCTTCTGGGTTGGTGATGTTGAGCTTTACACTGTACTTTCCTTTCCACTGAGTCAACAGAGGCACCTTATGAAAGAGAAATCATGTAAAAATTAAAAGTAACCAATAATAAGGCACAGAATTCAGCATGTGGGTCCAGAACACAGAGTGTTCACTGCCAGAATAGGAAAAAATCTCTCGTTCAAAAACTGAACTCTGGTTCCTATGGCTTCGAAGAAACTTGTATACAATTTTCAAGAAAGATTTAGATAAGTAAGTCAAGTCTGCTTTATTGTCAATTATTCCACATGTACAGCACATACACACAGAGAATTGAATGTTTGTACTTAACTATTTAAGTACATAAACAGTTACTTCCTTACCCTTTCATACATATATGAATGTACACCTCTTTCATATTTTCATATATACATTTTTAGAATTTTGTGACAGATACCATGCATTTAAATCCTAAAAATAATCAAAAATCAAGTCAAAGTGTATGGGGAGTTGCACAACATGACATATACCTGATAAATGATTTAATTAAATACTAAAAACACGATTTAATAATTATTTTCAGAATTTCATTCATTTAATGAGATTCCCTACCCCCACTCTCCCCCATTATAATATCAGGACAGTTGTACCACCCTGACCATTTTTACTTTATGCCCCAAAAGATCAACATTTTAATTTTTAATTTACATTAAGAAATGTAGATTCTTCATGGGAGACTTCAAATCACTGTATGTTTGTATTGCTTTTTTTTATTTGTATTAATTAATTGTCGGGGTCTGGCGTCTGGTGTTCTCCCTCTCACCACCAGAGGTCGCCAACTCCCATCCTCCCGGACTCCCTGTCCGTCACCTGACTCAACACACTGGGGCACACACCACACACTCACTCACACACAGATGTAGCCACTTCGAGGGTTAATTTACGTGCTTCCCCCCCACCCAGGCGCGGGCTGATTCATGTTTTGTGTCAGTGATTGCTGTTCCCGTTCTCAGCCGGTGTCTCAGAGTCTCAGCTCTGTTTGTTTTCTGTTTTTACTTTGTTTTCCCCAGCAGTGTAAATAAAGCCTGCATTTGGACCCAAACCCTTTGTTCCACGGTGTGCTTTCCTGACGGTCCCGTGACAGAATCATCCGCCTAAGCATGGGTCCAGCAGGAAGGTTCCTCGATGTCCGGCAGGGAGACCGGGGCATTGAGGAGTATGCCAGGGACTTCTTGGGAGTGGCTCGCCAGTCGGCGATGGAGAGCACCTGCGCGCTGGTCTGTTTCTGGGGTGGCCTCGCCTCGCCATTTAAGTCCCTTATGCCATTCTGGCACCCCGAGGAGGCGCTGGAGGACTACGTCAACCTGGCTCTGCAGTTGAGCGGCTCAGCCATCAGGATGGAGTTGGCTGCAGAGCCTGCTCACAGTTCTCCCGAGGCGGCTATCCCAGGGTCGTCAGAGGCCTCGTCTGCGGCACCCAGTACCTCACGCCCGTTCCTGGAGCATCACGGGCTGGTACGCAGCGTGCGGGAACCTCCGCTGATGTCGGTGTGAGCGGCGTGGGCTGCTCGCAGAGTTCCCGAGACAGCGGTGTCCGCTCGTAGTTCCCCCAAAGCAGCGGTGTCCGCTCGTAGTTCCCCCGAGGCGGCGGTGCCCGCGCACGATGTCCCGGAAGCGGCGGTGCCCGCTCACGATGTTCCCGAGGCGGCGGTGCCCACTCACGATGTTCCGGAAGCGGCGGTGTCCGCTCACGATGTCCCCAAGGCGGCGGTGTCCGCTCGCAGTTTTCCCGAGGCAGCGGTGTCCGCTCACAAAGATCCAGAAGCGGCGGTGTCCGCTCACAAAGTTCCAGAAGCGGCGGTGTCCGCTCACAAAGTTCCAGAAGCGGCGGTGTCCGCTCACATATCTCTCGAGGCGGCGGTGTCCGCTCACAGTTCCCCCGAGGCGGCGGTGCCCGCGCACGATGTCCCCGGCAAGATGTCCCCGAGGAGGCGGTGCCCGCGCCGATGTCCACGAGGCGAGGTGCACGCGCACGATGTCCCCGAGGCGGCGGTGGCCGCTCACGATGTTCCCGAGGCGGCGGTGCCCGCGCACGATGTTCCCGCGAACGATGTCCCCGAGGCGGCGGTGTCCGCTCACGATGTTCCCGAGGTGGCGGTGTCCGCTCACGATGTTCACGAGGCGGCGGTGTCCGCTCACGATGTTCCCGAGGCGGCGGTGCCTGCTCACGATGTTCCCGAGGCGGCGGTGCCTGCTCACGATGTTCCCGAGGCGGCGGTTTCCGCTCACGATGTTCCCGAGGCGGCGGTGTCGCTCCCGATGTTTCCCGAGGCGGGCGGGGTCCAGCTACATGTTACACGCGCACGATGTCCGGGAAGCGGCGGTACCTGTCCGAGACGATGTTCCGAGGCGGCGGTGTCCCTCCCGATGTTCCGAGGCTGGCGGTGTCCGCTCCCGAGTTCCAGAGGTGTGCGGTGTAGCTCCGATGTTCCGAAAGGCTGGCGGTGTTCGCTCACGAGGTTCACAGCGCACGATGTTCCCGAGGCGGCGGTGCCTGCTCACGATGTTCCCGAGGCGGCGGTTTCCGCTCACGATGTTCCCGAGGCGGCGGTTTCCGCTCACGATGTTCACGATGTTCCCGAGGCGGCGGTGTCCGCCCACGATGTTCCCGAGCTGGCGGTGTCCGCCCACGATGTTCCCGAGGCGGCGATGTCCGGAAGCGGCGGTGTCCGCTCACGATGTTCCCGAGGCGGCGGTTTCCGCTCACGATGTTCCCGAGGCGGCGGTGCCTGCTCACGATGTTCCCGAGGCGGCGGTTTCCGCTCACGATGTTCACGAGGGCGGCGGTTGTCGCTCACGATGTCCGAGGCAGGCGGTTGTCCGCGCACGATGTCCGAGGCGGGCGGGGTCCGCTCACGATGTTCCGAGGCGGGCCGGTGTCCGATGCACGTGTTCCCGAGGAGGCGGGTCGCTCACAATGTTCCGCGCACGATGTCCGAAGCGGCGGTGTCGCCTCACGATGTCCCGCGGCGGCGGTGTCCGCTCACGATGTTCCCGAGGCGGCGGTGGCCGCTCACGATGTTCCGGAAGCTGCGGTGGCCGCTCACGATGTTCCGGAAGCTGCGGTGGCCGCTCACGATGTTCCGGAAGCTGCGGTGGCCGCTCACGATGTTCCGGAAGCTGCGGTGTCCGCTCACGATGTTCCCGATCTGGCGGTGTCCGCTCACGATGTTCCGGAGGCGGCGGTGCCCGCTCACGATGTCCCGGAGCCGGCGGTGCCCGCTCACGATGTCCCCGAAGCAGCGGTGCCCGCTCACGATGTCCCCGAGGCAGCGGTGCCCGCTCACGATGTCCCCGAGGCGGCGGTGCCCGCTCACGATGTCCCCAAGGCGGCGGAGCCCGCCATTGCCGGTTCCGGGGAGGCAGCACCAGACGCACCGCTGTGGTGGCCGCTGGTTCTGCCCTGGGTGCCCATCCCACCGGCTCTGCCCCAGTCCCCAGGTCCCCCGCTACCACACGGACCTGGGCCCCCCATCCCTCCCCCTACTCCATCCCCGCTCGGCCGTTCCCCTGGGGGGGGGGGGGCGCTCTGGAACGTCTGGAAGCCGTTCCCTAGGGGAGGGGTCCTGTCGGGGTCTGGCGTCTGGTGTTCTCCCTCTCACCACCAGAGGTCGCCAACTCCCATCCTCCCGGACTCCCTGTCCGTCACCTTGACTCAACACACCTGGGCACACACTCACACACTCACTCACACACAGCTGTAGCCACTTCCGAGGGCTATTTACGTGCCTTCCCCACGCCACCCAGGCGCGGATGATTAATGTTTTGTGTCAGTGATTGCTGTTCCCGTTCTCAGCCGGTGTCTCAGAGTCTCAGCTCTGTTTGTTTTCTGTTTTTACTTTGTTTTCCCCAGCAGTGTAAATAAAGCCTGCATTTGGACCCAAACCCTTTGTTCCACGGTGTGCTTTCCTGACGGTCCCGTGACATTAATAGGTCCAGACAAAAATGGCATCCAGCAGGATTATTATTAAGTAACTAAAACTAAAACCATAAAAAGTAATATATTAAGGGATATAAAATAAAACCTAAAATGTAAATGTTCCCTTTAGGTTGAACTACTAATAATTAAAACTATATAGACATTTAAATAAAAAACTAGAACTTTAAAATTAGACAGACGCAGTGACAAGCAATCAGTCAGTCTTACCGGTTGGCCCTGTGGTCCTGAGGGCAGACTCAGCCAGTAGTCTTCAATGCCTTCTTGAATGGAGGTCTGGAACTGCTGCGAGTCCACGCTCAGGTACGGGGACAGGGTGATGGAAATGTTTAGAAGCTTTACAAAAGGGAGGTCCCTCGTCTGTCTCTTAGACATCCTTTTCTTGCTATTGAGGTAGCTGTGGTCCTAGAAAGGCAAAAAATAATTGGCAAATATATTAAACAGTTTGTTTGTTTGTCTAATGGCACCTACATTTTGGTGCAGAAATGATACATTTAACCTCGCAAATCAAGCTTGTTTGATATTTCTAACCTACACAGAAAAATAAAAACTTGACGTTGTAAAAATTTAAACATTTTAAGAACTTTCATTGGTATAACCTAGTTTAGGCTAATTCAGTCAAATAAAATAATATTTTGGAATATAATAAAGTATTTTTGATATTGCAACATATTCTTTAGGTCAGGGGTTTTCAAACGTTTTTATACCAATGACACCCAGATATGAAATATTAATGAACGCAGCTGTATATTTTCAAGTATGAAAAAAAAACGGTTTCATATAAATTTTCTATATAAAAAAATACCTTATGTATGATGAAATGCTTTCTCAAATGTCTTATAAGGTTTATAATTTAATTCAGCAGTGCTTCTAAATCACAGTTAACAAATTAACCACATGACATATAAAAACAAGTTTTTATTAGATCTGTGGCCCTTAAAAATGAGACAAGTGGCATTACAAAACTCTTTATTATCAATTTGAGAGGTCTCCAATTTGAAGAAAGAAGAACAGACTAATATGTTATTAAACCTCAAAAGGCTGCGGTTTCATTAAATAAATGTGAGCGCTATGCATTTTAACGTCAAAACAGGGTAGTTCGCAATGAATATTGCATGTGTATGATTGCTTATGATCTACTGTTGATGAATTATGGTCATGTTTACTTAATTGTATTCATATTGTAATATGCTATAAGTGATTGTGTGAGTGCATATTTTATGTCCCTCATCTTTTTAATGCGCAGCTGGAAGTAGTAAAGCATATACATTTCAAAATCAGAGTCCTGTTGTATTTTCTGCATTATGCATACAATTTTTGGTTACATGAAAAACTGTAAAATCTAAACGTTATTTAAAGTAATTCACCCAAAAATGAAATTTTGCTTCAATTGTACTCGCCCTCAGGCCATATAGATGACAGATTTTGAGAAATTTTGCACCTCTTGCTCACCAATGGATTCTCTGCAGTGAATGGGTGCCGTCAGAATGAATTGCAATAAAAAAACGTTTAAACTTTAAACCATCACTTCTGACCAAAATACAAGGCCATAATCCATAATAACTCTTCCTCCAGTAAAAAAAAGTCCATCTCCCGTTGTCTTTCACATCAAAATCCACCAACATATTTGTTTAGAGCTGTTCTGGACTGTTTTTGCTTGTAAACTGTGCTTGATCTGTGCACATTTCTCTCCTGATTCGGACGAGATGACTTTTTCAATGGAGAAAGCAATATTATGCACGGAGGAGTCATATTTTAGCTGAAAGCAATGTTTTGAAGTTAAAAACGTCTTAATAATGGACTTGTTTTGGGTTGGAGTGTTGTGGATTACTTGTAGATTACTGTGATGTTTTTTTATCAGCTGTTTGGACTCTCATTCTGACGGCACCCATTCACTGCAGAGGATCAATTGAGCATATTTACATTTTTTTTGGTGAACTATTCCTTTAACACACTCATAATGTCTCACCGTTTTAACACACACAGTTTGTAGTCTGCTTTTGTAGGCAGTCAGACATTACAGACAATGGCAGGCGTCAGCGTTAAAGTCTCAGAATTCGTATTTTGTTGATTATTTTAACAGTATGGAAAATATTATTGTTTTACCATCACTGAAAATAATACCTCAGCCCCTATTAATGTTTTTACCATGACAGTTGCTAACAGAGCCCCGGCGTCTGAGAAAATATAACAATAATGTCATTTATATTAATCATATTGTACAGGCATGCCGAACGCTGTGCTTATGAGGAATCTGTGCAATAAATAGCGAATACTGGCAAGTGTGTTTATAACCAAATTCATTCCAAGTCAAGCTGTTGGTTACGCTTATGGCTGTGTTATTTCAAGCTAAAATGGAAACTAGCAAAGAAAAAAAACTGCATTGGGATTGTTTCCCCAATTGGAGTTTCGTATAACTGTCACACAAGGGAAAGTTTCCCACTGCAATTTTGTGGTATGACTTTTATTCAGGTTGGGAAATGGGAAAGTGTGGTGCATGTATCAGATAGCACACATAATTATGCTTCATTGTGGGTTATCTGATATTTTTGTTATAAAGTCCCCAGTTTTTTGCTATTTTAGGTCATAATCAAACATTACAATTTTTTATTTGAGCCTATAGCCTATTTTTCAATACATATAGCTATTGCAGTATAGCAAAATGTAAGTGTAATGGAAGGGAAAATGTGTTGTATGGAAAAAGGAACAAATAAGGGAAAAAAATTAAAAAGAGTAAAACCAAAGTCATGAGTTATTGTAATAGGAGGGCTGTAGTCAGCATTACATTGACGTTAATGTACAAACAATAAATCAAGACAGTCTAAACTTGAAAATTCTTAGGTATGCACAGATTATATTTTTTTCTGGCCGATGTCTGTTCTTATTTTATGGCCAAAAAACAATATGAAGGGCAATATTATAAATATATAATTTTTTTTGTTTGTTTTTTTTGTGTCTAGATATATTTATTTATTATCTTAATAGCATTTCTGAATTTAAATGTATGTTGGGGGCATGAAGTCAGAAATATCAGGGTGCTAAATTCTAATATCAAATAACCTATAATAATATTATATTAATTAATCATATTAATAATTATATATTATATTAATAATTTATTATTCTTAGAAAAAAAAAAAATTTCTATCGCAAAATTGCTCAGTGATTATTAATATTTGAAAAACTTGTCCGCTAAATCCAAGTCATGTGGTGTAACCAACATGCAACCCTGCAGATGCCCATGTGTTAATAAGTCACTTATAATATCAGAAAATATGCATTTTTATGGCAAAGTACAGTTGTTCGGGTTGTAAAATGTCGCGGTGCAGCTCACCAAAACTAATGATAATTGATGAATGAATAATTTATTTTTTATAATTTTTTTAGGATTAATATGGTATTACTTTTTATATCATGGTTACGCTACATGACCGTGACTTCATTCAAATGAATTAAAAAGGAATATGAAAGTTTTTCCAACCCATGTGAAACCCATATAAACAAACATTTGAAATTGTGTGATAAATGCTACATGATACAATAAGTTTCAGGGTGTAAAATGTCATGTGGTGCGACACTCCAAAAAAACAAGTAATTATTTATTGAATAATATATTATATGTGTAAAATAAATAAATAAAGTATATTTTAAAACATTCTTGAAAATAAAGATATATTCAGGGTGTAAGGAAACTCTTTTTATTTGATGGTTACACCACATGACATTTTTAGACTCACTAAAATGAAACTTTTGTTGAAAGCGGTATAAAAGTTCTCCGAAACCAGCATTAGCACTCTTATTTGTCACTGACCCAACTATATAACGATATTCCCTATAACCCATGTTGGAGTCGTGGCTTAGTGGTTACAGCAAATGCTCCAGAGATGTTAAGCTGTGTCGCTTTTTTTTTTCCCCAATGTGGGGAATTCAGGTACAAGCCTTCAGGTTTACCGTCTGTTCATAGCTCAGCCGCTAAAGCACAACCTATATATGTGTTCTGATCAAATATACACCTTGAATGCACTATAAACCTTAGATAAAAGCATTGAGAAATGCATAAAAAGTGGTAAAAAGACAAAGCGTACTTAACACAGATGGCCCACACTGGTTCAACATATCAGTCTCCTTAACACAGCAAGTATCACCTAATTGTAAACCAGCTCCCTGCTGGCATTTCAGTGAACCAGAGATGTGTGTCTTTCTCTCAGGGGATCAGATCCTGACCTCTCCTCACCGGCTGCAGATCCGCTTAGAAAAATGAAGCCTTTCATGTCCACTGAGCAGCTCAGACTTGTTTTGTTCTGTCAGAATGAACTTAACAGGCCAGCTGGTGGCTTTTAACGTGAGACGTTTCCACTTGAACACAGCGTTCCCGCGGTAACTCTGCCTGCTATGTACCTCCGTATCGAAACGAAACGTGTTTTGCCAGACCCTGGCCTGTGTTTGTGATTATAATGAGTCCTTCAGAAACCTCACCATCAACCGCATGAAAATAACAGTGAAGTCTGTCATTTATGATGAACAGGGAAGTCGTGGCCTAATGGTTAGAGAGTCGGACCTCATAACCCAAAGGTTGTGGGTTCGAGTCTCGTACCGGCAGGGATTGTAGGTGGGGGGAGTGAATGTACAGCGCTCTCTCCCACCTTTAATACCACGACTGAGGTGCCCTTGAGCAAGGCACTGCTTCCTGGGCGCTGCAGCATAAATGGCTGCCCACTGCTCTGGGTTTGTGTGTTCACGGTTTGTGTGTGTTCACTGCTGTGTGTGTGCACTTTGGATGGGTAAATGCAGAGCACTAATTCCGAGTATGGGTCACCATACTTGGCCACATGTCACTTCACTTCACTTATGCACCACTAGTGGTCACTAGTTTGTTTTGAAAGTCATACAGGTTCGGTACAAAATGAGGGTGAGTAACTGACGACTGAAGCAATGGTTTTCTTTTTTTAAACTGGGTTTTCCACCAAGTGCATGGATCAAAATAGTTTGGCGAATTATGTTTTATAATTCGGCTGAAGGCTACTAACAGTTCACAATCTGATTAAACAAAGACTTTTTAGTTCAAAATGTTACATATGCACAGTGCTTAATGCCTAAGAAGGATCTAAATCGGATTTGAATATACTTTATATAATTACGCAAGGTTGTGCACATTAGCTGACACTGATGCTGCTTGAATGCTGAGGTGAATTGTACAATTTAACATTGATTTTAGCCTCGTATTAATATTGATTGATTGAAAAAAAACAGATATCCACACTGGTATTTTTCTGTGGAAAACAAAAAGATAACACTATGAAGAGAATTTTAGTATAATTTCTAAACAATTTTTGTTGATATTTTAAATTAGATTTTATTTATATATTTTCAGTTTTCATTTTTCAAGTTTAATTATAGGTTTTAGTTTTAATTAATTTAGATTTACTTATGTTTGTACTTCAATTTAAACACACATTAGAAATGTTGGATTGGCAGCTAGTATGAATAAAATGGTCTTTTCTCATTTTTTTAAATATTTTGTTTTATTTCAAATAATGTAGTTGTTGTTTTTTTAATCAAAAATACAAAAAAAATAAATATTTTTTTTTGGATCTTAATTATTTAAAAATTTAATAAATTTTTGAATATATGTCTATAGTATTTATTAATTTTAATTTATTTGTTTTAGTTTATTTTGTTATTTTAGTACTTCAGCTTGACGAGAAATGTTGCCTCGTCGACTAGCTGAAATAAAATGTTTTTTTGTTTTTTTTCAGTACACATTTATTTTATTTTAATCAATGGACACGTTTTTTTTTGGTTATAGTTAACCATAATAACCCTGTTACTGAGTTGTTGCACTTACTTGTACACAACCATACATAAATATAAACATACACCATAAAAAAATCAATTGATAGATGATCATTTTCAACATGTACATGCAGAAGAAGCTGTCCAGTTGGCTCTGTGGGCTGTGCGAGCCGGTGGGGTGTTGAGGCGGAAAATGAAGGCCTGAAGGCCCGGAGCTACAACAGGTGCAGAGGCCGAGCCGCTGACGGCTGGAGATTAAACAGCACACTGAAGGTCAGAGACGGGGAATATACTGCAGATCACCACAGACGCTCTGACACTGAATGACTTCAGCTTTCTCACAACCTATTTATTACGTGGGGTTCATTGTTCATTGTTTTAATTATTATTTATAAAACAACAAGCTACTTGATTTGACGCTTTTATATTATTGTTGCTTTTATTATTATTATTATTATTATTGGAGTATTGGAGAATTGATGCTGAAAATTCAGCTTTGCATCACAGGAATAAATTACATTTGAACATTTATTCAATTTGAAATTGTGTTAATATTTTACAATATCACTTTTTGTGTATTTGCATTGTAAATGCAGCCTTGATGAGCATAACAAGACTTCTTTTAAAAGCACATTTATCTATCATGAATCCCCAGCTGATATACAGAACAGTCAGATGTTATTGTGCTGCAGGAAGCAGGCAGAGGGTGATTTAGAGCGCGTGACCCACCATGCTGGCGAGGAGAGCAGTGGAATGTTCGTCGAGGCTGACGACTCCCTCCCCGAGGTGATGCCGCTTCAGACGGTTTGAGAAGGTTCTCAGCTCGCGCTCTAGCTTGGCCCCTGAGTCCACGTTTGCTAGAAGCTTCCAGAAAGGCAGCCTTCAGAGAAATATTGTATTTGTTAGAGTCTTCAAACTCTAGCACACCAACACATCAGAGTAATATTAACTAAAACCTTAAAAAATCATTAACAAAATAAAAATTAATTATATATAATGAATGTATATGTTCTCAGGCAGCGCCAAGAAAATATTTATATTTCTGTAATTATATAAGTTACCAAAATAACTAAAACTAAATAATTTTATAACTCAAAACTTTATTTTAAGGCGTCCTTGTTACACATGTTACATGTACTTTGTATTATAATAACAATTAATTATGCATATTTGCATGCAAGTAACCCTAAGCCAAAACCTAATCCTTACCCTAACCATATAGTACTGTAAGTACATGTGGTTAATTAATATTACACAGTACATAAATGTATAATTACACCATAACAAGGACACCTTAAAATAACGGGTCCAAATGTTATTACAGGGCCTAATACCGGTGTACTTGCTAGTAACTAGATTACTATTTACTATAACAAAGTACACATGTACATAGTATCAGAGCTGTAATCTTTCTGTACTACACACATGGAACAGGCCCACTGATGGTTTGTGCAAGCAAATGTGTACAGGAATATAAACTACATTTTTGTAACCCACAATATGGTAAAGAGTAAGTGGAATCATTTGATCCAGGGGGTGGAAGATGGGATCCAGGGGGTGAGTGTGTGGTTTCTGGGTGGAGCTGGGACCAGGGGGTGGAGATGGGTAGGTTTAGGGTGGAGATGGGTAGGTTTAGGGATGGAGATGGGTAGGTTTAGGGGTGGAGATGGGATCCAGGGGGTGGAGATGTGTAGGTTTAGGGGTGGAGATGGGATCCAGGGGGTGGGGATGGGTAGGTTTAGAGGTGGAAATGTGATCTAGGGGGTGGAACTGGGTAGGTTTAGGGGTGGAGATGGGATCCAGCGGGTGGAGACGGGTAGGTTTAGGGTGGAGATGGACCAGGGGGGTGGAGATGGGATCCGGGGGTGGAGAGTGTAGTTTGGGGTGGGATGGGATCAGGGGTGGGAGCATGGTAGGATTTAGGGACGGGTGGAGATGAGCTCCAGGGGGGGAGATGGGTAGGCTAGGGGTGGAAGAGGGATCAAGGGGGTTGCGAGAGATGGGAGGTTTAGGGGTGGAAGGATGGGATTCCGCGGTGGAGATGGGTAGGTGTAGGGGCTGAGAGAGGGGATCCAGGGGGGTGGAGTGGGGGTTTAGGGGTGGAGATGGGTCCAGGGGGGGGGAGATGGGTAGGTTAGGGTGGGGGGTGGAGAGGGGATATAGCGGGTTGGAGATGGGAGGTTTAGGCGTGTGGAGATGGGATCCAGGGGGGGAGTGTGTAGGTTTAGGGTATGTAAAGTGGGAGGCCTGGGATCTCAGTTAGTGGAGTTGTGTGCCCACTGTAATGACTCAAGGATGGAAAATTTTTGGTTAAAGTGACCTTGATTCTATATATCTATTATATATATATATATGTAGATATGCAGTATTAAAATATATAATGTTGTTATTTATCATCATTCATTTTAATTTATTATTAATTTATTTCCATTAAAATAATATTATTTCATGGGTATTACAACAAAACTGTTTTCAACTAAAAAATGAAAACTTTTTATGCGTTTTGGCCTTTCAGTTACAAGATAATGTTAGATAGGCGTTTTGGGGGCCTGAAAATGCAAACTTTTGTAAACCGTACCGTATTTGTAAAACATGAATATTAAAACGATGATGTCTTGCAAATGCATATAATACAGCGTTTTTAGTTATTTTCATGAGTCTGTGTGAACAGGGAGTTGTTTTGACAACAATGACGTTTGTATGTAAAACTTAAAAAAAAACAAAAAAACATGAAGGTACCCTCATTCAATCTACAATTGAAAGTGAATCAGAAATCAATTTAATGTACATTAAAATTGATGAATCACTTTTTAACTCTTTTGACACCTAGAAAAAGTGACGCTTAAAAAAGGTGTGCCTCTGCTTCTAATATCGGGCAGGTACTGATAATCATCAAGCACTTATAATTGCGAAAAATTTTATGCATCCCGATAAATGCAAAGTTAAAGATAACAATGAATGATAACAATAAAAAAGGGAAAGGGGTTTGTAAAGTTGTTGTACCATAAGACATCCATGTTTGGCAGCTCTCGTCTGGCTGTAGAGAGCTGCTGCATTGACTCCTGATGGACGGCTCGAATGTTGTGTCCAACACACACGGTGTACTGCAGCGGCATACGCTCCATACTGGGCGGCGTCAGCAAACAGAACTGCTGTCTGCTCTCCATTCCTACATGAAGCGGGATGTTCGGGGCCACTAGAACTGACACACCTTTGGGAAAAAAAAAACACAACAACATTGGGTTACTAATGGTCAGTTTTTGCCATTTTAAATCCCCAGATAAATCAAGACTGAAGTTTTGTGGCTTTTAGTCCATGCCTGCTAACTGTGAGGTCGTTTATATGCTAGTGTACACCTAAAAGTTGGCAAAAATAACTTTGAGCAGATATAGAGCCAAATTAGCAAGAGCGAACAAACCCATAAAAGTATAAATGGGAGTGGAAAGTTCTGCAGTTGATCTACTGTCAATTAATTAATCAAATTAAGGGGACAGTTCACGCAGAAATGATAATTACCCCGTCAGCCTCACTCACCATCAAGCCATCATTGACTTTCTTCTTTCAGACAAATACAATCGTAGTTTTAAAAAATGTCTTGGTTATTCCAAGCTTTATAATGGCAGAATTTGTAATGATTTTATCATGGTACGAATATGTGTACCGTTACACCCCTAGTTAAAATTTAAAATTTAGAATTCATTGATTCAAAGCTGAATTTTCAGCATTATTACGCTAGTCTTCTGTATCACACGGTCATCAGAAAATGATTCTAATTATGCGCTGATGGTTCTTTTATGAATAGAAAGTTCAAAAGAACAGCATCCATTTAAAATCAGATTTATTATCAGCTTGCACCAGTGCAAACCCTCATTTGGCGTTAAAAACTACTGTCAGGTAAAAAAAAAAAATTTTTTTTGCGACTCACCTTACTGAATACGCATTTGTAGGAGTTTCCCTTTCGACTGGTAAATTTATGGGATTAGAGTATTTAAATGAATCACGCAATGCGAATTACTAAGATTTGCACTCGTCAATTCACTGGTATTTGCGGCATTATTTAACACCCCCAAAAAGCATGTCTTAAAGCGCTCTAACGCTAATTTGCCGTTTAGTAAATTTGGCCCTAAATGTATTTAATGTCACTTTTGATCAATTTAATGCAGCCTTGCAGAATAAGTGTATTCGTTTCCATTTAAAAAGAAAAAAAAAAACTTTGAATGGTAGCGCATGTCTTCCTGTTTCAATAGGAAATACGAAATAGCTGTAATCGGAAATAACATGGTGAACAGTTCAGTCAATGAGGCTGACACTGCAAGACACTGCTGAGCCGTCAGGTGATTTCAGATCACACGTTAACTCCTGTAACTGCATTCATGACTCTGTGTGAATGGCAGACACAGCATGAACGAAACCAAATACCATCTTTCGACCTGCCCCAGTAAAGCAGCCTTTACAGCCTGATGTACTGTATCATGGAAATTCCAAGACTGGGACGTTTGGAACAGGAAACACTGGGATTTATAATTGAATCTTTATATTTTCAAAGCTTCTTGAGAAGGTGGGTGGTATATGAGGGCTGCTTCTGATGTCTTTCTGCACCTGAAAAGTTGAGATTATGTGAAGCAGATAATGGTGTGCGCAGATGTAGCTGCCCTCCTTGGAATTCCTCCTGCTTCTCGGATTTCACCACCATGTCAATGTACCCCAGTGTAGACGCACACAGTACCGTCCGTCCGAATGCCCCTCATCTCACCCAAACTCACACCACGACTTTAAAATGAGATTTTAAAATGAAACAATACATCTTTGGAAAAGTTTTCCAGCAATGAGCAGTGCATCGTTTCAGAAGTTAAGTAATTTTTTATTATTCAGAAATGATGTAGTTCAAAAGAAATAGCCTGATAATCAGTTTGATTTTGTCATTTTTACTGATATTCGCCTTTTTTCAACTGTCTTTAAACTCAACGATAATTGGCACTGTTTCGTGGTTCTCTGTAGAACAGCACCAGCAATGATGACATTAAAGGGATAGTTCACCCCAAAAATTAAAAATCTTTCATTAAAGAGGTCATAAGATGCGATTTCAAGTTTTCCTTTCTCTTTGGAGTGTTACAAGCTGTTCGTGAATAGATAAGATCCCTAAAGTTGCAAAGACTAAAGTCTCAAACCCAAAGAGATATTCTTTATAAAAGTTAAGACTCGTCCATGCACTCCTAAAACGCTTCGTTTAAACACACCCCCACATGTCTACGTCACTGTGTGGGAAGATTTGCATAACACCGCCTAAATGTTCACGCAAAGAAAGAAGGCGTAACTTTTATTCTTGCTGTAGTATTGTTGCTGCCGTCGCTGCCAAGTCGTGGAGATGCTGTGTGTTTCGTTATGAAAGCGAAACTACTTTGTTTGGCCTCTCAAAAGAGTGGTTAAGTTGTATTTACAACACTGTTCCAGAACAGTTCAAACCAAATATTCAGATGTGTGCAACGCATTTTACGGAGGACTGTTTCCTGGGAGAGTAGCCTACAATGCCGGTGTTCTGAAAAATAATGCTGACTCACAGCCTGTAAGTATGTTTTTTTATATTTAAAGGATTTGCCACTGATGATTCAAACGCGAGTTTTGAGCAGTGTAGAGTAGCGTGTTGTTTGTCATTTCTCCGATCACAAATGCAGACATGGTTTTAGGTTTATCGATGGTTGCAATGCAACGTAATGCGTAAAAAGACAGTTTAAGTCATTATAATCCCTAATTATGTCCCCACTGGATGCAACAAATGCCTCGTTTATAATGGGTTTTATTGGTTTTGTCTCGTCACGCCGGGACACGGCATCACAGTATGGTAGAGGCGTAACATTTCCGTCACACACTTGAGGTATTCGGGCAATCACAATGCACTGGATAGCTGGCCAATCAGAGCACACCTCGCTTTTCAGAACGATGAGCTTTGTAAAAATCGACGCGTTTCAGAAAGGCGGGGCATAGAGGAGAAACAATAATGTACAGTATGTGAAAAATAATGTGTTAAACGCAACATAAAAACACATTTAATTACACCAAATACACAGAATAATGTTATTTTTAGCAACATCATACGACCCCTTTAATTACTCACCATCATGTCGTTCCCAAACCCGTCAAGACTTGTATATCTCGGAGCACAATTAAAGATATACGTTATGTGTGTTATATATATACAGTGGTACGGAAAGTATTCAGACCCCATTAAATTTTTCACTCTTTTTTATATTTCAGCCATTTGCTAAAATCATTTTAAGTAAATTTTTTTTCCTCATTAATGTACACACAGCTCACCATATTGACAGAAAAACACAGAAATTGTTGACATTTTTGCAGATTTACTAAAAAAAGAAAAACTGAAATATCACATGGGGTTCATAGTATTCAGACCCCTTTGCTGTTGAGCACGTCACTATCTTAACCAGGTGCTGTCTTTACTTCTGATCATCCTTGAGATGGTTCTACACGTTCATTTGAGTCCAGCTTTGTTTGATTATAATGATTGGACTTGATTAGGAAAGCCACACATCTGTTTATATAAGACCTTACAGCTCACAGTGCTTGTCAGAGCAAATGAGAATCATGTGGTCAAAGGAACTGCCTGAAGAGCTCCGAGACAGAATTGTGGCAAGGCACAGAACTGGCCAAGGTTACAAAAAAAATTCTGATGCACTTAAGGTTCCCAAGAGCACAGTGGCCTCCATTCCGTAAATGGAAGACGTTTGGGACGACCAAAACCCTTCCTAGAGCTGGCCGTAAGGCCAAACTGAGCTATCGGGTGAGAAGAGCCTTGGTGAGAGAGGTAAGAAGAACCCAAAGATCACTGTGGCTGAGCTCCGGAGATGCAGTCGGGAGATGGGAGAAAAATGTAGAAAGTCAACCATCACTGCAGCACCTCCACCAGTCGGGGCTTTATGGCAGAGTGGCCCCGACGGAAGCCTCTCCTTAGTGCAAGACACATGAAAGCCCGCATGGATTTGTGAGATGGTGAGAAATAAGATTCTCGGGTCGGATGAGACCAAGATAGAACTTTTTGGCCTTCATTATAAGCGGTATGTGGGGAGAAAACCAGGCACTGCTCATCACACTGTCCAATACAGTCCCAACAGTGAGCATGTTTTGTTGGTAGCATGCATAATTGCTGTGGGTGGTTTTTGAGCTGCAGGGACAGAACGATTTAATGGTTTTTTGCAATCGAGGGGGGGGAAAAGGGGGGAGGAATGCAGGCCAAGTAAAGGGAATCCTGGAAAAACCTTCTCCAGAGTGCTCAGCACCTCAGACTGGGCTGAAGGTTTACCTTCCAAAAAGACAATGACCCTATGCACACAGCTAAAATAACGAAGGAGTTGCTTCACAATAACTCTGTGACTGTTCTTGAATTGCCCAGCCAGAGCCCTGACTTAAACCAATTGAGCATCTCTGGAGAGACCTAAAATGTCTGTCCACCAACGTTTACCATCAACCTGACAGAACTGGAGAGGATCTGCAAGGAGGAATGGCAGAGGATCCCCAAATGCAGGTGTGAAAAACTTCTTCTGCATCTTTCCCAAAAAGACTCATGAACTCAAAGGGGTGCTTCTACTAAATACTGAGCAAAGGGTCTGAATACTTAGGACCAGGTGATATTTCAGTTTTTCTTTTTTAATAAATCCGCAAAAATGTCAACAATTCTGTGTTTCTGTCAATATGGGGTGCTGTGTGTGTACATTAATGAGGAAAAAAAAAAAATTTACTTAAATGATTTTAGCAAATGACTGCAATTTAAAGATGGTGAACAATTTAAGGGGGTCTGAATAATTTCTGTACCCACTGTAAATGTATAAAAGATATATATTGTTCCTGTGGCTCAGTGGTAGAGCATTGTGTTAGCAGCACAAAAGGTTGTGGGTTCGATTCACAGAGAACACGCATACTGGTAAAAAATGTACAGCCTGAATGCACTGTAAGTTGCTTTGGATAAAAACGTCTGCTAAATGCATAAATTATTAGTAGAATTCCGATATTTTTTAAGAAATCCAAGAGTTTTATGACCCTGCATAGACAGCAACGCAACTAACACGTTCAAAACCCAGACAGTAGTAAGGACATCGTTAAAATGCTACACATATATAGTTGTTTTTTTTGGTGTTTGGCTTAGTATTATGTTAGAATCATTATTATACTCTTAGACCTTTTGTTCTTGGTTTGATTGTTTTGGCTGAATTTTTTTTCATTTAAATGTTAAGTTTTGAATTTTTGTTGTATGCATTTGTCATTTTTAATCTCTTTATTTTTAAAATGTGTATAGGTAGTATTTATAAAGTTTTGGATCTGTTTTTAGTTGTTTTAATACTACAATTGATTGCTTCTGTTTTCCTCATTTGTAAGTCGCTTTGGATAAAAGCGTTTGCTAAATGACTAAATAAATTAATAAAATGTCATGTGACATCAGTGGTTCAACCATAATTGTATGAAGCTACAAAGAAAAGAAAAATAATGATTTGATTCAACAATTTCTTCTCTTCTGTGTCAGTCTTCAATAAGCATTCATGAGAGTACCACGACACATGTGTGGCACTATTTTAACGATGTCCTTACTACCTTTCTGGGTCTTGAACGTAGTAGCTGCATTGCTGTCTATGGAGGGTCAGAAAGCTCTCGGATTTCATCAAAAATTATCTTAATTTGTATTCTCAAGATGAACGGAGGTCTTACAGGTTTGGAACAACACAAAGGTGAGTATAAGACATACTTTTTTTTTTTGGGTGAACTATCCCTTTAACCCTCTAAAAATGACAAACGAAATAACAAACCAAAAACTGGCAGTTTGGTGAAGCTTTAGCTAGAATATAACAAAAGAAGCTTGCATATGTTTTAGTGGAGTATCACATTTGATACATCAAGATGTTATGGCTCATATAGCATGACATGAGGTCAAACTTGAGGGAAAAAAAACAGAGGTCCAAACTGAGCAAAAATGCTATTTGGTGCAGATGCTGATATTTATAGGGCCAAAAAGTAAGATGAAATTATGATAGCTTGTACTTCAATGAGATCTTTCAGAATAGCAGATGCTTACATAAAATGCATAGAAATATCAGTTGTCACTCTACAGGTGCATCTCAATAAATTAGAATGTCATGGAAAAGTTCATTTATTTCAGTAATTCAACTCAAATTGTGAAACTCGTGTATTAAATAAATTCAATGCACACAGACTGAAGTAGTTTAAGTCTTTGGTTATTTTAATTGCGATGATTTTGGCTCACATTTAACAAAAACCCACCAATTCACTATCTCAACAAAATTAGAATACTTCATAAGACCAATAAAAATAAAAAAAATTATTGAATTGTTGGCCTTCTGGAAAGTATGTTCATTTAGTGTAAATGTACTCAATACTTGGTAGGGGCTCATTTTGCTTTAATTATTGCCTCAATTCGGCGTGGTATGGAGGTGTTCAGTTTGTGGCACTGCTGAGGTGGTATGGAAGCCCAGGTTTCTTTGACAGTGGCCTTCAGCTCATCTGCATTTTTTGGTCTCTTGTTTCTCATTTTCCTCTTGACAATACCTCACAGATTCTCTATGGGGTTCAGGTCTGGTGAGTTTTCAAGCACACCAACACCATGGTCATTAACCAACTTTTGGTGCTTTTGGCAGTGTGTGGGCAGGTGCCAAATCCTGCTGGAAAATGAAATCCACGTCTTCAAAAAGCTGGTCAGCAGAAAGAAAGCATGAAGTGCTCCAAAATTTATTGGTAAACGGGTACAGTGACGTTGGTTTTCAAAAAAACAATGGACCAACACCAGCAGATGACATTGCACCCAAATCATAACAGACTGTGGAAACTTAACACTGGACTTCAAGCTTCTCCACCCTTCCTCCAGACTCTAGGAACTTGGCTTCCAAATTAAATTCAAAACTTGCTGAAAAGAGGACTTTGGACCACTGAACAACAGTCCAGTTCTTCTTCTCCTTAGCCCAAGTAAGACGCCTCTGACGCGTTTCTGTGGTTCAGGAGTGGCTTAACAAGAGGAATGCGACAACTGTAGCCAGATTCCTTGACGCGTCTGTGTGTGGTGGCTCTTGTTGCCTTGATCCCAGCCTCAGTCCATTCCCTGTGAAGTTCACTCAAATTCTTGAATCATTTTTGCTTGACAATCCTCATAAGGCTACGGTTCTCTCGGTTGTGCATCTTTTTCTTCCACACTTTTTCCTAACACTCAACTTTCTGTTAACATGCTTAGATACAGCACTCTGTGAACAGCCAGCTTCTTTGGCAAGGAATGTTTGTGGCTTACCCTCCTTGTGAAGGGTGTCAATGAATGTCTTCTGGACAACTGTCAGATCAGCAGTCTTCCCTATGATTGTGTAGCCTAGTGAACCAAACTGAGGAGACCATTTGAAGGCTCAGGAAACTTTGCAGGTGTTTTGAGTGGATTAGCTGATTGGCATGTCACCATATTCTAATTTGTTGAGATAGTGAATTGGTGGGTTTTTGTTAAATGTGAGCCAAAATCATAACAATTAAAAGAACCAAAGACTTAAACTACTCCAGTCTGTGTGCATGAATTTATTTTAATACACGAGTTTCACAATTTGAGTTTTACTGAAATAAATGAACTTTTCCATTATATTCTAATTTATTGAGATGCACCTGTATATCTCCCAACATGGCTTAGTAAGATTATATGTTCAGTTTTATGATCAAAGCTCTATAGTTTTAAAACATTTAATTCAATGCAATACATTGAGATGAGAGAATGTGAAAAATAAAGTGCCTCAAAAAGCCTGATGGATCATATTTGATAATTACATTTTAACATGATTTTCATCAAAAATGAATGCATTGTATAATCAAGTAAACCTTACTTCAAAGTTGCTTCAAAGTTCAAAGTTGCTTCAATCCAATAATGGGTTATCTTGGAAATATCACAAATAACCCCCCCCCCCCCCCCCCCAGGCCTCATCCACACATTCCCCCCTTATCCCAGCAAGAATTTACACCACAAAGACAAAACATGACCTGAGGGGGGATGTTTTTACAGTTACCGTATATTAAAAGGTCTTTTACTTGCTAGAAACAGTATAAACTATCATTCATATGACAGAAGGCATGTAGTAGATTGTGTACAAGTTTTTCAGCAAAGTTTTGATCATGTTGACAAACTAGAAAATGAAAACTTAACAGTTAGACATAGCATGTAAAATTGTGCATTATGTAAAACACATTTTTGACCATTTAGATTCCAAAACAAATTTGTATGTATAAAAATTTGGTATACATTTGTAATTATTGTGGGGGGGTTCTGCATAACATTAGAAAAATATGTTTTTGCTGTGGACTTATTGTGAACAGACACTGTCAACTCATAACCTGTAAACCTTCTGCTCTCACAGATTGGGTATAACTAACCCTTATCTAACATGCCACCCCACACACATGCCAAAATATAAAATTATCAAACAATAAACATTATATGAACCAAAATTAAGTAGTCAAAGTTTCTTAAAAAGAAAAATGCTAGAATAGATTTTAGGCGTGCCAAAATCAGCTGTCACTCAGTAGAGGGAACCTAGTTCGGGAATGAATGCAAGTTTGTAGATGTCGGTAAACTTATATTTATCAAAAATTAAGGAAAATAAAAAAAATTGTGTTTGATGACTTGATGAATGCAGTCGACAAAACAATGAAATGTTGTTCTCGTTGTCTCGTTAGTTTCCTTTTCCCTTTTATTTTGAGAAACTTCTCTTAAATAAGATAGATTCCTTGGCAAACTTCACCATTTCTCTCAATTTATCACTGCAGATTAGACTTGGAGAGAAATGAAGGCTGCTGTCGTGGCTAGCGTTTATAAAAAATATTGTGTAAGGGTGTAACATCTATTAAATATCGCACCTGCTGTAGACTCTGCCAAGTGAAGGAAACAAGCCAAACTGTTAACCATAAGATTATGCATATGTTTTACACTAAGCATTTCTGCAAATCATGCATTTATTGTTCGCAAATTGTTCCACTCTCTGCTCTCATCCAGTCCATATTAGGTGAAAAAAGTGAGATGGGATGCTGTTATTCATCTTTGCTTTAAAGACAGAGTGGAAAATATTTCAGGAAAGCTGGTAGTAGTTACCGTGGGGAATTATTCTAAAAATAATAGACCGCTCCCCCTCTTTTTCAGCTTCTGTAGAGCCCACCTTGCTCATAACTCAAGCCGAAAGTCTCTTAAATGTCAGCAAATGACAGTTATTTATTAGCCTCTGTGCAGATCCCATGTTATACACACCTTAAGAATGGGGCCTCAGAGCGTTTGAAGGGTGAAACTCAAAGCGTCTGACTCTGGACGGATAAAAAAAAAGAACTTTGATTGCCAATCTACATGACTTCAGGCTCACGTGTCACACAACTGTTCATTAGTGGTGTTTTCCAGGTCATGCATCACTATTCCTATTGCTCATACTGAAGGTTAGTGATACGGCATTGGCTTGGCAGAAAATAAATAAGATTAAAATTCCCATTGACTTACATTGAGGAAGAAAGTTGAGTAATATCCATACCTGTCAACCCTCCCGTTTTTCCCGGGATTCTCCTGTATTTTACCATTATATCCCGCTACCATCCCATTTAAATATTTTCCCGTATTTCTCCCGTATTTTTAATCTTTCTATAAAAAAAAAATCCCACTGGGTGTATTTTATATGTTTGCTACATTCGCTTTCGGTAAAACTCCCGTAATTTGTACGGGCCAAACCTCATTATATGAATAATCACGACGACAACAAATTGCAAGGTTGTCCAGTTGCCAGATCTAGTATTAAACGCATCTTTCTCACACGATCAACACATACAAATGTCAACCCATTTGTCCCCTCAACTTGGCAACCTACAGCCCAGTGATGCCATTGATATCTGCGCAGGGAGTACCGCGGGAAGGAAACAGTGATCACTAGTAGAAATGGGAGGAGAAGACTCAGGTGGTGCTCCAGTGAAAAAACTATTCTGCTTTTTTTTGTAATGCTAGACTCAGTGTGATTTTATTGAGCAGTGTGGTCAAGATTTAAACATTGAGGCAGGCCAAGTTTTAAGTTCGAACTGTTTTATTGTGTCATTTGCAAATGTCTGATTTTGATTTGCCAAATACAAATTCCAAAATTACAGATAATCACCTCACTCAAGTAATGTTGTTATATATCTATGATTTTAAAAATATAGTATGCCATTGTAATGGGTAAAACATATTTTATGACATAATATCAATATGTAATTAGAATAAAATATATTGTTTTAACGACATAACATCTTGTTATTATGACATTATTGTGTGAAAAAAAAATATTACTCACACTTTTAAGTGTTCACACTCCTGTGTGTCCATATTTTTTCATCATATTTTGGTATGTGTGCGCAGACAACATTTGAGCAACCGAATTTACAGTATTATGTCAAAAATGTATTTTGATTTCGTCCACAACAGTTTTGGAAAGCCAAAATAATTGACAGACAGATTGAAATTTTAATTCTTTGATGCTTTGATTGTGTCAGTGTCTATTTACAACTTTAGTAATTAAATACATTTGATTAATGAATTCATTATTAAATAAACTTTATTTATTTGTGTATTTTGCTAAATGAAAACTGTAACTGTTTTTTTTTGTTGCTGTTGTGCTAACATAGACAAAGGGGGACATCATTACTTGGAAACCATCAAAATCTAAATATGTCTCAGTCTCTTTATGCTTCTTTCAGTCATCATGTTGGACCAGACACAATTGTCAATTGTTAGCGAACCCAGTAAAGGACACAACTTGCCTGGATACTTCAATAATGTCTCTCATCAACAAAGTGGACAAAGCTATTTGACAGGCGTCGCATGACTGAAGCTCCATATCACCAATCTGTTTAAAACCACTATCCGATTTCAAGGCCTAAATGTAAATATACAATGCTGAAAAGTTTACCTTTGGGTTTGCCGGGGGCTCGTTTTACAGGCCTGCGCAACAACACGCCATTTGGCTGCACAGCGACGACTCGGGAAAAACAATTATGTCCATTATCAACACACCGCCGACCAATAGCAGCCGAGAGCCGTGGCCACAGGCAGCTGCTGGGTCGCCTTACGAATCTGAGCCAACATGATTGTCATTGTTATGCCACTGGGCATTATATACCACTATATGTCTGCGGTTACTTGGCAACCCGGGACAGCTGCATTGGCAGGAAGCGCAACATTTCTGTCTTAAAAGTGAGCCAATTAGAGAGGGGTTTGAAAGGTCTCTACAAAATCAAGGCCGTCCTTTAGCAAGGTGGAAAAGGGATTAAAATCATGCGATCATTTCGGTTAAACTGCTCACGGAGTTACATAACACGCAGTGGGCCAAACAATGATCTAGGAAATCATAAAAGTCCTTTGTTTATGTCACATGACGAATATTATGTCCTTAGCTGATGGCATGCCCTTTCGCTTTAATCTAATTCTGTTCAGCTGTCTGGGACGCAGATTACCGCTTTCACCTTTCAGCTGCCGAAAGCTCACATGCAAACTTGGAAGACACCAATGCGGCCGCAAACAATGCGGCCGTACAAAAAAAGCAGCGTGACTGTGTTGAGTAAATAGGGTTATTAATTGCTGGATTGAGCACGGGTGACAAGGTGCTGTGAGAGTGTGAGAGTGTCTCGACTCTGAGCGGTAACCATGTTTAGAGACCAGCTGCCCACCCACACAAGCTTCGCATGGCACGCCTGCTGATCCGAAGCACGAGGGGTCATCGCAACGTCCCTTTGGTGAACATATTAACCATTTACTGAACATATAATATGTCAAAGCTGGTCCAACACACTTCTTGGGCCCAAAAACATGCTACGTTTGCACTTTGAGTGCGAGTACTAGAGGCAGCTTATTGTCAAATGTGTTAAGAAACTTAACTATGTGTTACAATGTTGTGTTACTCATTTTGGTGAACGTATATCAACCATTTACTCAACATATAAAATGTCAAACCCGGTCTGACATGTTTTTGGGGCCCAAAAAGTGCTACGTTTGCACACTGAGTATGAGTACTAGTGGCAGCTTATTGTCAAACGTGTTAAGAAACTTAATTACTAAAAGTAATGTGTTACAATGTTGTGTTACTCATTTTATTAAACATATTAACCATTTATTGAACATATAAAAAGTCAAAGTCAGTCCGATATGCTTTTGGGGCCCAAAAAGTGCTACATTTGCACTTTGAGTCTGAGTGGTAGTGTCAGTTTATTGTCAAATGTGTTAAGAAACCTTATTATGTGTTACAATGTTGTGTTACTCATTTTGGTGAACATATATTAACCATTTACTGAACATATAAAATGTCAAAGTTCGTCCGACATGCTTTTGGGGCCCAAATAGTGCTGTGTTTGCACTTTGAATGTGAGTACCAGTGGCAGCTTATTGTCAAATGTGTTAAGAAACTTAACTATGTGTTACAATGTTGTGTTACTCATTTTGGTGAACATATATTGACCATTTCTGAACATACAGTTTAAAATGTCAAAACCAACATCTATCTATAATGCACAGCAATAGCAGCTGTAAGTGCCGGCCCGTCCAACAGGTGGTACAGGTGGTCGCCTAGGGCCCCGCCTTAAGGGAAGGGCCCCGCGGCCGTGAGGTTGTCAATTGAATTTCAAGATGTGTTCAACTTGAAGTGGCGCGGTGCAGACAGATCGGTGTTTGACATCAAAGTACCGCGAGAGCTATATACTAATGGACAGCTCTGCATGCTTTCCTATCATATTGCAGTACTTTGATGTCAAACACTTATCGATCTGCAGCGCCCCTTTAAGTCAACACACATACAGATGACGCACCAGATGTACAGTGCATTTAAAAACATTTAATGACATTTTTGCTCTAAATTCATTTCATAACATCAGTCGAGTGTTTTCAATAACATCCTTTTGTGATCTGACGTGGTTTCATATCACAGAATGAGGCAAAATCGTTTTATAATATTCTATACAGTAATAAAGGCTATGTTGATTAGCATTGCATTATAAATACACATTATGCATATAAAAAAATACCCGTGATGGCTTGAAGAGCAGAGATATATTATTTAGTCACAATCGTGTGTTTATTGTCTTCATTCTTCATCAGTTAAAACGTCCTATCTGCGTTTTATTCAGCTACTGCAGCGATAGCATATGCCTTTGTTCATATTAGGGATTTCCGCCAACGTGATTTTTGTGAGTATTTCATTTTATGATTTTTTTCATTTATGGTTTTACTGCACAAGGGCGCCCTCCGGCTACCAGTATGAATGAAACAGCTACAGCTACTCACTACACCTTATTTTGGTCAAAAATAGGAAAAAATAATACTATATAATAAGTTTTTCTCTAGTGTAGAGGAGTTTTCTCTCTGTCTCTCTCAGTGGATGCATAAAATTTCCTGACAAAAATTAAGAAATTACTGTTAATGATTTTTAATCATAATCATTTATAATAAATCCTTAGACCTTTCTAAACAATTATAAACCTCCTGCATGTTAACAGGTCATGCTGCAGTTTTCTGTAAACTATATTAATAATAATCATTATCAATAATTATTACTTTGTTTAATGATTTATTTAGTTTTAACTATAATCAGAATTATTAGTAGTCATATTGATATATAAAAACAACAAAAAAATTGTGGGCCAAATTGTGCAGATCTACAAACACAAAGCACAGCAAACTTAGTGTTCTTTATAATTTCTGGCAAATAAAGAAAATGTTTATCTGCAAACTTCAGGTTTTGTGTGCAGATTTTGTTGGTTCAGATTTTGGAATTTAAATGAAAGAATGATAGAGAGATTAAAGTGAAATTGTAGTAGAAAAATGGAATCCAAACGGTATCTTTATGGAGCCGAAAAAAATTATGTTCTGACTGCTATTCATAATATTTATTGCTTTAGTATTAGTATTTGTTTTATAAATGCAATGATGCCCACGATCACAGACAGACTTGTCATATGTTTAAATTGCGATGACAAATGTTACACTAGTGGGGCCTATTTTGGTTATCTTGCCTATGGGCCGGCACTGGCAGCTGTATGCTCCAGGGTGGAACTGCTACAAAGTTCTATTGAAATCCACTGAAATACCCGGTTGGTTTTGTTTCGTGTTTTTTTTTTTTTAATGGGCAAGCTCCTGAGTGAAACTGCTACAAATTACTATAACTAAAACTTATGCACTGAGGTGGATATTTTTTATTTGATAAGAAAACATGCACAAAACTATGATGGAAGCACATTTACCAAATAAATTCCTTGATGCACATCAAAAAAAGTCACTTGACTTTGCATAATGGGGCGGCATAACTGGACTAAGCAGCGGACCGACTGCATCTGAAATGTTTTGGTCATTACGAAATACCTGAGCCAAATTCTGTTGTCAAAGTGGTTGGGTATAATTACCTCGCGGAACTGTCTTACACAACTGCATTACCAAACAGCAGGCATCAGCCTCCAAAAGCAAGATAACGTGAATGAGTTTGTTACATTTCATCTGCAAGCTCTGAGGCTCAAATAATTTATTATATATGGAAAAAACCCCACAGTGGATTCTTCTACTGCAGAAAATTACCCTTTTCTTAGTGATATTTGGTGGCAGTTTATCAGGAATTCGCGAAAAGCGTAATGCTCACACATAATACAACACTTCGTACAATGCTTGTGCAATTTAAATATACGCCAAATGCTCTAGTACATCTGGTATGACATGTATGCAAAAAAAATAAATAAATGAAATCCTATTAAATGTGTTGGCCCCTCTGCTTTTTTTACTGGTAAATTATGATGTGATAGGACAAAAAGAGGCCATTTTAAATAACATGAGATTCAAACTCGCATTGCCCACATAAGGACCTCAATGCAATGTGTCAGAATGCATGCTCTAAATACAGCACATTTGAGCTATTTTTAAACATTAAAACATTAAACAATTACAGACCACCAATTACTCCAAATCTCATTTGATGGTCCCATTTGACATCCATTTCACCAATCCTGTCTTGAGCTACAGATCCATAATATGGTTAGACTGCTGCTTGTTTCACTGAAATGAAGTAGACATTGTTACTTTTAGCTACTGAATCTAAATGAGTGGATCATATAATTCATTGTTCAAAGCTGGTTAATTAATCAACTCACTGTTGATTTTCTTTGTCAATTACAATTGTTAGGTTTAGATTTTTGGTCAACTCATGGTCCAAAGCACTTCACAGACCGCAGTTTGTGAACTCGTTTGAAAGTGATTGATGAAGTGCTGTAGTGATGGATTTTGACAGGACCTCCCATCTTTACACAGGTAATCTCAAGGTCTTCTGAGGAGCTCTTCGTCACCTCTCTGACCTTCCAGATTCTTAGAATACCACATTTAGCCAGATGGTCAATTCTAGGAAGAGTCTCAGTGGTTTCAAACTTCCTTCACATGTCAATGATGCATGCATCTGGGAAGCTTGAATTTTATGGCTTTTTCCAGCTAAAGGGATTGATTGACACATTGCTATACTGGAGGTCGAAGGCGGTTCTGGTTTCTGCTGTGTGGTCGAATAATATTTCTGGAAGTAAATTAGCATATCAATAACCACTGCTTTAAGTTTCATTAAATATTTCACGTACTCAAAATATGCTGCATTTCAAGACAGATTCACTCTTTGCCAGATTCAGTGAATTCATTCAGTGAAGGATTTGTTAAACTGATTCAAACTAGTTTTTTAAAAATTCTTCACAATAGTCATTTCATCATGAATTGAACATTAAACAATAAAATAAACTTTGCTCTGGGACTGCATAGTTTATTATTATTTTACAATTCTGTAGCATAATACAAGTTAAACTGTAATTGGATTCAACAAGATTCACCTAAAATCACACTATGAAAAACAAAACAGGTTAAACCAGTAAACCTTTAACATTCAAAAAAGTAAACAAATAAAACTTTTAATCAACTTCTTTAAGCCTATTTTTCACAAAAATTAATTTTTTTAAATGTATTTTAAATATATTTTAAATGTTTTTTTCCGCCTGTGTTTTCCTGAAACATCAAACAATAAAGCATGACGTTAGCTAAGATCATGGGTTTGATTCCCAGTAAAATTTACATTTTAAACTTCTTGAAAATATACACCTTCAACACTATGGAAGCATATAGGTAGCGAAATTAAAATTAAAATGCAATATGCAAAATGGCAACACAATATTCAAAATGGCAATGTATTTCTGTATTTAAATTAACATTTTCCATTACCCATACGTGCAAAGGTTGGTGCAAAAGTAAAATTAAAATTAAATTATATAATTTACATTTGACATTTCCAAAAGTAGCTTTAATATTACATACTAATTTAACGCTTTATAAGTTGCGAAATTAAAACGAAAATGTATAACACAAATTGATTTGAAATGTGTAACATGTCCAAGCAGAAATGTTAGCATAATGATCATTTAAATGCTATATGTCCTAAATGCATTTAGACTAACAGAACACTTAGGATTGCATTTTCATCACGACGCCGTGGGATATTTGTAGCAAAATTAAATTTGAAAATGCATTCCGAGCCCACCCTCTGTCAATCATTGCTTCAAGGCAGGGATTGTCGGAAGCGTGTTACGTTTGGATCGTTCGAAACATGGCGGCTCGAGATCTGATAAGATCGCTGAATTCACTGGCAGATGAAGTGGAGCGTGAACAGAGAAATATATGAAGTGTATTCCATGCTAAAATCAAACGTTCGAACAAACGACCGACCGACCGAAATCCGACTACAGGCACCCGAACGTCTTGAGCTTTGAGCGTATTACACTGCGGGTGACCCAAGTGACGACAAGACGTGACGTCAGCGTCTTGAAATTAGATGGTTTTTAAACATTTAAGGAGCCAGCTGCTGTGTAAAGACTATAAATAGACATTACAAGCATTACAATAAAGATATTTTATACCTAAAATAATACTCAACCATTCCCTGCATCCTGCCGTACTTCCCTGAATAAGTCATTAAAAGGTGTTGTAGGCTAATAAGTCGTTCTGAGTAATAAATTGAAAAAGCTCCCACATGTATATGACTAAACGAAATAACATGTAGTTTACTTGAGGTTCTGTTATAAATGTGTTTATTAGAAACATTCATTTAAATTAATTAATTATACAAAAAATTTTTTATTTATCATTATTGTAATGCTTGTAATGTCCATTTATAGTCTGGAATACTATGGCGTCCGAACGCAATAAGCTTCATATATTTCTGTTCACGCTCCACTTCATCTGCAGTGAATTAAACGATCTTATCAGGTCTCGAGCCGCCATGTTACAAACAATCCAAACGTAACGCTTCCGCCAATCCCCGTCTTGAAGCACTGAGTGACGGAGGGTGGGCGTGGTCAGCTCGGAATGCATTTTCAAATTGAATTTTGCTACACATATCCCACGACGTCATGATGAAAATGCAATTCTAAGTGTTCTAACTGTTAGTCTAAATGCATTTAGGACAAATAGCATTTAAATTATCATTTTGCTACCATTTCTGCTTGAACGTTACACATATCAAATCAATTTGTGTTATACATTTTCATTTTAATTTAGCAACTTATAAAGCATTCAAATGTGCATGCAATTTACATATTAAGACTACTGTTGGAAATGGCAAATGTAAATTATATAATTTAATTTTCATTTTCCTTTTGCACCAAACTTTGCACGTGTGGGTAATGGAAAATGTACATTTAAATACAGAAATACAATGCCATTTTGAATATTGTGTTGCCATTTTGAATATTGCATTGCCATTTTGCATATTGCATTTTAAATTGAATTTCGCTACCTATATGCTTCCATACAACACAGCATACATTTCTTTGAATAAAAAGGTCTGCATTACAAAATATATATTTGTAACTAGGTTTACCAGTATTTCTGACAACTCAAAATGTGTTTGGGTTAAACTGACCCAGAACACATATAAGGGTTAAAAACATGCTCAGTGAATTCGCCAAATAAGGATCTCAAAAATTATTAAATATATAGAGTGAATATGAATATTTAGTTAATTAATATTATAAATCCGGGGGGGAAATTGCAATTTGATTGCACATATTTTCATGTAGTAGACTTATTTCACAATAACTACTGCAAGTCTAAACTGTTGAACATTTGGAGCGGTTTGGATAATGTTTGAATCCACTACGCATCTGTCCATAAACATCTCCCACCGTGCCTCGAATCAAACTAACAGCCAGACATAAACACAATGGTTATTTAAATCTGCCTGAGATTGTTTGCTTAATTAACTCTCGATATAAACATCAGGCATCTGCTGACAAATACCAATGGGTTCAGACTCAAGTCCGATGTCCTTTGTTTTGCAATCTTTCAGCAAGCAGAAGCCATCTGTATTGAGTTACGCTCTCTATGTACAGTAGAGCCCCGTGATCTCAGGCCCGAGGCAGTTTAGAATTATGTACATAGTCACATGTGAATGCATATTTGGACTGGTCAACAAAGTGTGAAAGGGCAGGGTGGCCAAATTTGGCTAAAGAGGTCACAGTTAGAGACACAGAGCTCCTCTTTGCTTACCTGAGGATCCCAGGAAGTAGCGTTCTAAAACTGATCCGAAGCCAGAAGGGTTGCCCCTAAGGTCGCTGACTGTGAAGGGCTGCATGGAAATGTTGGCATCGTTTATCGGCCAGTTGGGTGCATGGACACTGGCACCTCCGTACCACGAAATATTCACCATGGAGAAACAGTCCTGAGAAAGAAAGAGGGTGACAAACTGTATTGTTGTTGTTCATCTATACCATAGGTAGATCATTTATTGCTAGTTAAAGGACTAATTACACAGTCATTGATTTAGTGTTTTCCATATAGATTGTATAAAGTGTTCAATAGTGTCCAAAATCTGGACATCCAGCTAAGAATTCTTTTGGCTCTCATAACACATGAAAACAGGTGCAGAATACCTATAAGTCAAAGTATTGGACTGAACAAAGAGTTCTTAGGCTTAAATCTAAAATAACACACGACAGAGCATTACTGAGGTAGGAAATGTGCAAGGAAGGGATTAAACTCGAAAACTTCCGAACTGCATTAGGTGCTTGCTGAACAAAGAAGACCTTGTCTTATCGGAAATCTGTGAAATGTATCTTTGTGGCCTTTTTAGTCTGGTGAACTTCAAACCCTGCTTTAAAAACTTTTTTGGCAGGTACGAATGCAAAGTAAATCTGTTTTTACGAATATGACCACATAAAAAAGAAGACTATTTAAAGTCAAATAAAAGCCACTAATTAAATAATGATAAGTTAAATGCAAGCAAATAGCCATTAAGATGTTAAAATGTTTATCCTTCTGAAACAAGAAACCTTTAAATAATCATTTGTATATAGCCTACTTAATTAGGACTTGAAGCCCCCAAAAGAAGCCAAAACAAAAATATGAAGCAGCCTTTATATTTTATAGGGCTATGTTTCAGTTAGGATTTCAAACATTTCGGTAACCACAAAAAAATAAAAATAAAAAGTCGAGTATTTTCATCGAGCGATAAATAAACCCTAGCGAACAAAAATCGGGTTCGCTCCGCGGTAACCACAGCGACTATAGCGATTACCTTTAGGATCCTCACTGGCAAAACAAACACCTCAACGTTGTCACTTATTGATTTGTATATTATAAATATTAGCTAATTGTGCTAGCTGCGACTATTTGGTTTCTGTGCGAGAAATGTTCACACCATACACAGTTTTGTTGGTTCTTGCTATGGTTCTTGAATAAATTCGAATAAAGGTTCTACGTGGTTCTTGAAACAAATACGGTGATTTGCTATTTTAAAGAGAGAACACTTTATTTTTGTGGAACTTCTTCAGTGACGTCAGGCTATAAAACACTTATTCTTCTATTTGGAACATATTTTCAAAAGTGTTTAAAAAAAGTTCTAAGGACATTTTACCTTCAGGTCCACATGACAGTGAATTGGAGTCCAGGTTACACTGTAACACTCGGTATCTGAGTCCTCCTCTGATGATTCCAACGATATCTTCACCTCTGCGACCGAATCCCAAGTGTAGCAGAACTCGGTTTTGTTAAGCCAGCACATGTTCCTCACGAACGGAACCTCAATATCGGTGTTCCCCACGTTCTCCACGTCTATCTCCGCAAAAGTCTTGTCCTCAGTCAGTGTCTGTATGACAAGAGTTTGCGTCCGTCTCTCCCAAATAAGCCCACTAAAGCTCCCCTTCAGGATCCAGTTCTTGTTGGGCTGATCCACAACTTGCCAATAAATGATCCCAATTGTCATGACAAAAAAGACAGCAACTCCCAAGCAAGCAATAGCCCCCTTCCAGGTCTCGTTCATCTCTTTCAACCCCGTGTCCCATGTCACCTCTGGGATCGGACTTGGGTTCCTGTTGCGAGAGTGTGGCATTATGATTTCACAAAGAAGACGACGAAAAAGATCTAATCAAAAGTGATGATAAAACGTAACAATCTCTCTGCTAAAACATGCAGAATCGTCATCATGTCGCGCTCCTTCACGCTTTGGATTGTCTGAACGTGAAGCTTTGAATGGGATCTAATTGCGTTGTTGCGCGCACCGGCCGCGGGTGATCAACGGATCCAGGTCAGGTTCTCCAAACACAACCATTCCAGAATAAATCGAAAAAAGAATGCATGCTGCTTCCAGTGCTATAGCAGGTTTAAAGCACTGATCGCAGAAGAGTGAGCAGCCTTACCCGGGTTTGGCAGCAATGCCTACAAATAGCTCCACCGCGGCTTATTTGCTTGGCCTGCACTCTTGCGTGCTGCTGTGACGTAACTCCATACTGCTTCTTCAGAAAGGTACGAGAGAAAGTGATTAGGCGAGCTTTGCGATTACCGGGGCCCCCAGTCAGGAGCCGGACAGGGCGCAGTGTACGGTGAATCACTCATTCTCACTGAGTGCAGGACAGAGCGATCGACTAGCATACATGCATCAACCCTGCGCACAATAATGTTTCAGCGTCCTGTAGCTGTTTAAGCAGGTGCGGGAACTCTTCACTCTCAAAAATAAAGGTTCTTTATTGGCATCAATGGCTCTAGAACATGGAACCTTTCAAATGCAGAAAATGTTTTTATAGTAGAAAAAGGTTCTTTAGATTTGTTTTTAAATGTTCTTCAAAATAGTTCTTTTAGGAGGAACTGTTCACTGAAAGGTTCTTTTGGGAACCAAATATGGTTCTTCGATGGCATCACTGCAAAAACACCCTTTTGTAACCTTTATTTTTTAAGAGTGTTATTCGCAAACCTAACATTGTGATGAATTTTGATCACTATCCAAGCTGAAATTTCTGTTTAACGTGCAAACTTGCATATTACACTTGCACTAGCTATCTAAATAATGACGCCTCATACGTGTGCATTGCGTCGTTTGTGTATTGTACAATTGTATTCCTAAACTGTATTGTACTGTACCACGTATATTACTATTGTGTGTGTTTATTGGATTTTGTGCGTCTTTGTTGGGGTCAATGACAAAGAAAATGTCCGGGATGATAGGGGAAAAAATCTTTTAGTTTAAAACAGACACGCTTACTCTTTGTGTTTAATTCAAAAAACATTTATGCCGTTCTTGACAATTAAAAAAAACATTTTTTTGTATTGTTTAAATACACATATAAAGATTTATAATTAAATAAAAATCATTGCATTTAAGAAAAAATATTTGATGGACTCCTCTCTATTTTTATTTATTTACTTTTGTATTGCCACATATTTCACCCCATAGCTTTGGTGAACAACTGTTTTTCAAATACAAACAGACAAAACTGCTTTTCTGAATATTTTATAAAGGAATATTAATAACATATTACACACTTACTGGCATTGTAACTGTACACCAACATTTTTTACAATTTCTATAATCAAAATGTATTTTTATTCAAACATGTAAACTGATGTATTTAAACTGTGTGTTTAATCTAAGCGTCTATATGAATACCATTTTTAATGTCATTTTGAACAGTTTAATAGATCCAAATGAAATGAGAGTTACTGTATACCCCATTTATACCGTGTATGTATTGCTTGGTAGATTACTTAAAACATTTTAGTCTATTACTGATTACAGATTACATTATGAAAATTGTAGATAATATAGGTTATTCATTTTAGGTAATGTATTATGACTACCATTTAGTAGATTATTTTAGATAACTTTTCACCTAACTTGTTTTAAAGTTCCAAATAAATATTTTAGGGTTTTGGATGACCACACACACACACACAACACCACACACAAACCACACACACACACCACACACACACCCACACAATGAAATGCCTGCTGAAAAAACATATTAAACATGAAATTAACAATGACATTACATGCCCAAAGTCTTCCAGGTTTGAAATACGTTTGTCCTGACTTCCAGATCCATTACTGAAGGTCACTGGATTTGAGAAATAGTGTTTCACAGCTATACATCACCCGTGTTTAGTGACGTAAGTATTGTGTAGTAAGTATTGTCTCATACATGGTCTAATTGCATAGCGTAGCATGGTTGGCAAATTTATATACACAACATTTGTGAATATAGTCAAAGCTAAATTGGATGACACAGTAGGTGTTGTGAAGAAAGACTTTAGAAAAGATTAAAAATATATAGAATATATGGTGAATCAATGATGCTAGGTCCCTGCATTTTATGAAAATAGGTAATCAGGTAAATCTATTAAACGTAACAGTAATCTGATTATGAGCAATCTTGAAAAATGTATATAATCCAATAGGTGGTACTCCAATTTTTGGAATCTGATTAACATAATCAGATTAAAGTAATCAGGTCAGTCTTCACTATCTGCTCAAACTAATGCAAAACAAAAATACATGAATGAGAATTTCAACAAAAATCTTTATGTAGAAATGTTTAACATCACAAGACACATAACTTCAGTATTCTGATATAGTTTTGACAATGACACATGGAGGAGAATGTGTCAAGGCTATTCTTTGGGAGCGCAAAGATAGAAGCGGAGCAGCGGGGAATCCACACCAGGAAATTCTGACATGATTAATGAGATGACAACATGGATGACTGGAGATGCCACCTATGGAATTTCATCTGTCAACAGCCATTGTGTTGAGCTTACCATGTGCTGCATCTATGTCTATCTATCTATCTATCTATCTGTCTGTCTGTCTATCTATCTGTGTGTCTATCTATCTATCTGTTCGTCTATCTATCTATCTATCTGTGTGTCTATCTATCTGTTTGTCTATCTATCTGTTTGTCTGTCTATCTATCATCTACATCCTGATCTACATAAATCCTGATAAAGGGCTTCTGATAGTGAAGCACTGATGTGTTGAAGCGGCCGATAGCCTAAATGCCTTGAAGATTAGTTGCGACTGGCTCAGATTCTGTAAGTCAGCCCTTTTGCACCTCAGGATTCTGCTGGCAGGGCTGTGGTCATTGGATAAGGCTGTGGGAAACTCACCTTGGTTGTTCACTCTACTCTAATAATCACATAACCACTAGACGGCTTCACCTATCAGCTGACTACTGACTGCCCCCATTTTCCTGCTTTAATTTCGATTAATGTTCAGATTTGGACATAGAAAACTGTTCCAGAGTGGCAGCTAAGGGTTGCAAGTTGCATCTTCTGCACTTGTCTGCGAATGAGTGTGTGGGTGATGTGTGTGTGACTAAGCCAAGTTCAACTTTACAGCTCAGGGTCAGAGTTGAGCGTGCTTTGGGGCCATGTCCAAAGGAAGGGTCTCAATTTACACATCAACTATACGACTCCGTTGAGAAGTGCTATAAATAACAGCTTGAATGATTGGTGGCTGGCTCTGCTTTCCATGGACTGTGAGCATGCAGCGTGAAAAACTAATGGTAGTATATATAGTGAAAAAAATCAGCGAATGACACTAAACTTTGATATTGGTTTTTTTCATATGTAATTGGTATATCTGTTCAGTGGGGCCCAAAGGACCGAGACCAGCAGCAAAAATGCTTCTATTTCTCATATTACCAGCAGAATAATTATTTTATTTTATATTTATATTTTTGCTATTTATTATTTCATCTGTGAACCTAAATAAAACATTAATAAATAACAAACACTTGCCATTAAATGATATTATCAGCAGACAAAAATTATTTTATTGATTCTGCAAATTATTATTTCCTATTTTGTAACATAAAAATTTTACTGATAAAAAAATTTGTACAACATTTTTCCATTTAACTCTAGTAATACCAGTACAATTTTTTATTTCCTTTTTATTTGTGTATTTATTTACTTTTTTGCAATTTAATATAAATTAAACACAATTAACTAAATAAAATTAATATGTTTAATTGTTGTTTATTTATTTCCATCTGTTGCACTTCAAAAACAATAAAATAAATAAATAACTAATCATAATTTTACTATTATTAGTAACGCCCAGTCAATAAACCACATAAGGACTCCATTTCCCAGCATCCCGCATGCTTCACACCTGCACCTGATCTCCAATCAACACACCTGCCACCATTCACCTCATTACGTACCATATAAAAATCACCTTTCGCTCCCTTATTGTTTGGTCTGTTTGTTGGCATTCGCTACACATTGTAGGATACAGTTCCCTAACTCCTTACTAGCGCTACTAACTTGAATCATAATGTCCCAATCTACTTTACAGTGAATCCTCCATCTGTTCGCTCTGAGAGCTCTTGAACCTGGAAAGGGAAAATAGTACCAAGTTTTTGTGACTTAAGTCCAACGATCTATCCTAAAATACTTTCTGTTCACCTGAGTTTATGCCTGATGCCTACGAATCCTCTTTTAGTTTCAGCTACCTGTGGATAAAAAAAAAGACTCTTTACTTTCCCAGTTCCTTAAGTTATGATGTTATGTTGAATTCTGAACTTAACTGATTTCCTGTCCTGATCCCGGCTTCGATAAACCTGCTGAACTCACTTACCTGTGTTCTCTGTTTCGTGACAGAAGACCAGGCCACAAAATTTGCCTTACAACATGGGCATTCTCCTCAACCCTCAAGACCCAGCTGACCTGCTTCTCACACGCTTTCAAGATGGCCGACCAATTGAGAACTACATAGAGGAATTCATCGAGCTCTCAGATCAAGTGCCCTGGAATGATAAGACACTAAAAACCATTTTCTGGTGCAGCTTGGATGATCACCTTTATCTATAAGTTCCAGGGGGCGCAACCACATGTTCTTTACAAAAATATATTGATTATATCTATGGCGGTTGGATCATTCATTATTGTAGGAGGAAGCATGCCCACGTCCGCTCCAGTAAGTAGTATTTCCTGAGGACTGTTCATTGAGTGAACTTCCCGAATCTGTAGCCCCCAATCACATTTATAACCTTACCCCTACCCCTCCATTTCGCATGTTCACATGAAGGGTAGGGGTGTCTCTATTCTCATTTGGTTGGAGGAGTAGGGGGAAGGGCCAGGGTCAGATAGCCACTCAAACTAAGATTTTTCGGGACCACACTTCAAACGAAGGGGTATGATAATTATCAGCATAGACCGGCTACAGTGGCAACATGGCTGCCTGAGCAAACAAAAAGCTTATTAATTTGCTTATTAATTAATAAAGATTTCAATGAAAAGTAATCATTTGTTGCATTCAATCCTGTGTTCATATTTACGGTCATGTTATTCAAAGAAATTTTGCAAAAAATCGCTAAAGCGTGATAAACATGCACGATAGGGCTCAACATTTTAATGTCTGATCAGGGTATAAACCACTAGACATTGAGTGGGGTTAGTCCCCCCCAATAATTAGAAAACGCTATGCCTTTTTCTCAAATATTGCCAATTTGAGAGAGAGATGAAAGTGTGTATGTGCGTCTCTCTTGACAATGAGTGAGTTTACTTCAAAAACAGTGATTTTTTTTTATCCTCTCATTGCTGTAAAATATAATGTAGCGATTCAGTATTTAAACTGTTAATAAAAGTCATGGGGCAGCGTTGACAAGTATCTTTGCTCCTGGATGTGTGCCAGCGCATTAATATAGAATGTTAATTAAAGGCTATAATGCACGCCTGCACACCAGTATAGGTGTGTGTATTGTAGGAGCTAGACGACGCATGATGACGTAATGATATATTAGTGGTGTCCCATTTCTTAGGGGAATATTTACACCCATACCCTATGACACTCAAGGGACAAAGGGTAGGTGTAGGGGTATAAATTGGGATTGGGCCATAGACAATTCCTCTACATCCTTGAACATTGGAACCATCTCACCTGCCCCAGGATTCGCGCCAGTCATCAAATCTCTCTCAGCCTCGAAGATCAGTTATAAGTCCATTCCTGTTCCAGAATCTGTTCACACCCATGAGCCAGCACCAAAGCTTGGGACAAACTCAGAGACTGTTAAAACCTCAGCACTTCTTTTCAACTCTGCCCAAAGGAGGAGGCACAGGAAGAAGAGACAGCCCTCTGCAAGTTCGGCCTTTAACTACCACTTGATGTCTATTCTGATCTCTGAACCAACCACTGAATCCGCTCCAGTCCCAGAGTTCCACAATGTGTCCGCACCAGTCTCGGAGTTCTGTAGTGAGTCCCTTCTAAGTTTACCTTTAGTCCTAAAGTCCGTACAAGAATTCCATCCAGACCAATCACACATCATGGCCACCGATCGTCTGTCATCAACCATCATGGCCGCCAGTCCCAGATCTGCACATAACGGGTGCTTCTCAAACGGCAGGCTGCATCCTACCGAGGCTGCGTCCTTCCTAGCTCAGTCCTTCAGAGTCTTGTAGGCTAGAGTCCTCCTCGGCATTAAACGCTAGAATTAGACAGTTTAGTAAGTGTGCGTGGCTATGTCACATATGTTCCCGCCCTCACCGCCATGGCGTGAAAATACTAATAAAACTTAATAAAAAATACTTTGTATTACAAATCATTATATTATTTGGCTTTCTATTAATGCAATACAACGAATCACAGCCGTCTAGTCTACCGGTGGCTTACATTAATGGCAGTTTAGCATTTAGTGAGTAATTTACACCAAAACACAAAAATAACATATGCGCTCATGTCTGGAAACATTATTTGTGTCTTACATTTCATAATAAATTCAGACAAGCTCAGTACTGAATCGTTTTTCATCAGTTTATTTTCATGAAATGAAATGGGTACAAAGGATTGTGGGTGATTGAAGGTCGTGAAGGATACATCCCATGCATCCTTCAAATTCAGCTGAATGAAGGACGCGAAACGAAGGCTGCCTTCCAAGGATCCTTCCGATAGAGATGGCCTTCAGCGACATTTGATGATGTGGCAGCCCAGATATGCAGCCTTCAGAGGATGTAGCCTTCAGTTTGAGAAACACCCATCATGGTCACTGATCGTCAGTCATCACCCATTATGGCCACCATCACTGAATCATTACATGTAATGGCCAACAGCTCCGAGTCAGAATTTCAGATGGCTACCCTTCTAGAATCTGATTGGAGGTCTCATCCAGTCCCTGTAGTTTATCCAAAGCCCTGTCCAGTTCCTATACTCAGTCCAGTTCTCACCCCAGTTCTCATGTATGGTCCTGAACCTCCTCCAGTCCCTGTGGTCGCTCCAAAGCCCTGTCCAGTTCCTGTGTCAGTTATAGAACCCAGTCCTACACCATCAAAGTTGGCCAACCCCTATCATCCCAGTTCACCTTCCGGTCAAACGTATTCATGAGAAATCCCCCCGGATCTTCCTGTACACACGGAGCACAGACAAGACATGGCTCTGGACCCTGACCTACGATCAGTGATGTCTACAGCCACCAATTCTAGGTCTGTGCCCAAACATATACCTCCTCCCTGAGTTCCTCCCTGAACCTACGCTATCCACAGAGCATTGTCTAGAATTGGCTCCAGCCTCTGACCAAAGACAAGTGCAGGCTCTAGCCCCTGACCAGAGTTCAGTGCGAGCTCCAGGCCCCGGCCAGTTCCCAGTAAAGCCTCAAACCCCTAACCAGAGTCCAGAGCATTCTCCAATTCATGACCAGAGTTCAGTGTCGGCCTCAGCCCCAGAACAAGGTCTAATGACAGCCTCAGCCCCTGATCAGAGTCAAGTGCCGGCTTCAGCACCCGACAAGTGTCCAAAGCAGGCTCCAGCCTTTAACCATAATCCAGTATAGGCCCCAGCCTTTGACCATAGTCCAGTGCAAGTTCAAGCCCCCGACCAAGGTCTAGCTCAACTACAAGCCTCCGAGCAGAGTCCAGAGCATATTTCAGCCCTCGATCAGAGTCTAGCGTTGGCTTCTGCCCCAGACCAAGGTCTAATGCTGGCTTCAGCCCCAGACCAGAGTCCAGTAAAGGCTCCTGTCTATGACCTGAGTCCTAGACACACGGCAGTGAATAGTCAAGGAGAAGGACTAACTTTAGTTCCCCTCTCTAAGAAGTCTAAGTCTGTTATCACAGCCAGTGCTGTTCCTTCTTCGGTTGGATTAAATCCCCTAGTTTCTGCCAGGAGTGCCATTCCTTCTTCAGTCTGATTAAGTTCCTTCATAGCGGCCAGGAGTGCCGTTTCCTCTTCAGTCGGATTAAATGTCCTCATCGCAGCCTGGAGTGCCGTCCCCATCACTGTAAGAATCAGCTACCCTATCATGGCCAGTAGTGCCGAATCTCTCGGTGAGAAATTTAACTTCTTCGATACAGCCAGAAGTGCAGTCCCCTGTACTGTGGAACCCAGATCCCTCGTCATGGTCAAGAAGGCCATTCCCTATGCTATGAAATCCAGCTCCCTCGTCACAGCCAGGAGAGCCATCCCCACAGTTGTCAGAATGAGCTACCACATCACAGCCAGGAAAGCCGTTCCCTCTTCAGCCGGATTACATTCCCTTGTCATGGCTAGGGGAGCTGATCCTTCCACGGCTGAATTAAGTTTCCCCATCATGGCCAGGATTGCTGTTTCCTCTTCAGTTGGATTACTTTCCCTAGTTACGGCCAGGAGAGCTCTTGCCTCCACGGCTGGATTAAGTTTCCCCGTTATGGCCAGGATTGCCGTACCCTCCGCTGATAGAGTCAGCTCTCTCATCACAGTCAGAAACGCCATTCCCCTCACTGAGAGATTCAACCCCTTTGTCACGACCAGGAAAACCATTCTCTACACTGATCGGTTCAGCTCCCTCAACAGGCCAGGATGGCATTCCTTATGTTAATCAATTCAGCTCCCTTGTCACGACCAAGAGTACCCTTCCCATTGCTAAGAAGTTCCATTCCCCAAACAAGGCCATAGGTGCAACTTCCTACAGTACTGTCACCAGCTCAGTCACTAAACCACATTAAGGACTCCATTTCCCAGCATCCTGCCTGCTTCACACCTGCACCTGATCCCCAATCAACACACCTGCCACCATTCACCTCATTACCTACCATGTAAAAGTAGTCACCTTTCACTCCCTTATTGTCTGGTCTTGTCGTTGATATTCCCTACAGGTCGTGGGATACACTTCCCTTACTCCTTACCAGCTCTACTCACCTGAATCATCGTGTCCCGATCTACCTTCCAGTGAATCCTCCATCTGTCCACTCTCAGAGCTCTCGAACCTGGAAAGGGAAAATAGTACCAAATTATTATGGGATAAGTCCAACGATCTATCCTAAAAGACTTTCTGTTCACCTGAGTTTTTGCGTGATGTCTACGAGGCCTCCTTTAGTTTAAGCTACCTGTGGTTAAAAACTGTTTGCTTCCCCAGTTCCTTCGTTAAGTTATGATGTTATGTTGAATTCCGAACTTACCTCATTTCCTGTTCTGATCCCGGCTTCAATAAACCTGCTGTACTCACTTACCTGTGATCTCTGTTATCTGTTTCATGACATTAGCAGTAAAATTATTTTCTTAAATTTTTTTCATTCATTTATTGACCATTTTTGCACTTAAAGGGGTCATATGATGCTTTTTTAAAGATCGTTATTTTGTGTATTTGGTGTAACAGAATCTTTTGGACATGCTCTTAATGTTCCAAAAACACATAATTTTCCAATACTGTACATTATTTGTGTCCTCGTATGCCCCTACTTCTCAAACGATTCGTTTTCTACCAACCTCCCCTCCTTCCGATAAGCGCAGTCTTCTTTGATTGGCCAGCTGACCCAGTGCATTGTGATTGGCCGAACATCGCAAGCACTCGGAAATGTAACGCCCCTTACCATAATCGCGAGCTTCATCTTTAAAAATAAATGTAAAGACAGTAAATAATGTCATTAGTTTTACCATCAGTTCAAGCCCAAAAGAGCAACAGAGTCGCGTGACAGACACAGTGACACAAGCCACGGTTAAGACACTGCTCCACTTGATGTGACGTGGTCTTCTCTCCTTCTCATCACCACCCGCACACATACGATGCTCAAAACTTTGCATTTGAACAGTCAATAGCAAATACGTAAACTAGTAACAAAACATACTTACAGTCGCTGATTCTGAATCGCCAGATTGTCATAGCAAAGTCAGAATGACCTCCTCTCTCCTAGGTTCACGAAACGGTCGTGCATAAAATGCATTGCTTTTCTGTTGTAAGTGATCTTAAAGATTTTTAAATGCATCTACTTTCGGAAGGCCAATAAAGTGCTTTGTTAGCTTTCGCCCTAGAAACACACAGCGTCTCTCTGACATGCTGCTTCAACATTAACTGCGGTTACTGAAACCACGCCTTATTTTTTTGCGTGAACATTTGGGCGGCGTTATCTTCCCACATAGTGATGTAGATATTTTGGGGCGTGTTAGAACGAGCCGTTTTTTGGTAGGCGTGGTTGACTCTTATTTTTTATAAAGAATATCTCTTTGGTTTTGATACTTTAGTCTTTGCAACTTCAGGGATCTTATCTATTCACAACCAGCTTGTAACACTCCAAAGAGAAAAAAAAAAGAGAAAGGAAAAAATGAAATCGCATTCATATGACCCCTTTAATACAACAATTTAAATAATCGAATTTGTCCATGTTTATTTTCTGTTGCACATCTTAATAAAATAGAAAATAAATAAAACAACATTTAGTTACATTGCAAAATAAATACACTTTTTGCATTTTGTAAATTATATTATTCAGCAGTATACATTATTTTATATTAATTTTTATATTTATTTATTACCATCTTTGAGCATCATTAAACACATACAACGCATTTAATTTAAATAATAAATAATATACATTTTAAGTACCTAGATATATTATTTTTATGTTTTTTATTTCCTTCTTTGCATCAATAACATATATATATAATAGGGTCATATAATATATATATGATTATATATATATAAGATAAATGATTAATAAAATTGATTAATTACAAAGTGATTTGTACAGATTTTAGATGTAAATGAAGTGCTCAACTCTTTGCGTCTGGACATGCATCCATCTCTTCTATTCATGGAGCAAGTCTTCTGGAATGTTTTGGACCACCTTGATTTTTACAGTTGCAGATCTTTTTCATGTACATTCATGAAACATAATATCCCAGTCAATGCAATAATGGAAAATATGAGTGGCATGGCAGTCCCTCAAGGAAATATAAAATGTTGTTTGACAAAAGCTTAAAAGAAAAGAAAAAAAAACCTGCAGGCCTTTACAAGCACAAGTATTCACTTTAACAAAAATACTTTTCCATCTTCCTGTCTGGATCTTCAATTTACAATTTCCCCTTCCCTTTGGATATTTAATATAACCCGAGCTGGGAATGTTTCCATGGCTTTTCTCGCGCCTGCACTCCTGGCGTCTCCACCGCAGTTAACCCCAATCTTTATTTTTTTATTTATTTTTCTGGTGCACATATTTCATCTAGCTAAACAAATTTTCATCCTGATTGCCCTGCTGACCGATTTTCCATGCAAAGAAAAATCATTTTTAAATAGAATTGGGTGATGGTAGCAATTGTAGCAGAACTTAATATTATTTTTGAAATTTACTAATTAATTGATTAAAGTTTTACACCTTTTATTAATTATTACTCTAGAAAAAAGGAAACAAAATCATTACAGGCTGGTAGTATTTTACTGTTTTTTTTCTAGGCTTGATTGTGTTTATGGGGTGCAGTCTAACATGTGTTAATGCTTCTTTTAAAAAAAAAACATTATTGTTCGCATAATTTACCTTTATTCTACACTCACCCTTCTCCCATAAACACGCTGATCATTTCCTGCTTTTATGAAGCCCCTCCCTCAGAAATGTGATGTCACGTGATGTCACGAACCCGGGAAGTAAGTTGTTGTAGTCGCTACGAGCTGTTTCTGTAGGCATTAAACTGCCATAAAAAACAATACAACAGATCACAAAAAAAATAAAAAATAAAAAAACAAAAAAAAAAACAAAAAACACAAAAAGACACCCAAAAAAAACAACAAAGAAAAGACTCTTTTAAAAGACTTATCTCCGTTTTCATTGCATCTCTTTTCAGCTCAGCAACTTTGCAGTAGTAGTGTTTGAAGCTCACAACAGTCAACACACACCTAACCTAATGTTTTAAAAAAGTGAAATCGCAATCAACTACCCCTTTAATCACTTAAAACTCAAAGCAGACTAACAGTGACTACGTTTACATGGACATCAGTAATCTAATTATGTACCTTATTCTAAATAAGACAATATTATGATTAAGGTGTTTACATGAGTTGCTTTTAGAATATTCCTTTCATGTTACCGTTTTACATGTTATATAGATTGATTAATGGTGCACGTCATTACGTCCCCACGGGACGCCATCCGACATCCCCTCCAGAATTTCACATATGAACATATAGTTCTTCTTCGTGATGATGCTATGTACAGTTTTGGGTGTTTCATTTTTTAATTTTATGAAAGCTTCAAGTCCAGTTAATTATTTGTGCGTGCAAACAGACGATGGCGGTGTTGAAGCTCTTTTATTTGCTGTCAAACCAGGTTGACCACTGCCATGTGTGTATCCTACATGACGGTAATAATGTGATTAAGGTGTCTACATGTCTTTACTGCACTTCAATAATGCGACTAAAATAGGAATACTCCACATGTCCCTCTTTTAAATTTGATTTTGTGTTTCCTTCGACATATGACTTAAGCCAGCATTACCAGTTACTCTAATCAAAAATCTCTGTTTACATGGTAGATTCTTAATCAGAGTATGCTTAATCCGTCGTGAACAATCAGATTTGTTCCATGTAAACCTACTATTTCATGCTGTTGTAAGTCCTCTAATGTTATAAGCACTATGGTTTCTACTAATCTGAATGAGTATGAATACTAAAGCTAATTAAGATGTATTTTGTGAGAAGTAATATTGATAATTTAATATTTTACTCCACAGAAGAACAGGCATCAGTTTCAGTCACAAACAAACTGCATGGGCCACTCTATAAATGGCAGCATTGGAAAAATAGTGTGTGAACAGACCTTTGCTTGAAGGTTAAGAGGAGTCGAGTTGCATGAGTGTGTCTCCTCTAACCCACCCGAACCCACCCTTTGCTAAACATTGGCACCTAGACAAGGAGCTCTCGCGCTGTGATTCAATTACAAGAGCCTCGGCCAACTGTCCAAACCCCAAGAGCTCTTTCTAATCTCACTCAGGTACCTGATAAACAATTACATTCAAGACCATGTACCGCTTGTCTCTGCTGAAAATAATTATTGTAAGATTTTTTGATTAATCAAAGTGACATAAAATATGAAAGAACCGATCAGGACACTCATTTCCAAATTGACAATTCCAACATGTTTTTTGACAGTGGCAAATATCGCAAAAGTCACATGCATTTACTATGAATAAAATATGCAGAGCTGAAATTACAGGTCCTGCAGTAACAACAGTGAATAATTTTAGGCTTGTCCTTGTTAGGAGACGGTTATTTTAACACCCTTAAAATGCGAGTCAATGTTGGTTCAGGTTTGAGGATCAGTGGACAAGGTTTCCCTCTTCTGTTGGGAAATAGCTTTACAACATGGACACTCAAAGAGCTACTCAAGTTTCTTCTCATTTCTTATTTGAGCATCTTCGTTTCCTTTCCTGGCGTCTTAGCTCCACCCCCTTTGGATATGAGGGAAGGATGCAAGGAAAGGAAATGAGGATGGAGGAATCAAGGGATGAACATTGGAATATTCTTGACCACTCAAGCGTCACTTAAAAGCGTCATCAGCTGCACTAAAGAGATCTGCCCTTATGTTGTTAAAGTTCGTTATTTAAGGAATTCATAATAAATATTAATAAAGCAAGATGCCCTGTTGAAATATATGACTTGTATGGTTTACTGAAACTGCAAAGGTAAAATATAAATGTAAATTATTACGACAGATGAGAAGGGGGAGGAGAATTTATATGTGCATCAGTTTTTTCACCGAAAAAGACTTCTCAGGAAGCCTCCCCACTCCTCGATCCTCGCCTCCTCGCTGTGCAATTAGAGAATTGAGATGTCCTATACAAGATGGCTGAGCTGGATCGGTTTCTGGGTCATAGGATGGAGGACGGAGGACGGGAAACGGAAAAATATTTAGAATGGGGTGCCCTCCAATGATCTGCTGGAGAAGAAGTCCTTCAGCTGGTAATGCCGTTTGTGATAATGAAAATATTACTAATTTTTAATTGACAAAATTGTTGCATTTTAATGTAAGGTGACCAGGTTTCAAATGAAAACAAATGGCATATCTCCTAGTTTAGTGGCTATCATTAAATCTCAATCATTAAATCTAAGTTTTTTTTTTTTTTTTTATTGTTGCACATTCCCCACATATTCAAATTATTAACCATTTTTAGATGTTTGTGGGTCAAACTGACTAACTGGTTTTAATACAATTCACCAGAAATCACACTGTATATAGACTACTGTATACAGGAATTACAAAATTACATTTTAAGTTAATTTTGATGTTTTTTTTTTTAAGTTTGTAAATTGATTTGTACCATCCCTATAGAGAATGTGAAGCTGACGTCACGCCAAGTTGAGTTCTGGGAAACTGCTTTGTTTATCCGCCTTCCGTCATATTGAGAGGATCGCGCTGCTGTTCTGCTATTGAGTTTAGGGCAGCATTTTAATTTTCTGTCATGATTGTGAAAAAAGTCACCATTTTATTGCACACTGAGTCCGAAATTCTCGTCCGAAGTTTTCGTACGTTAAAAAATAAATACGACCTCATGTTGTGTCAATCACGTTTACACACCACCTCCGAAACTTTGGTCCATCATAAAAAAAATTCAGATCAGGTTAAATTTTCTACGTTTTCGTATCCATAGCAAGCATTTTGATAGGAAAGGATGACGAATACGAAAAAATGCATATGAAAATTTCGGACTCAGTGTGCAAAGACCTTTACTCAGATCATTGTTCTGAGAGATAACTAATGTAATATGTTTTTTTGGCTTTTCTATGTGTAACAGGCAGTGCACCGCTGCAGACGGGATGAGGAGAAGAATTGTTGAATAATGTCATTATTTTTGTATTCTTTGCACACAAAAAGTATTCTCATAGCTTCATAAAATTACGGTTGAACACCTGATGTCAAATGGTCTATTTTACCCATGTCCACGCTACGTTTCTGGACCTGGGAACATTGCAGTTGTGTTGCTGTCTATGGAGGGTCAGAGAGCTCTCGGATTTCATTAAAAATATCTTATTTTGTGTTCCGAAGATGAACGAAGTTTTTACGGGTTTGGAACGACATGAGGTTAGTAATTAATGACAATTTTCATTTTTGGGTGAACTATCCCTTTAATTTCAGCATTTGTAGCAGCCGGTGATCCTCCCAGTTTGGCGGCACCCCAGCATGCAACGCGGCTTGACTTAGCTTCACATTCTCTATTTGCTTGTTAAGTCTGAAGTCACGTGTCACCGCTTCTGTGTCTAAACGCTCTAGCAGATACCACGAGAAAACAACAAAAATGAAGTGAAAAAAGGTGAAGTGATGTGACATGTGGCCAAGTATGGTGACCCATACTCGGAATTAGTGCTCTGCATTTACCCATCCAAAGTGCACACACACAGCAGTGAACACACACAAACCCGGAGCAGTGGGCAGCCATTTATGCTGCGGCGCCCGGGGAGCAGTTGGTGGTTCTGTGCCTTGCTCAAGGGCACCTCAGTCATGGTATTGAAGGTGGGAGAGAGCGCTGTACATTCACTCCCCCCACCTACAATCCCTGCCGGTACGAGACTCGAACCCACAACCTTGGGTTACGAGTCCGACTCTCTAACCATTAGGCCACGACTTCCCCAAAAGGTGCTAATATACACTCACAATGTGATATACTACTACCAAAAAAATTATAATCCTAACCTTTAACTCCATACCGAAATTCCAGATAGCCAGACAATGAAAATATAAATAAATAAATATAAAAATGATTTGTGTTTGGGACGCTGTGAGCATGGAGACTCTAGTGAAGACCGTAAGTTTGAAAACGTTTAGCTTGAATGTTTAATATGACTAAACAGTGCTCATAAACGGCTGCGGAGGTAGTGTTCTCAAGTGAAGCGAGCTGAGGCTTGGACCCGGAAACAGCGCTTCTTACTTCACCACTTAACAACCGAATAGCCTTATTATTTTGCAAATTAGGCTCATTTTGAGCACAATGTGCTTCCAGCTAATATAATTGTTGCATTTTTTATTTAGCCTATTTGTTTAGTTTATCTTTTGTAATTACTTATTCATATTAAGGTGCACTCTTCACACACGTGGTGTAAGATAGAGGTGCGTTCATGCCATATTATTACATCAAGGTTGTGTGGGAATTAGGCCGTTGAGGCCCTGTTATAAAGCACAAACAAACAGTATTACTTTGATTTAATGTGAAAATGTAACTAGTAACGTTACTACCTTGAAACCGATAACGGTGTCTCCTCTGATAACCGTCTGTTCTTCATGACTGAAGTAGCAGCAATAATCAGTAGTTCTCATCGCCCCCTGCTGGTGAAAATAATCACTACACAAGTGTTCAGGAAACATGCAATGGTCGGAGCTTTTTTTGTAGGGTAAAAACGGGGACATTTTCGGGGAGAGAGGACACCAAAACTGGTTATATATTCGGACGAATCTTTATATCGATCTGTAGGAATATATTAAAATATTTGAAACTATATTCAATCAAATGTGACTTTTTTTTTCATTCCGACAACCTTTCATTAAACCAAAATTGTATAAATCTCACAACCAGGGTTTAACACAAATGTGACATTAGGAAACAGAGCAGAGCGGAGAACGGACGTCAGGTGATTATTCCATCAAAATAAAGGTTCTAACAGTGTTTGAAATATATATAAATATCCCCATTTTTATAAACAAAACCCATAGTTTAAAGGAAATATTAAACGTATATTTATTTAATTATCCCATCTATTACAATACTCCACATTTAACCGCACTGTGCAATCCAAACGACAACAGTGTTGCAAAAAGACTTTTATTTTGAACATGTTCGGACGCTTGTCTGCGCAGTTTTCACAGCAGTCAGTTTTCTAGGACCTTGAGCACATGAAAATAAGATAATAACAGCACATGTGATTGTAGAAGTCCAGAACATTTACAGGACATGGCGAAACGGATAATGTGAGTGTTTTCGTGTTTGTTTACAGTGTGTAATTATGTAGATATGAGCCGACATTATTGTTAGTTTGTTCTTCCGAAAATGTGTACCTGTGTTACAGTAACGTTATGTACTTACACTTGTAGTACTCCTTCAAAAAAGTGCCACGGTGTTAGCCTGTTTTGAGGTTGGTACCATGGTAATAGCATATTTTGGACATGGTATCCAGGTAATACTATGCTTACCAATACCATGTTTTTTTTGGACGTGATACCAGGGTAATACCATGCTAATTTCGACATAGTATGAGAATAATACCATCGTTCTCGTTTATTAGAACCAATGACCCTGCTGAAAAATAAAAAAACAGCTAAAACCAGCATTAGCTGGTTTAACCCTGTTGAAAAAAACAGCATATGCTGGTTAGGTATGTTTTGATGCTGGTTTATGCTGGTCCTTTTGGACCAGCATAAACCAGCTAAAGGACAAGCATAAACCAGCATTGGACCATCTTAAACCAGCATAAACCAGCAAAGGACCAGCTTAAACCAGCAAAGGACCAGTGTAAACCAGCAAAGGACCAGCTTAAACCATCATTTTACCCTTACAACCAATCATAAACCAGCAAAGGACCAGCTAAGACCAGCATAAACCAGCAAAGGACCAGCTTAAACCAGCATTGAACCAGCTTAAACCAGCATTGTACCAGCTTAAACCAGCATTGGACCAGCATAAACCAGCAAATGGACCAGCATAAACCAGCAAAGGACCAGCTTAGACCAGCATAAACCAGCAAAGGACCATCTTAAACCAGCAAAGGACCAGCTTAAACCAGCATTGGACCAGCATAAACCAGCAAAAGGACCATCTTAAACCAGCAGACGGACCAGCATAAACCAGCATTGGACCAGCATAAACCAGCAAAGGACAAGCATAAACCAGCAAAGGACCAGAAAAAAACAGCAAAAGACCAGCTTAAACCAGCAAAGAACCAGCATAAACCAGCAAAGGACCAGCTTTGACCAGCATAAACCAGCAAAGGACCAGCATAAACCAGCAAAGGACCATCTTAAACCAGCAAAGGACCAGCTTAAACCAGCATAGGACCAGCGTAAACCAGCAAATGACCAGATAAACCAGCAAAGGACCCTCTTTAGGACCAGCTTTATGACGCGCCTAAACCAGCTTAGTCCAGCATAAACCGCTTTAGGACCACATAAACCGCTTTAGGAACCGCTTAACCAGCTTTAGGACCAGTTAACCAGCAAAAGGACCAGCTTAAACCAGCTTTAGGACCAGCTTAAACCAGCAAAAGGACCAGTTTAAACCAGCAAAAGGACCAGCTTAAACCAGCCAAGAACCATCTTAAACCAGCAAAGGGACCAGCATAAACCAGCATCCAGCGTCAAACATACCTAACCCATATGCTGGTTTTTTTTTTTCAACAGGGAAGACTGTCAGTTGGTCTCACAGCCGGTCAAGCTGATGTTTAGCTGTTTCATCAGCTAAAGAAGTTGTCAAACCCCCTCTAAAACCAGCCTGCTAAACCAGGTATGACCAGGCTGGAAGACCAGCTAAAACCTGCCAACCAGCTTAGGCTGGTTTCAGCCGTTTTTCAGCAGGGATGGTAATGCTACGCTTATTTTGAACACAGATTTTGGATAATACTGCAGTAAATACACATGATAGTAAAGTGTTGTTCTTTGAAGCTCATGAGTACCATGTAAAAATCTTGGTATATGAATATGGCAGTCATTTAGTGCTATGGTAAATATGCAAAACTCTAACCAAAAATGGTTCTTCCACAATTTTTGTAAGGGTTTGAACTTTATTAGAAAATAGCTGGAGGAAAAAAAAAAAATATATATAATAATATATAAAACAATTTCTATGATAATACATTGGAATATGAATAAATGGAATGGTAATTTCCTTTAATTTATTTGATGTAATTTCCCTATTTGTTCAGATATCCTTTATACCAGCTTGGTAACCCACAGCTGAGAATATTCCGGCCCACCTTCAACCTGACCCTGGTCAGACCCGGCAAAGAACAGCCACCTGATACAGTACAGTTTCGCATTCCTATGGAGTAAGTATTTAATGTCACTTACATCAATCAAACCAATTGTGTCACTGTTAAGTTGAAAGTTTACAATGATGTAGTTGTATTATTTTCCGCTAGGTGGCAGACAAATCCCACAAATCTATTTCGTCTTGGCCTTGTAAATTGCAGAGTGGGAATCTTATTGCGCATGATGATCACAAAGAATTAAAGCATCTTAAGTGATGCTTAACTATAATTGCAGACCGGTTAGATGCAACACAGCATTTCGTAACAAAACCCGGGATGACGTTTCCGTGTGCGGTTGCATGGCTGATGATGCCTCGGAGCTCCCTTGCCTCTCTCAAGATTTGTTTACAGCTCTTTCACCTACTTAAAATCCGACATCTCGTTCCTTTATTGATGACGTTTGTTAAACGTCACTAAAAATACAGCCGTAATTATTGCATTGCTGTGGTGTAATACGAAACAGGCAGTCAGACTGTTAATAACGGGTCTAATCGGAGTCCACGCAAGAAAAGAGGACAAAGTCTGCTTTGTCTTCTGGAGAACCTCAGGGCGTACATCTAAAGCAGTGACGGTGGAGCCTTGTTCCTCAGTTATTATTCCGCCAGTATGTGTTCCAAACCGCACACGTTTGTAATCGGGCTATATGTTATCACATGCACAAGTGCTCAGAGGAAGCTTTTTTTTTTACCTGCTTTTACTCCTTTGTTTTTACAAACTGTTTTGTGATTTTAAGTGTCTCAATCTGCACCGGGCATCCTTGTCACCTGCATCTAAACATTTTGTGCCTGTGCAATCAAAGGAAGAGGTGTTTTTTCCCCCTTGTTTTGGAACCACTGCCGCCTTATTGGACATCAAGAACTGTTTTGTCTCCTCCGGAGCTGCGTTTGACACCGTCCCATCGCAAATAGTATGAAAGTAGACAAAGCAACAGAGGTATCATTAAAACACCCCCCTCTTCACTTTCTACTTTTCAAAGATACCCTTCATTTTGGCAAAGAGTTGTTTTGCTTGAAACCAACCTGGTTTGCATAGTGATTATCAGGGTCAAAGAATTTCAAAGCACTTGTTTTTGTGAAAGAGGGCCTCTTTACAAAGTGTTTGTACTTGCAGGATTTGTTTAACCTCGTTTATTTACCATCCTATGTGCCTTTTAAGTATTTGATCCATCATCAACATCTTTCATCTTTTTATTTGCTTTCTTTTTTGAATAATTTCATTTTAATGATCTTTTCTTAGTTCATTAAAGCTATTTGTCCACTCTCTTGCCGCCTTTATAGTCCCACTGGTGTGAATGTAACCTAGAGGTCACCGGCTAACAAAAGAGCCCCCTTTTTTTTGGGATTTCCTCAAAATTTGGAGTGTTTTGTCCCTCTGCTTCTGAGTCACCTACTTGGAAAGCCTTTGAAATGGGTGGTGTGAGTGCACATGTTTAGAGATGAGCGTGGACTGTTTATGTGTGAAGGGTGGGGCGCAACTCGCAGTAGAGAGGATTGAACAACAAGGAGGTCTCTATCTTTATAAGACGTCAGCGCTTACAAAAGATAAGCCCCACAGGCGCAAGGCACTGTTTACATCTGCTGAAGGTCATGACCGTGTTGCCCAGTGCTTCATTTAATTGATTCTATGAAGTGGAACTGAGAAGCATTGTCCAAACAGATTTACAGTATAATTTAAGTGATTATTAAAATTGCAATTAAATGACTTGTCACTCTTCACTGTTTTGTCTTCATGTATGGGATTCCCATTTGTTTTTGTTTTGCTTGTTTGTTTTGTTTTTGGGCCAAACCTCTCTGACCTATTTTTTTTTTATACTTAATATTTCAATAATTCAACAACACTATATTGATTTATTTAAATGTTATAATGAAAGTAAATAAACAATTTTAAACTAAAAACAATATTACGATTTAATCAATTATTACAAACCCCCTGCAGTTCCCTCATTAACCCACAGGGGTTTGCGAACCCCAGTTTGGGAAACCCTGCTCTGTATGATAGATGAAGTGGAAAATTATACAAAATTATCATCGAAAATATGATAGGAATATGTTGTAGGCCAAACTCAGACCTCGATTTCCCACATTAAACAGCAATTTAAAACGCTTAACACTTTTGTTTTTCTGCCTTCCAAGTAGACATGTGCCGATTACCGGTTTCAAGGTATACCGCGATTTGAAAATGTCATGGTTTCAAAACCGCTAATATTTTCCGTTATACCGTTCCTGTGGTATGTGCTGTTTTTCATGTCTCCTCAAAGACTGAAAGTGTAGGAATCCCTCAGGTTGAGTGCAGTGTAGAGAGTAACACGACCCTCCTCCTCCTGTTGGTGCGAGCGAGCGGTCAACCGGACGTTTTTTGTCTTATTGCAAGCAACTCGTCTCTGTTCTGGACTTGCACAAACTGCGTTGCAATGCAATCGTTTTCCAAAATGTCATTTATGTGAAAATATGAAGTCTATAAACAGCCGTTAACACAGGCCAGAGACGCTGAAGACAGACGCACAGAGAAAAATACTGTAGCAGGCAGATCACTCACTGTTCATGATGCACGAACTATTGGAAGAAAATCCTCAATATTGATTTGGGGGTTTATATGAATGTGTTTCTGAGGGGAACTGACGGTCTTCAGAAAAGTTTGTGGTATTTTCTTTTCATCTCGTCTCTGTATAGTTCATATCAAAGCAGTGTTTCAGCAGTGCTGCTGTGTTTACAGCGGTAACCAAGGAATCGCTGTATCTGGTGTTCCAGAAGCGCCTCCTGCTGTCAGAGAGTGAATCTGCGTCTCATTCAGAGCTCCTGCTGTTTATTTCGTTCAGGCATGTAGTATAATTTAACAAAGCTAGTCAGAACATTCTGTTTTTGCTTCAAATTGGGTTATTATTAAATCAAATTATGTATATGAAATTATATAACGAAATTATATGTATATGAATTATATAACTGGAATTACAGATTTTTGGCAGAACTGTCGAGGTCACCAGGAGGCCGGAACTGAAAAAAAGATTTAGATGTCAGTCTTTATTCTTCTTTTTAGGAAACAAATCAAAGAAAAAATAAACAAATTCTACTGTTCCTAATATTCTGTATGTTGCTCAAAAACAAAATATGTTGTGTTCAGCGGAAAAAAGTTTTTTTTTTTTTTTTAACCCAGTCGTTTAAAAATAACAAATTTTAGAGCTGTAATGACAATACCGTGAAACAGTGATATTTTTGCTTAAGGTTATCATACCGTCAAAATCTCATACTGGCCCATGGCTACTTCCAAGGTAAAGTGTCAAACATGTGGCCTAGTGAATGTATTTTCCAGACGCATTGAGCTCATGTGGGGTCGAGTCCAGTGTGTTTGTTTTGCTCCTCTGACCTAAGCTATTTACTATTATTTACTATTTACTTAATATTTCTACAATAACAATTTTTTACACAATTTAACAAAATATTAAATCTTTTTAATACGTGTTTCAATTAGATATAATTTTTATTAGAAGTGTTTTTATTTTAAAATAATTTTTCAATTATACAATATTATGAATTAATCAATTATGTTTTCATCAACCCCCAGAGGTTTGCAAACCCTTTTATTTTTGCAATATTTTGTCACTCTTCACTATTTTGTCTTTGATAGATGAAGTGGAAAATGTGATTAAAATTATCAAGGAAAGAAAAAAAAAATGGAATATGTTGCAGGCCAAATTCGACCCTGCATTTCCCATCTGAGCACCAAGTCTCAATGTGATGGTTTTTCTGCCTTCGTAGGTGAGGTCGTAGAGATGTGGCCTAGTGATCTTTATTCATTTTCCAGACACATTGAGCTGTGCTGCTCATGTGGGATTGAGTCCAGTCAGTTTGCTTTGTCCCTTTTGACCAAAAATGTTTTATTCTGTTACAACTTAAATATTTCAATAATTTTAAACCTTTTACACAAATGTAACAAAATATTAAATATTTTAGTAAGTGTTTTATCCTGAATATTTTCATTTTTTAAATTATTTAATTTTACAATGTTATGATTCATCAACTGACAAACCCCCAGGTGTTCACGGACCCCAGTTTGGAAAACCCTTTAATTTTTGCATTATTTTGTATATATTTAACAGATGAAGTGGAAAATGTCAGTAAATTATCAAGGAAAGAAAGAAAATAGCATTGGAATATGTTGCAGGTCAAACTCAAACCAGCATTTCCCAAGTGAGCACAAAGGCTCAATGTGAGTTTACTGCTTTACTAGATGAAGTCTCAAAAATGTGTTCTTTGTTTTTAAAGTGTTAGTTCACCCAAAAAGGAAAATTAGCCCATACATTACTCACCCTCAAGTCATCCTAGTTGTATATGACTTTCTTCTTTCAGACGAATCCAGTCGGAGTTATATTAAAAATTGTATTTGATCTTTCAAGCTGTTTAATGGCACTTAGCGGGTGTTGCATGCATCAGTCCACAAGAAGTTTAAATAAAAGCCCCAGTCCATGGCTCCGGGGGGTGAATAAAGGCCTCCTGTGGTGAATTGATGTGTTTTTGTAAGAAAAATAGCCATATTCAAAACGTAATAATCACTTTAAGGTAGCTTGCGCCAACAGTCCACACGGAAGCAGCTCCGGGCGGATTACGTATGAGGTCGGCTTTCCGCATGCGCCGCTCAGAAGTGACGAACGCGTAAGCGCAGGGGAGAGATCAAATCAAAACAACGGTCACTTATTAGAAGTACAAAATGAGGATTTGTAAAGAAGCATGTCAGAGGATTTTGATATAAGCCAAGAGTAGACTGGTTTTCCTTTTTGTATTTTCCTTTGCTAAAGTAAAGAAACTTTGCTTCCTTTGCTCCTGTTAAAAAACGTTGGTTTTCACGAGACTCACCGGCGCATGCGCAAAGCTGAACTCATACCTCATTCCCCCGGAACTCCTTCTAGTTTACAACAGTGAGCGCTAGCTACATTACAGTGATTATTACGTTTTGAATATGGAAATTTTTCTTACAAAAACACATTGATTCGCTACAGAAGGCCTTTATTCACCCCCTGGAGCCGTGTGAGACACTTTTTTTTTTAAATGGATGGGCGCTTTTTATTTAACTAATTTTGGACTGAAGCAATGCAACACCCGCTGAGTGCCATTAAACAGCTTGAAATATCAAAGTCCATTTTTTTTTATTAACAAAATCCAACTGGATTCTCGTCTGAAAAAGAAAATCATATACACCTAGGATGACTTGAGGGTGAGTCATTTATGGGCTAATTTTCATTTTTGGTGAACTAACCCTTTAATGCATTTTCCAGACACATTGAGCTGTGCTGCTCATGTGGGGTGGATTCCACTCCACATCCATTCCCAATCCTCCATAAAAAGCCTAAAAAGAGACTGACAGAAAATTAGATCTTGTCATTTAACCCTTCCCCCCCCCCCCCCAAACTTATACCATCAGATGCTCCCAGCTTCTAACAGCACTGACGTGGATGGGAAGCACAGTCCCCTTCCTTTTGGCAGAACTGTCGAGGTCACCATGAGTCCGGAACTGAAAAAGATCTCACCTTCTCTACTCCAAGATCTCAAGAAGCACTTGGGTCTGCTAACTATTCGTCTCACTGTGGCTCGAGTGCTCTGCTCTCTAGGAATCGTCTCACTCTCTCACTTTCAGACAAACGCGCTTGTACGCATCTCCTCTCTCACATAAATTACGTGGCCAAAACTCCACTCCACTTCATTGAAATCTGAGCATCACATTCTGGTGCTGACTCGGAAAGATGTGCGTACAATACTCTTTCCGAATGAGCATCTGTTTGTTGGGTTTCTTGGAAACCCTCTCCTTTACAAAAGAAAAAAAAATTACATGGACTGACTTGTGAACAAACATCCTTGTTTTTCAAATCAGTTCATTATGTTCTTCCCGTTAGCTCCGGCATCATATTTTCAGAATGGTTCTCGTTGGGTTTTCAGTAACTGAAAACATAATGATACAATTTTGTTTTGTTTGTTCATGAAAGCATGTCACAAAAGGCATTTTACGTCATTTCAGTCCTCGAAAAACAGAATTTAAACGTGGGGTTCTCAGCCTTAGGGTCTCCAGAGATGCAGATGAACGTAATTTGCCTCCTGTGAGATTCTAAAGCGTTCATCTTTAATTTTGTAATGTAGGTGGGTGGGATGGGGTTGTGGGGTCACAAGAATTTTGGAACTTAAAAGATGGATTGTGGACCAAAAAAAGGTTGGGAATCTCTGTATTAAATGCTTCCATATGACATGAATCTTAAGGTCTTACTTCAATACGCCATAGATTCTCATATTTTGTTCTCTTACTCCATGGCAACTCTGAACCTCTATCCGTTTCAATTTTCTTCAAGAATGACCAAGTTTGATGTCAGAAATTATCTAGAGAAGATCTACAGCGTTCCTGTTGCAGCTGTACGCACAAGGATCCAGTACTGTGAGTATGTCATTATATTTGATCTAGAGTGATTAATTACAAATTTTAAAGCAGGTTTTTGCAGTTTGTTTTTATTAAAACATTTTATTACAAGACAAAATTTAAAAATATATTTTATCCTATTTACTGTATATGTAAACAGTTTCATGTATGCCATTTCTCGGCTGATGTTTTAAACGTGTAAAACTATCTGTGATTATGATTTTGTTTGCTAAATTAGAAGTTTTTTGCATTTTTTTTATTATTAAATTATGTTTGCGTTTCTGTTGGTAAATCGGTAATACCAATTTAAATAACACAGCTTTATTTGAAAAAGAAACATTACGGTGTTAAACTTCCAGTTGCATCAAGTGTCAGATCTTTTTAGTATTTTGTGCTCTAATAGTTGCATTTTTAAGATGAATTGATTAGAAATAATCTCTTTCTAGATTAGAAAGAGTGTCAAGGCCTCTCCATTCTGGTCCATTCCAGTACATTCCGCTGTTTTTGTATGCGAGATGCATACATATGCATGTCTTGTGAGCCCCCCTTCACTCTTTTGCACCTCTGCTCACTCTGTTTTGTGGTCGACTTGCCTAACAACGCAAGCCAAACTCAGCTGACATTAGCAGTGCCATCAACTGGCCTGAACTTTATGAAGCACTTATACAACAACTCGCCAATGTTCTATGTTTATCACTTGTGTTTGCGCTCCTGGGGTGGTCGGTCACCTAGATAGGGGTAGTATGAGTGTTAGTCAGTGAGAATGATCAATACTGACAAGATGTTTTGGAGATACTTGACAGCCGAGCGGGAGTTTGAATTTTATGTATAAACATATGGCTAATTCAGGGAACTGTGTTTTGCGGAATTCAGACCAAGTGGGAGACACTAAGGGGAGGGAAGGACAGGGAAGTGAAGGAAAAAGTGGTTCATGTGATTCCACTCACAGCTGCTTATCTCGCCATCCATGGCTGTAGCGTTCCAGTCGACAGTTGTCCTAGGATGCCCTGCCCTGTTTATTTCTTCACAAAGTTTGCCAGAAGTGTTACACAACCGTTTAAAAAAAAAAATGTATTGTCATTATTATAGGAGTAATTCACCCAAACCAGAAACTTTCGTCATTTAGTTATTCACTATCATGCCATTACAAACCTGTAGGCTCAACACAAAAGGATAATTTTTTTAAAATCTTCACACAGCTCTTTTTCATACAATGACAGTTCATAATGAATCACATCTGTAAGGTGCCAAAAATAACCAAAAAAAACTCAAAAGGTCCTGAACCCACATTACAGCTTTGTGCGAGAATCACATTGAAATATAAAGATTCAGAAGAATCTTCAAAAGAAAATGTATGTTGTTGGTCGTCCTTCAATATGTTTTATTTATTTATTTAGACCTTGACTTTTTTTTTTATCGAAATGTCATAATCCTCTACCTGTAAAACATCAGACTTTTGGCAAAGCATGTCGTGCTTCTCCAATCATTTTGTCCGAATAAACTCCACCCCTTCTTACAATAGAGTGCATTAGTCCCTGCCCCTTTTTCAGCTGCATCTTTTTCCATTTATTTTTCACATATGGATTTTAAAAACGTCTTTGTTTAAAGCTCTATAAGCCATGAACCAAGCCAACCAGCTACAAAGAGAATCACAGCATTACAAACTTTGTATTGAAGCAAAAATGACAATGAAAATGACAAAAACACAAAGGTACAAGACCTTGTACTTAACAGCTCTGAGGACAGTGTTGGGCAGTAACGCATTACTTAGTAAGGCGTTACTGTAATTGGATTACTTTTTTAGTAACGGCGTAATTTAACGCGTTATAATTTTCAAAATAGTAATTAGAGTATAGTTACAAGCCGATGTCTATACGTTACTGCCTCGTTACATTGCTGACAGAATGCAGTGATTTATAATCTAGATTGTAAAAAGGATGTAGCTCACGCACTGTCAAGTCAAGTGCCAGTAGGTTAGAGACCTGCTCTCCCGTGAGACCCGACGCAACAGCGGGACAAGACTTGATAGGCGAGTGCAGAGACTCGTGTGTGTGCGGAATGCAGGAGAATAAAATTATTCACGGGACTCCCGCACAATAGAAATATCTAAACATAAAATATCTGAAACAAATAAATTGTTATTCATCTATTGCACTAAAGCAACATGAACTAATATAAACGATTAACAGGTGCAAGCGTATGCAGAGTTTCTATTTAGGCTATAACACGTGTTTGCAGCGTTGAGCAATGCAGTGCTGAAATTTGCATGCTCACGAATCCTCTCATTATAACACACGAATTGTAGACGTTATGAAAGATTCATTATGCATATATTTATAGTGTTAGATTTGTGAGATTGCGATGAACTGAGATGTATTTTAGAGATTATAAATGCAGCGCTCTTTGCTTGCATTCTGCCAAACCAAACCATGCACGCAGCAGCCGCTTGCTTTAGTTAAAAATAACAGTTTTCTGTGAATGTTGATGCTTTAATAACCATATTTATCGGGAGCGTGTATGCTGGTATTTCATAAATTTCATGGAGAAAAAAAACGTAACTAGTAATGTAACTAATTACTAATTGCTTTTGAAATAAAGTAATCAGAACAGTAACGTGATTACTTTTAAAAGGAGTAATCAGTAATCAGTAATTTGATTACATTTTCAGAGTAACTTGCCCAACACTGTCAGAGTCAAAGATCTAAAATCCTTTGAACCTTGGTGAATGACAGAAATGTAAAACTATCCATGTAAAGTTGTTGATTGTACATAGAAACAATATATTTTAAAGGTTTTTTTTTTTTTTGCAAAATATGCACATACTGTATATTTTAGTGTTTCGACTCTATTACATAACTTGTAGTTCTTCATTGGAGTGGGTGGAGCTCTGCGCTTGTTTAGCACAATTTGCTTGCTGCGTCTCTCTGATTATTATTGTAGTTTGGTGATGTAGTTTTTCACCAGGGACTCAGCTGTTAAACTTTTTTTATGATTGTTTAAAACATCAGTTGAATAATGCAAACTGATAGCTTCAGCATTGTTAAAAATCCTATGGAGAAAATGAATGCCGTTTTTACTTCCAGAACCAGACTATTGTGCTCTATAGACTGCAAGCTCGCATTCAGATCTGCCTCCATCCAACCAACAACCAATGGATAGAAACATTCAAGATGTTTAGGCATAATCGGTTTTGAGCTTTTTCTTTTCAGTGAACTGGTTGATCTGGTTGGCAAACCGGGCAAACAGTTCATTCACAAATCTAAGTTCTGAACTCAGTGACTCAATGATCTGTTCGCAGTTCTCAAGTTAACAGCTTACTGTGGGGAAGATTATCAGTGAATAGAATTTAGGTCTGTTCCTCACAAAAATATCCAAAATATTGTATGACTTCAGAAAACATTGAATATAGTACTTGGGTTGTATCGACCACTTATAATGGTGCTTTTAGGATTTTTTTTTTAGCTTAACAGCTGTGGCCACTTTGAGCTGTCATGGTATGGAAAAGATTTGCATACACTTTTTTTTTTTTTATTTAATTTTTTTTTATCTAGTTTTCCATATAAAAAAAATAGGCCATATGGGTTTGGAACAACATGAGTGTGACTAAATTGCATAATTAAAAAAATGGAACTATTCTTTTAAAGCATAAAGGTTACAGCAATATAACATAAACAATAATGCCTAAGGGTAAGTAAATAATGCTGGGGCTATTACAGGCTTTACCGTCTGGTTAACGCAGAGGGAACCACTTTTACGAGCTGCCAGTTGGGTTTACGCCACTGGTATTTTTCCGTGCGGTTTCCACACCAACGCTGGAGAGGGCCAATAAGCAAAGTGGCCATTTTTACAGCCACAACGTAAAGGCAGAAAAAAATGCGGAACACCCATTAGGTGAAATAGACCACGTCAGGGAAGGTGTCCCGCTCTGCGTCATGGGCTCCACTCCACTGAAGGTTTAAAGGATGTGGAGAAAAGGGGGGCGCGGGTGGAACCCCCGGCCTCAAGGCGTCTATTCTTTTTCCTACTGAATATTTTGGAAGGGGTTTCTATAACTACCCCTAAGGCCTGGGATTTGTAACATAATAGTAGCCAGCCAACACACAACCTCAAAAGAGAGCTTGATTGAATATTTATTTATACTATATAATGCTGGGTGGGAGTACGGGAATGGAAAAAGGGTTCGCATACATGAACAAAAGCGCTTCTCACCTATTTTGTGGGTTGACCGTTCATTTGACCCTAAATGGAGGGAGTGTTTGTGTGTTTAGGGTTTCCTTGTACTAGTAAAGGAAGACTGCCAATCCTGTTTAAGAAAACTCATCACACAGGTCGTCATTTAAACTTTTCTGTTGAGCAGGTTTTAAAGGATTAGTTCATACAAAAATGAAAATTAGCCCATAAATTACTCGCCCTCAATGCATCCTAGCTGTATATGACTTTCTTCTTTCAGACGAATCCAGTCAGTGTTATATAAAAAATTGTCTTTGATCTTCGATACGTTTTTGTAAGAAAAATAATCATATTTAAAATGTAATTATCAATTTAATCTAGCTTGCGCTCACTGTTGTAAACGGAAGCAGTTCCGGGCGGATGACGTATGAGGTTGGCTTTCCGCATGCGCCGCTCCGAAGTGACGAACGCGGAGAGATCAAAACAAAACAACGGTCATGAATTAGAAGTACAAAACGAGGATTTGAAAAGAAGAATGTCAGAGGATTTCGATATAAGCCAAGAGGAGACTGGGTTTCTTTTGCTAAAGTAAGGAAACTTTGCTTCCTTTGCTCCTGTTAACAAACGTTGGTTTTCACAAGACTCACCGGCTCATGCGCAATGCTGACCTCATACCTCATCAGCCCGGAACTGCTTCCAGTGTACAACTGTTGGCGCAAGCTACATTAAAGTGATTATTACGTTTTAAATATTGTTATTTTTCTTACAAAAACGCATCGTTTTGCTACAGGAGGCCTTTGTTCACCTCCCGGAGCCATGTGTGAGACTTTTTTTATGGATGGGCGCTTTTTTTTTCACTTCTTTTGGACTGATGAACTGGAACACCCGCTGAGTGCCATTATACTGCTTGGAAGATCAAAGACAATTTTTTTTATAACTCCAACTGGATTCGTCTGAAAAAAGAAAGTCATATACATACTGGTAATGTATAGCCTGAATGCACTGTAAGTCGCGTTGGATAAAAGCGTCAGCTAAATGACTAAATATTTTAAAATTATGAATTATTATATTCAGTGGGGAAAAAAAGTATTTAGTCAATTGTGCAAGTTCTCCCACTTAAAGATGAGAGAGGCCTGTAATTTTTCATCATAGGTATACCTCAACTATGAGAGACAAAATCACATTGAAAATCACATTGTAGGATTTTTTAAAGAATTAATTGGTAAATTCCTCGGTAAATAAGTATTTGGTCACCTACAAACAAGCAAGATTCTGGCTCTCACAGACCTGTAACTTCTTCTGTAAGAGGCTCCTCTGTCCTCCACTCGGTACCTGTATTAATGGCATCTGTTTGAAAAAGTATATCAGTATAAAAGACACCTGTCCACAAACAGTCACACTCCAAACTCCACCAATGGCCAAGACCAAAGAGCTGTCAAATGACACCAGAAACAAAATTGTAGACCTGCAGCAGGCTGTGAAGACTGAATCTGCAATAGGTTAGCAGTTTGGTGTGAAGAAATCAACTGTGGGAGCCATTATTAGAAAATGGAAGACATACAAGACCACTGAAATCTCCCTCGATCTGGGGCTCCACGCAAGATCTCACCCCGTGGGGTCAAAAATGATCACAAGAACTGTGAGCAAACATCCCAGAACCACACGGGGGGACCTAGTTAATGACCTGCAGAGAGCTGGGACCAAAGTAACAAAGGCTACTATCAGTAACACACTGCGCTGCCAGGGATTCAAATCCTGCAGTGCCAGACGTGTTCTCCTGCTTAAGCCAGTACATGTCCAAGCCTGTCTTAAGTTTGCTAGAGAGCATTTGGATGAAGAGGATTGGGAGAATGTCATATGTCAGATGAAACCAAAATAGAACTTTTTGTAAAAACTCAACTTGTCGTGTTTGGAAAAGAAAGAATGCTGAGTTGCATCCAAAAAACACCATACCTACTGTGAAGCATGGGGGTGGAAACATAGTGCTTTGGGGGTGTTTTTCTGCAAAGGGACCAGGACGACTGTTCCTTGTAAACGAAAGAATGAATGGGGCCATTGTATCGTGAGATTTTGAGTGAAAACCGCCTTCCATCATCAAGGGCATTGAAGATGAAACGTGGCTGGGTCTTTCGGCATGACAATGATCCCAAACACACCGCCCGGGCAATGAAGGAGTGGCTTCGTAAGAAGCATTTCAAGGTCCTGTTGTGGCCTAGCCAGTCTCCAGATCTCACCCCATAGAAAATCTTTGGAGGGAGTTGAACATCCCCAAAACATTACTGCTCTAGAGGAAATCTGCATGGAGGAATGGACCAAAATACCAGCAACAGTGTGTGAAGACTTACATAAAACGTTTGACCTCTGTCATTGCCAAAAAAAGGGTATATAACAAAGTATTGAGAATTTTGTTATTGACCAAATACTTATACACCATACACCATAATTTGCAAATAAATTCTTTAAAAATCATACAATGTGATTTTTTGGATTTTTTTTTTTTCTCATTTTGTCTCTCATAGTTGAGGTATACCTATGATGAAAATTACAGGCCTCTCTCATCTTTTTAAGTGGAGAACTTGCACAATTGGTGGCTGACTAAATACTTTTTTTCCCCACTGTATATACACCTAGGATGCATTAAGGGTGAGTAATTTATGGGCTAATTTTCATTTTTGGGTGAACTAACCCTTTATGGAGAGATTTCACTGCAAAATCTTGACATTACTATACCACTCTCATATCATTTCAAACCTTATATCATTGCAGAACTTTCTTCAGTGGAACAGGAATCTGAAGAAAATTCTGTATAACAACAGTTCCTTGTGACAGTACAGCTATTAAGCTCCAAAACTGACTGTCAGCAAATCAATAAATACTTATACTTTGGCCTGTATTGTATGGCTTCGGAAGACCTGAAATGTAGCACACATTATATGGACCCAAGTTGAATTTAATTTGTGTATTTATTGGTCTTTTTTGGAGCTAAGTAGACATGGTCACTATGAACTTGTAGTATGAAAAACTATACATTTAAACTTTCTGACTGAATGAAGCAAAAGATATTTTAATGTAAAACAACGCTGTTATTCACCAAGTGTGTTATGTTTTTAATGATTTAATCTTTTTATTCTTGTTTTTTGGAAGTGATTTGGTTCAGATGTACTTCTTGACTTCTTTTTCTGGGTTCTTGTGAATATTACCCAGCAGACTTTGTGCAATTACATCATGGCTAGCTGGGAAAAGGTTAACATGCATTCCACGGTTAACATGACTGAAAACATGGGCTTCTTAACAGATAACCCCAACCCCCTGTTACCCTAAAATACATATTGGGTATCTTAAGATATTCTGCAAAAAATAACAATCTTCTTTGAAGGTGTAATTCTGTCAATGTAAATATACCCAGCTGCAACACAGTTGGAGAGGTGATTTTTATATCACCTGAGGTCTTACTATAATTATAATAATTTGTTACATTTATATAGCACTATTCTGGGTATTGAAAGTGCTTTACATGCTAGGGGGGAATCTCTTCAACCACCACTAGTCAGCATTACTCAGATATTACTGGTAGATTTGTTAGTTGTTAAACACATTGATAGTATTTGCTTCGTTGCAGTATGCTTTATATTTTAGACATGTAAAAACATACATAGTTTTCATTAACTGTGTATCTGCAATTTGTGCCTCCTAGTGCCAATCTAGTGCCACCAAACATAATTGTTTACTAAACACATAATTTCTAAATGAAATTCAAAATAAGTGTTATATTATGGTATTGAGAATGAGCAATTGTAAATTAATAATAATTACAATAATCGTTTAGCTAAATATTCATCACCTCCTTTTTTCTTCTATCAAGGTACAAACAAGAAACGAAACCACTCAAACCAGCGAGTGAAGAGGCCAGATTACAAAGTGGCATACGTTCAACTGGTGAGTGTTATTCTGTTGAGGCCTAGATTAGAAAGTGCCTGACATTCATTGTTAAAGTCCCTGTGTGTACCTGTGGTCTCTTCTGTCCATCTTGATTTTCAGAAAATGCCCCCAACATTAGCACAGGACCATTTAAATTCCCTTTTTAAGACTTTATTGATTATGGGTGCTTGGGTCAGATGGATTGTTTTAGTTGAAGTTATTGAACAAAACGAGAAATGGGATGCTTGGGTATTTAAGCCCTGCATTTTTGTTTCTTCTTTGTTTTGAGGGCCCATCACAGCTTATATTCCCTTAAAAAAAAACCAAGGCACAGGTACTCTTTGATGCAAAACCTCACCTTATTGTGTTCGACTCCCTGAGTCCCATCGCTGCTTGTTTAGTTTCTGTCTCTCCCACATATTCGCCCCTGCCCTCCTGAGAAAGGCGGCAGTTTGGGTTCTGGCTTTGGCCAAGAAGGCAAGAGGTCGTCTTTGGTTACATGCCAGACTTTGTGCAGGAATTATAGTACAAAGTTCTCAGAGAGCTATGGTTATTATCATGGGCGGATGGGAGAGTTGTTTCTTGGGGCATCAGAACGTTAGCATTGGTCGCGATCCAGTGGCGAATCGCGCTGCTGGGTTCACACCTGTTTTGGGGCAGAGCCCTGGGCTGTTGATACCGACCGTGTTTGAAGTATGCTGGCATGAAAATACCTTAATCTGATCTCCTTTGATTCATTTGGGAAAGCTGCTTTTGTTTCTTTACGGTTTTTAGTTTTCAAGAGAAGCATTGGATTGTTTGCTCTCTTTTTTCAGCCATCAATCAAAGCAGGGATAAATAATTAAACTTGTCAAAACAGAGCGGCTTGTAATGGGATACACAAGCAAAACACAAATTAATATTTAAAGGTGAACTTCCGCTTGACAAGAGTTGAATGACTTCCTGTGTGGCTTTGCGCCATCTATTTAACCTTCTCATAAACCCAGTTAGGGACTTGGATCCAGAGAATTACTGCATCCTGTTCCTAACATTTGTCGTCTTTCAAATGCAGTGCCATATTTGCTTAAACATTTCTGGAGAGAACTACGTCCTTGTTGTCCAATCTTTCAGAAAGTCATGCTTATTTATGTGTGAATAACATGCAAGCTAAAAAATCTCAGACCGCGGCGAAAAACACTGATATGAAACCACATTTCCGGCTTCTTTCTTCTCCTCCAGCAGGTCTGCAAAAAAACACTGCCCAAGAAAAGCCCTCCTTTCTTTTCAGTGGTGGGTAAAAACAAGATTGTTCTTAATTGACACCACATGTGGGAGAGTGTTCTGTGGTTGGATACCCTCAACAGTTCCCCCCGCCAGCCCTTCCCCCCCAACGCACTATATCAGCTAATATTCCAGGGGCAATACGGTGAGGAACGCTCTCTACGACTCCGAACCCCCCAGATTTTACAAACTCCAGGCTCATTGAAAAAGCCGTGTGCTAGTACGGTTCCTTGATGGCCACTCTCTCATCAGACCTCCCCACGGTGGGGAGGAGTGCGGGAGGAGAGAGAGTTTATCAAGGAGGAGGAGGGGGTTACAGATGGAGTCGACACATGACGCAAGGTGAGCGAGGGCACCATGGAGCCGTGCCAGAACAGGGAGGTCCAGACAGGGGTCAGGGAAATCTTAAGCAACATAAAATCTTGAGACAATATCAAGGTTTTACGTACGACTGCTTTGCAAGTAACGCTCTAGTTAAATGAAATGATATCCTGTGCTTCCCTTTGCAAGGCTGTGACCTGTTCGGTCCTGGTATAAAGGTTCTGTTTGTTGATGTTGCGTCTGTAGTTTCCTGGGCTGGCTGGCGTAATGCACATAGCACATGTTATTGTATAGACGCTCCCTATCAGAATCACTTACCCCCTACACTGAATTTCACTGATCTGTAATGTTGTATAATTGCCATTTTGCTTAACTATATACCTCATTGAAACAGATTTTGGGGAAACACTCCAGCTTGCCCACTTGTCCATAACAACTGTTTATATTGCCCCCCTACCACCCTGCTTTTTCCACAAGGGTCTTGTTGCAGGCATCAGTATTTGGCAAGACAAGGCAACTGTTGTTGGTACTAATGGATGTTTGTTGTTGTTTGAAAGCTTGTTGCCGAGTCGTTGTTTTTTGGGGCTGTGTTTCGGTCTGGATCAGCTGGTAGCCAGGCTACCTTTCAGATCAAATCGCAATGTTCCACCTGAACTTGTGAGCGCACTCTGCTCAATTACCACTCAACAAAACCAAGTGAAACTCAACCATGCTAAGGCATACTATTATTTTTCTATTCAAATGGGTTCCTTCCTGTTACACACATCTCCCCCACTGATTGCCATGCACAAATTAACACCCTTTCCGTTTTTGCTGTTTTAAATCGATGGCTTGTGAAAGTTCACATTGTGATCTTATCAACACTAGATGGCAACGTTTGGCTTCAGTGGTGCTGAATGAATGTAGGGCCCTACAACATTGCTGTCATGTATTCCTTGCAGTTCAGAGTACTGTAAGCCAAAGTAATGAAAGAAGAAAACTGACATGTCTATGAGTAATTCACGTGTTGCATGCCTTCGAACACTTTTGAAATATTAATTTCACAAGCATTGAGAGAGTTAAGTTTAGAATTGTAAAATAGAAAAGGAATTAGGTAAGTTTGTCATTTAGAAAAAGTACTCACTAAGTTATTGTATAATAGAATAGATAGGTACAAGGTAAGTGTATCATTTAAAAAGACACAAGTTAGGTTTATTGTTGCACTGTAGAATAGCAAAGGCACAAGGTAAGTTTGTCTTTTAGAAATTATATTGTAAATTTGTCATTTAGAAAATGTACGAGGTAAATTTGTAATTAAGAAAAGGTATGAGGCACATTTATAATTGAATTTTGCAGAACAGAAAAGTTATGAGGTAAGTTCATCAATTAGAAAAGGTACAAGGCTCATTTATCATTGCTCTGTACAAACAAAGGTATTAGGTAAGTTTGTCAAATTGAAAAGGTACAAGGTGAGTTTATCATTGTAGCAAATGTATGAGGTAAATTTGTCTTTGTATTATAGAAAAGGTACAAGTTACGTTTTTTATTATAGAAAAGATACAGTGTAAGTTTAAAATTGTACATCAAAAAAGGTATGAGTTATACATTTGTCATTGTAGATAAAAAGATGCAAGATAATTTTGTCATTGTAGAATTATAATAAGATGTTTGCCGGCATTTTTTTTTAAATGGTGGACTAGGCTAGGTATAAAACGTTGACACTGTTTATCAGATTTGGTTGTGCATGTGATTAGGGCATTTTTAGGCAGAATTTTTTTTATCTAACTACAATTTTTAATTGCAAATGTACAGTATTTCATCCACCACAAGGGCTTTCGTAAGGCTGTGTTCGGATGAAAGGAGCACAGCATGAATAATGGAAAGGCCAGCGGGGTCTCTGGCATCCTGTTTGAAGCAAGCGCACACACACACACGCACACACACACACACACACACACACTCAGTTCCCCAGTGTATGTCCACTACGAGACAGCCTCTGTGAGTGCCAGCAGACGTGAGCAAAGGAGGTGATATTGAAGCCCTGCCTCCACCTCCACTCCACGTCCTTTATGAGCTATATTTCTTGCATTTCCCTCAAGTCACTCTCATTTAGTATTACTACAAACACTCATTGTCACGAAACACCATTCTTTTTCCACCCCATTTCTGTTTTATCAGTCTCCCGATGTCCAGGCACCACCCAGCTTTATTTCTGTATCATTTTCAAAATAAATTACACAGAAACTAGCAATGCTTTTCCTGTTATGGTACCACATCAATTTTCCTGCTTCTGTCTCTGTCTCTCACTATTCCTTTCCCCCTCTCTTTTCTTTTGTGTGTTTTGAACACTGGAGATTGACGGAGAGGTTCAGGACCCTACATGCAAAAGTAAGGGGTTATCTTTGATTGCTGTTGACAGGGTCCAATATCCTGGGGAACCAAAAAATAGCCAGGACTTGGGCAAGTCTGAACAAGTCGACCGGTCACAACTGTCATCACTGCAAACATGGAACGAGTGACTCAGTGGCTTAAAATTACATGAAGGCTTATACTGCTCTGAATGGAGACTTTGCCACCCCTTTAGACTGACCGCTTGGCTTGACCGTAATGATTTAACAAGCCAGACTGTGTGCCAGCCGATTGTCTACGCCCGTGTGTACGAGAAACAGTTCCCCAGTTGCAGTGGAATCCTGCTTCTGTTTTACAGTAATGGGTACAAAAACGTCTGGCTTATGGCTGTCCTCATCGAGGAAATATAATATGCTTTGTTTAACTTTTCCCTCCACACACTTTTCCCTGGTGTTGAGGATTCATTAGAGTGGTTTTGGGAACAAAGGCTCTGGACCCCCACACATGTTTGGCAAGGCAGCTGTGTCTTGGCATGGGGAATGCATTGCATGAATCATGTTCTCTACTGCTGTGGCCAGTCAGGTTTTGACAGCTGGGTCACTATACCCATGCCCGAAGGAAGCGTTTATGCACAAACGCTGGTCCTCTTCTGGGAGGCAGTCAAGGCGTCCGAGTGAAGCAGAGCAGACAGACAGACTGGCACGGGCCCAGATAGGCCTCAGATGGGCCAAATCCTTGGTTCTCTCTGAAACGCTTTACATTAGCACTATTGGTCTGTGCTGTTTTTCACAGAGGGTGCAACAAATTCGGATACAAAGACTGACCAGTGCTTTTGGTGTAATAAACTTGCCTCATTCGTGTAATTTCATACCTGTTGTAGTAGTCAACTTTTTTTGTGCTTGTTACATTTACAAATTTGGCAGATGGTTTTATCCAAAGTGGCTTACATTCAAAGTAAAAATTATAATTTTTTTGCTTCATGGGTTCCCTGGGAATCAAACCCATGATTTTTATTGTTTCTTGAGATCAACTATGAAATGCTACAATAGTCCCATTGTCTATAGTGTTTTTACACATTTTTGGATTGTACATAGGCTGCATTCCACTTAAACACAATCATACTTTTATATAAACAAACCCATCTACATAGCATTTTGTTGGTCACTGTGGTTTAAAGTTTGCACCAAATTTGCGAGTATATTGAGATGGAGTAGAGGTCATGCACTCATTGAGAACATCCGGCTCCTCCCTTTTGGTCAAGTCTGGGAGTTTTCCATTTGTTTGTCCCAACCTGGGTCCTCGCTACTGAGACTAGCCTTGGAATTCCTGTCTAACCATAGAGTTGCCCTGAATTACCACTTTGATTTGTAAGAACCATTAAAGCTACAAATCATCTCTTTATCAGGAGCCTGTCCCCACTATCCCACCATCGTTGTGACTTTTGGCTCAATTCAGGCTCATTTTTTGGTATGGTGTGTGTCAATGCCAAGAGATATGAGGTGTCTCGGGGCAGCCAAATATCTGGTTAGTGAGTATCGGTTGTCAGTTAAGACTGTGGACTCAGAGGAAGTAGCAGTGTGGCCCACCCAGTAAGACTGGCAGAGGGAGCTGTTTACAATTTCCCTGCATTTCCTGCTCTCCTGTCTGGTAATGAACTTGTTAATAGACTTCCAACATTATGCAAACATGCCCTCATCATTAAAAGTCCTGAAAATGTGGTCACATACAAAGAATGTCTCAGATTTATACGTTTTGTTTGGCTTTAACTCCTTGGTGCAAAATAAATCAAAATTGTGATCGTTCCATTCTTGCAGCAGTGATTGGCCAAGGGGAAATAGAGATAAGCATGAGAAGAAAAATTAATGTCTCTGAGGAGATATCGGCAAACACCCAGGTCTTGATCCCACTCCCACTGGAGGGTTTTGCTAGTACATTTAAATAGTACAACCTTTTAATTTATACTCCCAAACCAGTTCATTCTGTTTTCTTCTGGTACTTGCATTTTTTTTCTGAAGACAACATGTTAATTATTTCCCCCCCCCCCTCATCTATGGGAATATAAAGAGCATCGGACACATTTAAATTGGAGCTTCTGCTTCTGTCTAATAGTTTAGCCATCGTCATAGAGCAAACAGTGATGAGGCAGCAACTAAAGGGGAGAGCGTGGTGCTTTATGTACGGAAACCCCATCTACTGCTAATCCTTTCAGACTGGCCCAAGTCATGCCAGTTGTTCCTGTTTGACTGATCGTGGAAGTGATTGTGGGATTGTGGGAGTCACTAGAGTTCACCAAGAATGCTAGTGTTAGGGTGGTTACTGATTTGTGGTGACTGCAGACTCTATTCATTGAAACTAACTCTAAGAATCTTTAAAGGTGGGCTAGTAAATGCTATATAAATCAGACTTAAGGTGAAGTCTGTGATTTCTGACACTAGTATCACCAAACAGAATTGCCAAAATAAGGACTGTTTCCTGAACACTCCCCCTTTTTTTTAATAAATATTTTTTTTTTCAATTCTCAGTGGTCCTTGCCATATACAATTTTCCACCACAATGCTGGCTGACAAATTATGACAACCATCCATTTCCTAATAGGTGTCCCGAGTTGTTCCTAATGTCAGGATGATTGTTTGGATGCTTGATAGTTGCTGTGGTGTTTTGCGTAATTGCTGGGCATTACTAGGTGGTTGCTTATTGGCCCAAGCCAACCCCTAAGTTTATATACAGTGGGGCAAAAAAGTATTTAGTCCACCAATTGTGCAAGTTCTCCCACTTAAAAAGATGAGAGGGGCCTGTAATTTTCATCATAGGTATACCTCAACTATGAGAGCAAAAATGAGAAAAACAAATCCAGAAAATCACATTGTAGGATTTTTAAAGAATTTATTTGCAAATTATGGTGGAAAATAAGTATTTGGTCACCTACAAACAAGCAAGATTTCTGGCTCTCACAGACCTGTAACAACTTCTTTAAAAGACTCCTCTGTCCTCCACTCATTGCCTGTATTAATGGCATCTGTTTGAACTCGTTATCAGTATAAAAGACACCTGTCCACAACCTCAAACAGTCACACTCCAAACTCCACCATGGCCAAGACCAAAGAGCTGTCAAAGGACACCAGAAACAAAATTGTAGACCTGCACCAGGCTGGGAAGACTGAATATGCAATAGGTAAGCAGCTTGGTGTGAAGAAATCAACTGTGGGAGCAATTATTAAAAAATGGAAGACATACAAGACACTGATAATCTCCCTCGATCTGGGGATCCACGCAAGATCTCACCCCGTGGGGTCAAAATGATCACAAGAACTGTGAGCAAAATCCCAGAACCACACGGGGGGACTAGTGAATGACCTGCAGAGAGCTGGGGCCAAAGTAACAAAGGCTACCATCAGTAACACACTGCGCCGCCAGGGACTAAAATCCTGCAGTGCCAGACGTGTCCCCCTGCTTAAGCCAGTACATGTCCAGGCCCATCTGAAGTTTGCTAGAGAGCAATTGGATGATCCAGAAGAGGATTGGGAGAATGTCATATGGTCAGATGAAACAAAATAGAAAATTGTGGTAAAAAATCAACTTGTCGTGTTTGGAGGAGAAAGAATGCTGAGTTGCATCCAAAGAAAAACCATACCTACTGTGAAGCATGGGGGTGGAAACATCATGCTTTGGGGCTGTTTTTCTGCAAAAGGGACCAGGACGACTGATCTGTGTAAACGAAAGAATGAATGGGGCCATGTATCGTGAGATTTTGAGTGAAAACCTCCTTCCATCAGCAAGGGCATTGAAGATGAAACGTGGCTGGGTCTTTCAGCATGACAATGATCCCAAACACACGCCCGGGCAACGAAGGAGTGGCTTCAAAAGAAGCATTTCAAGGTCCTGGAGCGGCCTAGCCAGTCTCCAAATCTCAACCCCATAAAAAATCTTTGGAGGGATTTGAAAATCCATGTTGCCCAGCGACAACCCCAAAACATTACTGCTCTAGAGGAAATCTGCATGGAGGAATGGACCAAAATACCAGCAACAGTGTGTGAAAACCTTGTGAAGACTTACAGAAAACGTTGACCTCTGTCATTGCCAACAAAGGGTATATAACAAAGTATTGAGATGAAATTTTGTTATTGACCAAATACTTATTTTCCACCATAATTTGCAAATAAATTCTTTAAAATCTACAATGTGATTTCTGGATTTTTTTTCTCATTTTGTCTCTCATAGTTGAGGTATACCTATGATGAAAATTCCAGGCCTCTCTCATCTTTTTAAGTGGGAGAACTTGCACAATTGGTGGCTGACTAAATACTTTTTTTCCCCACTGTATGTTGGTTGCTAGATATGACACCAGTTCCTCCTGTAACATAAGTAACGTATTGACCCGAATATAAGATGATGTTTTTTTCTTGGAAATACATCTGAAAAAACACTGTTGTCTTATATTCAGGGTCTAGACTTTGACATGTCAATACACCCACAACAATAGGTGGCACAAAATATGCATAAAACGAGTGTGCCATGAAATACGTAAATGTGTGTTGTAAAGATCGCGAGTAAAAACAAAAGAATAAGAAAACCTTACATCTGCATGAGTCGTGACAGTCACGTTAGCCTGATGGGACCAAACTCTCTTTGTGATTTTAAAACGTAAGACAGTACCCAGATTTGAAGACTACAGTAAGATTAACAGTAGAAGTTAAATAAGATTTTGGTAGGCTACTATTAGATGGATAGCCTAAATGTCCTAATTCAGATGGGCTACCTGTTTTTTTGTTTTTTTTAATGGAATATCAAAAATGGTATATTTTTTAAATGTGATTGTTGGTACATTTTACCAGTTTTTACCATACTTTCAAAACAAAAATTAAAATAGGAAAAATATGCAATATGAAAATAATTGAAGACAAAATGTGTTTTACTGAGGAAAAAACAAGATTTGTTTTTAAAAAAGCCTTTTTCCAAAAGGTACATCTGGAAAAAGGGGGGTTGTCTTATATTCGGGCCAATACGGTATGTGCCCCCTTTATGAAATATCTTGAGACCAAAAGCAATAATACATATTCACAAACCATTATGAACCAATGTATTTAAATGAAACATTAATGCATTGTTTCCTGTTCTTTTCTTTTACGTTTTTGACATTTACAGTTTTTCAGTCATTAACTCCTAATATAATTAGAAACTTCTCTTGCTCACAAGGGCTCAGAATGCACGTCTATCCCTGATGTAAAGCCACTGAATGTACAGTTTATGGTGTAAGTTCAGGGCCTGACTTATAGAGGGGTGGAGGAAGGGGAGAGTCAGTTAGTCTAACAGGAACAGATGTTGGGTTGAACCCAACAACAACATTTTTGTTCCATGCTTTATTCTTCCTTATGGGGATATTTTACGACGGGGGGGGGGGGGGGGGGGGGGCATTCAAATAAGACAGTCAAAGCGTAATTGATGCACCCAGCACTTTCTGGATAATGTATTACATGCTATTCCTAATGACTACTTTTATTACATAATAAACATGAATATGTAGTGCTGCGTTTAAATTTGAAATAGTAATATTAATACTGTTCGTTTAAATCAAACTGCGGAAGTGTTTGCCATAGCCTGAGACAAGAGTTTGTACACATTATGTATAAACATTAGTGCTAGCCAACAATAAGGCACTTGTTTAAGGTACATTAATGTTTCGGTGGACAGTCATGTGGTGACTTGTTTTTGTTAATCAGCCTCTCTGTCAGGGCTTCCAAACTTTTCAACTCCACTCTTGGATTGTCATGCGAACGGGTCCCCCTGCCGGTCTTTAGTCATAGTGGGGGTTTTTTTCAAGTAAAGTTTACTACAGGTGAAGGAACAAACATTTTTTTGGCATCCATTTTAGTACTCCGTTACTAAGGTCCTGTTTTTAATAGGTTTGGTTCTTGTACTTTCACTTGGCTGGACTCCGTGTTTATAGTGTTTTGCATTCCTAGATGGTAGGGTTGGAGCACCACTGCTGAGCCTTGGAGGCCAAGCTGTTGATTTTAAGTGTTTCACTTGTTTTTTTCCCCCTCCTTTTTTATTCCACTATTCTTTGGTCATTTTACTCACTTAAAAGTTACTGCATTTGTTACAAAGAACAGGCCAAAATATTAGATCATCCCAGCAGAAGCATTTGTTTCAGAAAGGCACTGCTTTTCATTAACTGTTAACTCACTGCAGTCCCTGTTTCCTCCTGCTGTTGCCACACCTTGTTTTATCTTTGGAACAATATTGATGGTCTCTGGTATGGAGACGTACCAGCAGCACTAGCACATTGTCTCTCTGCATGCACAAGGCCTATTCCCCCTTCCTGTCTGTCAAAAAAATTGACAATGTTTTAGAAGGGCCAGACCCCTGAGATATGGTGATCTATTTATTTCTGCAAGTTTTTCAGAGTCAGCATTTGAGAGCAGATCTCCGGTAAAGGGCACTGTGTTCTGTCCAGTGAAGTGAAATTGATGAACAATTTTTGTCAGTAAGATTAAGCATTAAAGATTGTACAAGTGTAGATATTTATTACTTTTAGGAGGAAGCATAATGCATTCTTCAAAACTACTGTTCCACAAAAATTAAATGGAACAACATGGATGACAAAGTTGATGACAGACAGACAGACAATCTTTAAACCTTTAACAATTCCTGCTTTTCTTACAGGCTCAGCAGCAAGCCTTCCAGTTCCCAGATATCTTTCCCGAGAAGGATAAGAAGTACGAGGAGGGCTCTGTTGAGGAGATGCAGGAGAAGTTCATGGAGGATGAGCATCAGAGGCAGAAATCAGATCCCAGAAGAGGAGGAGTTACTGAATGGTTTGGCCTCTAGACAGAAAAGTGTTGAATGAAGAATGACTTCAGAGAGACAACAGCTGAATGAAGAATGTGGTGTATTGTAGATTATGTATTTGCACAGGAAGAGCCATTTACAGTGATCTGACCAGCATCCATAGAGGGCCATTTGCAGTGATCTGATCTGACTCGATGGAAAGACAGATTGCCTGAACGAAGGCTTGGAAATCCATTACTCTATTAGAATCATGTGCTCTGTCAAAGAACGCTGATGTCTACATAGCATATGATCAATCCTGACCATCTGCCATGTCATGAAAGTCTTTCAGGTTATGTTCTCCTCCCACAGGTCTCAGAAACTTGCTCAAGCAAATGTCTTCCTTGCGAAGTCCTTGAGCATGCATGTTTCCTTTTCTTTAAAGTTCCTCCAAATTTTTTTTCTTTTGCCCTCGCTGATCTTCAAGTTCATGAACTACTTGCGGTAAAATGGTCAATCTAATAAAGCGACTCTCCAGTTCTTCGTGCAAAATCATACTCTTAATGTTGTTCCTGAAAGCTCTTTTAAAAAAAGAACTGCATACTTCAATTCCAATAAAACAGTACAGCATGTCTTGTTTTTGTGTTTTCTTCAACTTTGTTGGCTCTAGAGTTAGCTATTCCCCACAGATGTGTTGGATAACCGCTTGCCAGCTCTCATACCAGAGCAGCTTACTTCACCCAGCCAACCTGGTGTTCGCCAGGGAGAATATCAATATTGATAACATTTGCCCACTGTTTTGTGCTTGTACTCAAGTACCCCCTGCATTGCAATAAAGCAATTTGATTTAATACAAAAAATACCTTGTAATGGACCAGCTGGACAACAAACCCAAAAAACAAAAAACAAGAACCCTTAATTTTTTTCCAGTATCCTCATTGCTTGAATGAATGAGGAGAGCCTACGTTATATTCGGGAAGTCTCCTTGTGGTTGCCAAGGTTGGCCCCCTTCATCCCTCCCCTCGACAACCCAATCAACTCCCCTTCTCTTGCCCAAACCTTATAAAAGCATTGAGAAACAATGCTTTTAACTGAGCTTTACAAAAACCTGGCACAGATTTCCTGATTTGTTGACATAATGTTCCCAACACACTGATATTGACCATAATGTTCTGGATTCGGGAAGACTTGGATCCTTGATCTCAGACCAGCAGTAATAAGAGTTATATGGTTGCTTTCCAGGATTATTGCTTTGTTTTAAAATGATGCTCCCCTACTAGTGATAAAAACAAAATGTGACCTAAGAATTTTTAGGAGGTAAGGGAAAAGAATACAGAACTGAGGGATTATGGAAGATACGTAATTACTAAAAACTAGATGTGCCATCCATCCGATGCACACGTTCTCTTCAACCAACTAATCTCCTTTCTAAACTTCGTTCTTTAATGTCTTATGAAATTGACAGTGTGAGCCATGTTCGCAGTTCGTTCTAATGGAAGAGGGTTGAATATTTAACAGACTCTCTTTGCCTCTCATTCAGGCTCTTATAAGAAAAGTGGGCATGGCCCTATTTTTATGCCAAGTTTGGAACTGACATGACATCATCGGCTTAAGATAGAAGATGACGTAATTGAAACTGCACACTCCCATGACTAGCTGTAACACGAGATTTACTTCCATCACTTCACTCTTGCCTGCATCAGATTGTCACTGATGTTGGCAGCTCGCTTCTCCAGCTATCCATGACCCATTTTAACCCTAACCCTAAATCATGCAATATAAAATGATATTGTCAATGCTTTATTCTGATTACGTAACTGTTAAATCCACAATATGTTGTACCAACATGCAGAATCATGTGATTCTCAGTAAATTCATCTGTTTGATAATGCAGTTTTCCTTCCTCCTTAAAATTGTGCAAACAGGCAAATTTTAAGCCAATTTTTTGGCTTCACGTAAGTGCATACCTGCAAAGTGTCTACTGGTAGGGAGTATCTTTGTTAGCATTCTCCAAATACGCACTACTCGGATGACCTATTATAAACTGTAGCTTGCTTCTCTCAGAGAAGTAGAATTTATAAGATCAATCAAGAAAGATAAACTAACCTTTTCAACAATATGAATATATCACAGTTATTGTTCGTTTAATAAATGTGAGCTTTTGCAATCATCCTGTGTGGTCTTCTGTTTCATACTGTAATGGGGGCTCCGTCCCCTGATAGTAAAATATGTTGTCATTCTTGACTCGTGGATGTGGCTGTTTTTCAGTGATACTTGGAGAGACACATCTGGGTCTTTAAAATAAACATAGTCTCTCCACAGCTTCCAACCCAGCAGAATTTCTTGCGGGCAACATTCAATTGAGTGTCGATCATGAAGCTAATGGGCAAGTGTTCGATTTTGGCAAGCTTTAGGAACTCCAGCAACTATATTGATGCTCTTTTAGTTCCAGGGCATGGTGCCACGTCCAGCAAAGGATGGTCCGATAAATACTCTTCCTATAAATAGCTGCGAAACAAATCTTGTGAAAAAACTTTTCGCATTTTAGTGTCTCTGAAAGATGTTCTCTAAGACAACCAGAGCAGGCTCATAGTGAGCGGGAGATTTGGACAGGAGCCATATACATTCCTGACACCCCCAGGTTGCTGTTGGTTCATTTGAGCTCAGCCAATGCGCTCCGTCACCTCACATTTTCTGTCTTGGCCTAGTGCACAAACAGCAGTGTTTTTAGCCCAGCAGGAAGCACATATGCACAGTTGTATTGAAAGAAGATGTGTAGTAATATACCGTAGTTTACAAATAAAAATATTAAAGGAACTTCCCTCTTATGGAGAGTATCTAATGTAAACATAACTGTCATGTCAGACAGACATCAGTAGCAGTTAGCAATAGCAGTTTTTTTTTTTTTGGTGCTGTAGAATAAGAGTGGATGCAATGTTTTTAAGAATCAAAATAAGAAACAAACCAAACAAAACTGTAAACTATAGGACCTTAAGATTTGCGACAACCAGATGTGTATGCTTTTTCAGCACCTGCATGCTCTCCATTGATCCAAACCTAAAGATGATGCTGTTTTTTACATTATCAAAGGAGAGGAAACAATCAGGATTTCGGGAAATGGCTGAAATTCAATTTCGCCAGCACATGAAGCTGGATGCTACGTCAGAGCATGTGAACTTCCCATTATGCCACACTTACTTTAATCATTTCCTGCGTAGTAATGTCAAGTCTTTTAAATTAATTAGTTGATCAGGTTCACAAAATGATTAAGGCGAGACACTGCAGGTGAATAGGGTTAAAAAAAACAACAACTAATAGTTATCGCCTTACTTACCCAGCTGATTGATTACATTGATAATTGCAAACATTTTTTGTATTACAAGTTTTCTAAAATGTTAGGTTTAAATATGCAAATGAGTCATTATTTAATTAAATATGTGCTAATTTGCATACATTTCTAGTACAAAAATCTAAACACTGGATTATGTCAGTTTCAAAATTATTGTTTAATCTTTTTGACATATTAGGGTCAAAAGTTTTTACGGAGGTCATTTTTGTCACTCCATAATTCAGAAAATAATGAGAAGGAAGAAAACACTATATTTTCACCCCCCCCCCCCCCCCCCCCCCCCCCCCCCCCCCCCCCCCCCCCCCCCCAATTTTGGAGGGAAAATAAATATTTATATATCAAGCAAATATATATGAAAAAACCTCTGTATAAAAACTTCAGGATATAGACAGGAAAAAATGTAAAGTTTGGTGTGGTGTAAGTGCCAACTGACGTGGGAGATTTATGGCTCAGTGTAGAAGAAAAAACTAATTTTGAGAAAACGGCCTTTAAAAATATGCATTGTAATTGAAATATATTGACACAAATTTATAGAGTGCTATAAAAGAAACACTTAACAGTGTCTTTTGGATGTTGTCTTCACCATGTCTGAAAAAAAACTTTTTTTAAGGAAAACCAAAAAAAGCCAAAAAGCCCAAATTTGACAGGTGGATGAAAAAACAGTGTTTTTGCCTGCAGTGTCTCCCCTTAATTCATTCAAATCAACATTGAATGGTCTACTTGTAGTAGTTCTTAAATTAATAATCAGTGTATAATGGCACAAAGCTATGGTATGACTTGAAATGTAGTGAATATGGTGCTTTTGTGTTTTTGAAGCTTACCCGTTTTGATGCCCATGCATTGTAACTACATGAAAAAGAATGACTAGTGCATTTGTTATTTGTAGTCCATGGTAGGTTTGGAATGGCATTAGGGTGAGTAAATGGTGACAGTATCTTGTTCAGTCTGGTTCTATAAGTACTATTTAAGTTAAATGTAAATTTGGTTGCACAGTATGGCTGTCCCTTCAGTAAAAAACAGAAGTCTTGAATAAGCAGTATAATTATGCAGTGATAATTAAGTGGCGGTGCATACGTGGCCAGTTGATTTGAGACATCCTGCATTGATTTATTTATTGGAAAAAGCCTTCCAACCAGAGCTAGCAAATCCCAAACATCAACTAATCAGTCAAATCTCAGAACTGTGTATTTTTTGCACATTTCAACAGAGATCGCTTTCATCGTGACACGTTATTACACCCAAATGGGGACACTATTTTATTTTATTTTTACCAGTGATGTGTTTGCAAGTCTCCTGTATAGTAGTGTGCCTTAGAGGGGTAAATAAGTTCCCCCGGAACCCCATTACTGCTTATCTGCAATCAACAATGCCTTATACCCACTGGGTGGTCTTTGTCCAAAGCAGCTGTTCAAGAAACACATTTGCATTTTAAACAAGTTAATAGTCATAATGAAACCCAAAGAACAGGAGGTGGGGGCTGTTTTGATGCTCTGAATGTAACAGAAAAGGGTTTTAGACTAGGGTTTTAGTCTTGAAAGTATGTGGCCACCCAACCTGCGCCTTTAAATACATAATCAGTGGAATCATAGAGATGAGAATCATTTAGACAGTGTTCGTTCTTCTGGCAATGATTGGCTGTACTGTGGGAGTAGGTTCTCCTAATGCAAGGTTATGCCAAATGTGAGCTTGATTTTTCTGGGTTTTAAACCAGGAACCTCAACATCCCACCTAAACTATCTGAGTCTAGCAAGTTGGGGAACCATGAAAGGATAATTGAATTGCATCACTTAAAATAGTAGAGTCTGATTAAGTGGTATCGGGTGGGAAATACAATAAATGTTTGAGGATTTATTTTAGAGATTCTTAAACGTCTGAGAATGCTGTGGTTTTTTATTTAATGTTTATGTGATGCCCCCCCCCCCCCTCCCCCCCCTCCCCTTGGCATTACTCTAAACAGATTGCTGGGAATAGTTTCCGGAAGCAACTGCATTGTTAATCACTGAAAGAACACACACACACACACACATCCTATGATCTCATTCAAGCAAGACCAATAGGTGATTGGAATGCAAACCCCCTCAAGATAATTCCATGTGTTTTTGTAGGGACAGTGTATGAATTGTACATTTTTGGAAACCTCAGCCAACCTTTAGCTCAGAGGGAAACTGAGAATGCTGTGATGTGTCCTGGTTCTCATTTGCATCCACTGCCTTTAGCTCAGCAGCGAAGATTGGTGCCTACCCTGCATCGATCCAAATGTGTGGCCTCATCCCATCATGATTTTTAAGGACATATTTGTTTCTCAAGGAGGCATGCAAGGTGATGGCAAGGCCTTTCCCCAGCCAGTGGTGTGGGGGAAGGAGTGCCAAAACAAACTTCTTTGATTGCTTGGGCTCTGACCTTTCAACCCATCTTTCAAATGTCAAGCATCCTGGAAGGGGAGGCGTGGGGGTCATGTGGTCCTCTAAGGCGAAAGCTCAAGGGTTTGGCACCAGGCCTCACACAGATCCTGGATAATTAAACACAATACAATACAGATCATTACTGACTCCAGAACTCCTTGTTTCTGAGCAGGGGAGTCTCGAAAAAAGACCTCTTGATTCAAATTGGTGCTTCTAATCAAGAGCTGCCATTCCTCAATCTCTAGTCTGCATAAACTTGATCCACAATTGCCTTTTTGTTCAAAACAATTGTGTGTTTGTTGATAAGCAGCAGACACAAGAGAGTGGGAGAAGAAGAGGAGTTTTGCGTGTGTTGGATGAAGTGAGTACAAGAATGAGAGATGGGATGGCGAGAAAGAATGACTGCAATAGGGAGGGAGCGAGGGAAAGAGAAAGGCGTCCTGTCCTCAGAGCACTGGCGGTGTGGTATGGTTTGGGTTATTTTGCGGCTGAAGCCTTGAAAGAGGGAGGCGTAGTGGCTCGCACATACCCGTGGCACTCAAATGGATCTTCCATTGGGAGGTTTTAGGCTTCAAAATGGTTTCCTGTGACGTCGATTGTATGTTTGATTTGCGCTTTGCAGGGTTAGAGTTATTCTCCAGGGGGGTAGAATCTAGCACGCTTTCATTTCCGCTCACCCAACAGCCAGCTACAAAGTTGGCAGTGAGAAGTCTAGGTATTGCAAAGACAGATTTTCCCTTACTGTTAAAGCACATTTTTTATTTTTCTGTAGCTGTCGCCGTTCCAAGACTTGTGCTTGCAACTTGATTAATTGTTCCTTATAATTGGACTGTTTTTTTGGCGGTTGCAGGGTTTGGTATGGTTAAAAAAATAAAGGGAAAAAAAAGCACAATTCTTGGCCAGGGCGAAACGCCTCAGTACTAATTGCACACAGTGGATACTGGATGGGAAATGGTTGCAGGAGAATTGAATCCAGGTTATGTTAGTTCAGCTGGCACTTTGTGGTGTGAGAAGCCATGCAGTCCCTGGTGTAGACGAACGGTGCCCGGGAGTTAGCGTCAGTTCTGTTGTCGTTGGAGTGAATAGGCTTCTCGTTTGTAGAACCGTCTCACTTTCCATGAAAACCATCGCATTTATTGTCCTCGACCTCTCCACACGCAAAGTGAGATGTCAGGCTTGGACGACACACTGAGGACTCATCTTTCAAGCTCGGCACATTCAGGCAGATGGTCTGCTAGGCCTATGGGAGCCATAATAAACATGTAACAGCATTGACGAAATGTATGGAAAAACTAATTTGAAAGGGGATTTTCTTAGAGTACAACCCATTTCATTATCCACAAATGTATTAGAAACCCATAGAAAAGAAGAATAACAAATTATATTGTTCATTTCCATTGTTTCTTATTAAGATCTGTGTGACTAAATGGGGAGTAAATTGAGAATTTTTCTTAAGCCCATGCTTCTTATACACTAAGTTTGCATGAGAATAAACCACCAAGTAAATCTTATGCGTGTCTAAATCAGAAGTTTGAGAGGATCTCAACAATATCTCAAAAAATGTGCTTCGATTTGATTAGTTTACACAAACATGCTATCATGAAATGCCATAATTTTCTTCGTTAAAGAACACAAAATAAGGTTGCAAATGTGTTTGCCCATACAATGAAAAAATCCATTGGAATCTATTGAGTATGTTTGGTGAACTATCCTTTTAATGCATACAAATTCAACAATTGTGCAACCTCTGTGACTTTGTTATTTCTCTTTGGGATTTTAGATATATGCGATTAAATTAAATTTAAAATTTGGAATCCATTAAGTTGTATGAGCTATAACTGAACAACTTATAAGCAATTTTGTTTATTTTAGCAATTTATTTTGTTGCAATGTGATGTCTGTATTTCATTTTTTAAGAGTAAATCCTCTCCAAACAACCAATATCCTATTTTTCAGCTTGAATGTGAAAATGTAAAAACACCAACAGCAGGTCTTCACTGGGTTGTAAACAGAGAAGATGTTTATTTTGAGGCTTTCCAGGGGTTGAAATGTCAAGATGATGAGCTACACCACAATCTAATGATATAAAAAGTACACAGGAGATCATCAAAATGTTATGGCATTATATGCATTTAGAAAGAAGATTGTAATCTTTCAAAGTTCTTATGCAGATGAAATTTCAGCTGGCCGTCTTCCCATTCTGTAAATGTGCTTCACGCTGTTATTGTCAGACAATGAGACTTTGAATTTTTTATTATTATTATATATTTTTTTTGGTGAAGCCAGTGAGATCAAAAACAGCGGCCTATTATTTAATGTTATTGTAAGTGAATCCTTGACTTTTGGGCTTAGTAACAAGAAAAGGAAAAACAACGTTAGCTACGCTAATCTGAGGCCAGAACAAGGCATGTGACCAAACATTTTCTGCCCCTGGGGGTGTCCTGAGTTTGGTGTTCTGTACAAACATTGGCTTGGCCCTGTGTAATTCTGTTTTTTGGAGGGCAGACAAAGGGAACAGCTCCATCTAGTCTCAAAGCAAATCTTTGGTGTTTACAAAAAGACCACACAACAACATCATAGCAGCCAATCTATTTGTAATTAAAATGTTTTTCTTTTTCGTCCTCATGATGTCTTCATTCAGACATCAAATCCATCTGTTTTGACTGAAAGTTGTTTTCCTGACTAGCCTCTGAAACTATTTACCTTCACCTCAGTTGTGGATATGTGGATGTTGGGAATGATCTGCATTACAGCAGTAATCATGATTTATGATGACTTTATGATACAACTAGTATTTCACTTACATTGATATCACTTTTTTATTTCGTCCATCTATCTTAGGTTCTGAGTATGTATTTCCTGACCATTTCCCTCCTTCTTTTGACGACTCCTTAGTCTCTACACTGCACTAAAACTTTATAAGGCATTCCCATTATGCATTGCAACAACAAATTATTCAGTACTGTAAAATATTCATTAAAATAGTTAATTGTAATTAAAAATGGTTATTTAGTTAGATTTAAAAGAACATCAGTGCTGATAGCAACGTGGACAGGATGACGACATATAGCGCTGTTGCGCTTCAGGCGTCCCGAGTTTGAGTCCCAGTTTGCGGCCCTTTCCCCAACCCATCCCCCTCTCTCTCCCACTTCCTGCTTCCTGTCTAGCTACTGTCCTGTCATAGTAAAAGGCAAAAACACCAAAAAATGAATCCACAAAAATCTGTATCTGTTATGTATTTTTATGCTTATAATTGCGCCCTCCATTAGCTTAGCAACATTAACACCAACACCAAATTCTGTTGAGATTATTAGCGAGCCACAAACTTCACATGCTATTTGTGTAGCACAGTGTCTTTCTGACTATCTACAATGTTCCCAGTCAGTCACCTATGAGTTGCCATTTCAGTTATAATTTTGTCTTCAGGTTGCATTTGTGAAATTTGACAAACGAAAAGTCCTTTGTCTATAGTTTAACAATGTACTGTATAAAGCATAAAGCACAAGTCACACGGCAGTTACTTTCAGACTACGCAACTTTCTGTCGGTCAACGCAACACATTTTTGTAAACGACTCAAACCCATTGCAAAATCTAAGTGGGGAAATCTTTTGTCCCACAAAGGTAAATGAAACTTCTGAAACATTTTGCATGCAAAAAAAAACATCCTTTGTCAATAATGTAGAAATGAATAAAGCACAGCTCACAAAGAAGACTGTTTCAAATGCAGCAGCTTTCTGTTGGTCAGCGTGGTAACTGTGCATGAATAACTTGAACCCGTTGCTAAATGTACATGGAGAAATCTTTCGTCCCTCATGCAGATTTCCAGATCACTTGGATTCCTATTGAAATGACCAGATTTCGCTCACAAAATTTCACAAACAAGTTACAACACTAAATGGATAATCTGGAATCTACGGCTGGACATACTGGTAGAAATTTGTACTTTTTGTGTGTGTGTGTATATGTGTGTAATTGATATTAGAAAAATGTTAGAAATTTTGGAGGCAAAAACATCCATTGTCAATATTGCAGTGATGTATGAAGCACAGCTAAAAAAGAAGTCACTTTCCAAACCAAGCAACTTTCTGTCAACGTGACAAATTTGAGTAAACAACTTGAACACAATGCTTACCAAGCAGCTTTCTATTGGTCAATGCAGCAAATTCGCTTGACGAGCTTGAACCTGATGCAAAAACGTGATACACCTTCATAAGATAGCTGCCTATATAGATTGCAGACAGCAAGGCATTTTACTAGGTCTCTGACTGTCAGTTTGTAGGCTTGCAGTCATCTTTTCTGTTCACGTGTCACATTTTACACTCGTGCTGAATCTACGTGTCATATGTGGACTCAGGTTGGAGTCAGATGATTCAGCTTTCCCTTGTAAGCAGATTGGAGAGTGCTTTTAAACCCCACTCCCCTTACTTTTACAAGAACATTAAACATTTAATGGGGGCAAAAACAATGTAAAATAGTACTTCCTGCAAGGCAATGTTTTGCACACCATTAAATGTGAAGTCATATAATTGTGAATTGGCAAATGGGTTTGCTTTTCTCCACGTGGAGCATAACTTTACTGTGAATATAAAAATCACTCCAGCATCTCCTGCCGTAGCTTCCAGATCATGCATTACAAATAGAAGTAAATGATTCATGTGTGCTGTTTACTGGCAACAGGCCTTTTTTGTATCATGCTGAGGAAAAACTGATGTAAAGGAGCTCAGCAGAGAGCAATTGAACTTTTTAAAGGGTTGACAGTCATAAAACAGCATTTTCTAACTCAGAAGGCACTGCATTAATATGTTCAAAATACGTGGGGAATTTCGTTAAACCCAAAAATTAAAACTACAAACCGGTTGAACTTTCTTCTGTGCAACACAAAAGGATAAATTCTGAAGAATGTGCTGGTCACTTTTTTCCCATGCAATCTTACAAATGGGCTAATTTTACAAAAAAATTCTATAAATGGCCTTTTTCCATATTGATTTTATTAGTATGCTTTGATGCTTATAAAAAAAGTAGGGGGAAAAATGTTATTTTACACTAAACTGTCTGTTTTAACCAGCATTCCCTTTGGTTTTTTGAGGTTAGTGTTATATATGTATTCTGGCAAAAACCACGGAAATATATGTCTTTTTACATTTAATGACATAAAGACTTCAAACTCCCTCCAACGGACAGCACATTTACCACAACCAGAATTCCTAGAAATCCCCTCTGGAATTCCTAGAAAAAAAAACCTCAATGCTGTCTTTCTTCAAACAAACCCTTGCACACAGAGCAAGAGCTTCAGTCAGACGTCTTTGTTGTTGGCAGAAGCTAAACAGATTGTTGACCTCACAGACGCAACTCACCCTGGCTTTGCTGCTTTATGAGAAAACAGAGAAATGTCATCTATCAAGTTCTTCATCCTGCTGATGTTTGACATAATGTTAAGAAATCCCAAAAGCTCATAAGATCAGAGACAATCTGCCAAAGTTTAAGGTCACACGATGAAGATATCCAACATGTTGCTTTTGCTTTCTAGAGTCACTGCCAGGCACTGAAATCACGAAGTAAAAATAGGTCAAACCAAACCCAAAAGGTTGTATGATGCGTTCTGACCAAGCTTTCAGACTTCAAACAAGTCCTACTCTAAAATATATGTGGCTACATAACTGAGTGGCACATTGGATAGAAATTACAAAAAAAATTCAAACTGTAAAAGCAACTGTTTCCCATACACTCTGCTCTGCCATTGATCGGAAAACCAGACCGCCACACTGCCAAAATTTAGCCATTGGTTAAGCCACTGTTACTGTGTCTGGCAACAATTTTTACACTTTTTCAGGGAAATCCACCTACAAATGGCTTGAGAGAAGTGACACATTCAATTTAAAGAACTTTGAGACTGAATTAGAATGACTGGAATTTCCATTAAAAAAATGGAAGGATACAGTGCGGTGTCTGTGAAATTCTTCCTTTGGTTCTATTATAATAATTCCAAGCTTGAGTGTTCCGCAAACACAATAGTATGTACGGTATCTATTTTTACAGCGATATTAATAAAATACCCCGGATTCAGTTTATACATGCTGATACTTATTGTCACATGGTGGAACGTTTGTCGAGGATTGAGCTCCATGTTTGGATAGTTGCCATTGGGACACAAAACAGAGCAACTACACTGATGACCTTACATGGATCCGTCTTTACAAATACATTGTCGGAAGTTTACAGCAAGGCAGCAGCTGGTGGGATTTAGAAGCCGTCCATTCTGTGAGATCGCCTGAGGGGCTTCTTATCCTCATCTTAATTCTTGGGGAGCTGGAAACAGGTCACAATGTCCAGAGGTGATGAGACCTGTAATGGAAGAAGTCGAAAAGTGTCGATTGGGATGATTTTGACTGACTTTTTTCTATTTAACAGGGCTCTCGATTGTTTAAAAAATGTGTAATAAAATGAAATGCCAATTAATTAATTGCAATGAATCGCATATATCAGTATTTGCAGAGAAAATATGCCAAATTACATTTTTTAATAAATAATTTTACATAAATAGCTTGTTAAATTGACAGCATTATTATTTAAAATATTATTATTACATAATTATATTGAATATTTGAGTGATTGGTGAATGTATAAATTAATAGACAAAATAAATCCCAAACTTTATCCCTCTCTTGACATTTGATAAGAGGAGTTTCACGGTTTTCCAAATTCATGCCACATTAAAGTAGCGTCAGCACACAGGCAATCTGCTTACTTCAGTCAAAAATCCTTATAAAAATACCAAGATGACCACAGAATCATTTTCCTGACATTACAATGCTTCAGCATGTTTGAAGTACCTTTCCAAAACCTTGATCTCAGCATTGTGTATAATGTGTCTTCGTCACAGGCATGAATTAAAGGTTTTCCAAAGATTTCCATGGCCTGTTTGGCTGAGGGTAGGTGTCCTGAGTTTTACCATAATTATACATTGGAAGCATAATTGACTTCTGTTTGAACACAAACAAAACTAGCTTGTTGAAACTCAGGTGGAGCAGGCCAGCAATTAATTTTAAATGTACCCATTATGACATTGGAAGAGTGTGTTAAAGTACAAAAGTGTATATGAGATGTCCGTGAGGCATTTTCTCTAACTCTAGAGTACAATGAACTCACTGCAGGGAGAGACATTCTACCACAATCCCCAGAGCAGTCTTAGGTTAACTGTTTTTTATACAGTTAACAGTATAGGATTGTCCAGTTCCTGGGTCACTATGTTCTGGCATTAATCTTTTTTAGTTATTGTTTCAGGAGCCTTGATCTTGCACCATTCTGTTACGGTTTAAGGTCTTCTTCAATAGAGAAGTAATGAATCAAAAATACATAAAAATGTTGTTCATACGTAAAATGAAGTGATTTAATTTCTTACATGGTGCATGTTTTAAAAATCTGAATTCAAATTCAAGGCGATACAACTGTCCTGGTATCATAATGAAGAAGAAAAAAACGTATTAAAATAATTATATTTTTGAAAAAAATAAAATAAGTAAAGTTTGATATAGTGTTTTGTTTATACTTTTTTTCAGGAAAAACAAATCCTACTTCACTGATCATAAATATTTGAAAAAATAAAAAAAATTGTTCACAAAATTGCGGTGTGACCAACAGTCATGCTTTAAAACATGGCAAACCTAATATTTATCAGTTTCAATAAATATAAAAATGAAAAACACACACACACACACACACACACAGAGAGAGAGAGAGCGAGAGAGAGAGAGAGAGAGAGAGAGAGCGAGAAGTTCCATGAACTGGAAAGTCATGATCCACTTGAGCTCCTAAATGTTTTGCAATCTTTTATCTCTAGAGTGAAGCAGGCCTAACAAAACATATATCAAACCGAAGAAAAAAGTGAAAGGAATGAAAGGAATATTAAAGTGACCGTGATAGCTGTGAATTTCTTTGCTGCTTCTTCAACAAGGCAACTAAAGAGCACTGAAACAGCAATCAGGAGGAAACTGGATAAAGCAGAAGATACTGGAATCAGTTCACATCCAAATAACAGGCAAGACTGAATCTCCATCTACACTGCATTTTACTATGAAATACTATTACAAATCAGTGAGACAGAACTAAAAAGTTATTTTAGTTAAGTTCAAATATTGTAAAGTATAGAAAACAGCAGTCTGAGAGTGACAGTTACAGAAAAAAAAACAAACAACGCGATGGAAGCCATTGCAGGAGCGCCCCTCTATACCCAAATATATATATATTTATATATATACTATATATAATATATACATCAGACTATCAGAGCGCAAAAAGAAAGAAACCTAAACACAAAGCCTGTGAAGAACAACCCAGAGACCCTGATGGCAGACGTTTCACAAAAAGGGGACAGAGCCATCATCACTAATCTGCTCCTCTACACAGCAGACTGCAATCTTTGGCACACAGTCATCTGTAAATACTACAAAAGTTATAGAAAGCTAGGCATCTGTAACGGCAGGCAAATACAAATTTATGAAAAAATGTACACTTAACAAGACTGTAATTTCTAACTGTAAATATCTACCATAATGGAACCATAATGTTCCAGGGGACTGAAGCATGTCTCAGCTCTGTCCAGGCAAACTTCACCAGCCTAAAAGCTCTGGCAGAGACTGAGAAACAAGCACAAGGAGCAAACAATGACGCTGCAGGAGGCTGTGACGCCCAGAGCTCAAGGGAAAGACTGGATGAGATGGAGCTTAACCCTGCTGAACACGACCCACAGCTGGAACAGTCTGTCAATCAGATCAGAAACAGGCTCTCCCTACAAGAGGTAGAGCTGGTGGAGCTCAGGGAACTAACACTCTCCCATGCAATATCCAGTGAACGCCTACAACACCTGGAAAATAAACTCAATCACCTCACACGAGACTTTGAAACTAGTGTTGAGGAGCTAAAAGGAGAGATATGCAAGCTGCAGCAAGATAGAGAGACCCTGAATAAAGAACTGAAAACAGTCAGGCATGAGCTGCTGCTCAGAGAGATGGAGAAATACAAAGCCTGAAAGAACAGACAGAGAGCCTCTGCTGTATCTGTCAGCAGCGGCCCAGCTCTCCCACCACCCAGACAGCAGCAGCCCACAGTCCAACACCTGAGTCCAGCACTCCAGCAGCAGTGCCACTGACACCACAGACAGAGGCCCCCGAGAGCAAGGAAGTGACCCACAGAATGCAGAAGTCATCATCTTAATTGATTCAAATGGCAAACTCATCAATGAAAAACAGCTCTTTCCTGGCCACAAAACATTAAAACTCTGGTGCCCAAAAACAGATATTGCCCTATAACAACTGAACAGGGAGAATCTGGGTGAACCCAACCACATCATTATCCATGTGGGCACAAATGACCTGCGGGCACAACAAGAGCGAGTGGCAGATTCAGTGACACGGGTGGCCATAAAAGCAACACAAACCTTCCTGACTTCAAAAGTAGTTATCTCCACCATCCTGCCCAGATCAGACTTCCATCCTCGCACCATACAAAGAGTAAATGCAGACATCTCACGTAGATGTGCTGGAATGCCAAATGTTCACCTGGCACATCATCCTACACTGGACCTCTGCCATCTCTATCACCATGTCCACCTACGTAAAGACAGTGTTCGTATGTTTGCCAAAACTCTTAAAGACGTGACCCTGGGCCAAACCCCTGGCAGCCCCCCAAAGAGCGCCAGAGCAGCCACTACCCTTCAGCCAGTGAGACGCTTTCCCCCAACAGCACCACAGAACATCATCTCTCCAGGCTCGGCTGAGCAGTACTCTACAAACTCTACCCACAGGGCTGCACCCTATGGCAAAGCCACTATGCCCCCACCCCACCGCCGGGGACCTGAACCTAGACCGCGACCTCAACCTGGACCTGTACTTCGACCTCAGCCTCGACCTGGACCTGTACTTCGATCTCAAACTCCACAGCCTGCTCTCTACTACCATCAGCCTACACCGAAGCAGCTGCAACCCCAGCAACAGTACCCTGCACCACAGGGCCCTCTCTCCTGGGACCAACATCAGCACAACCACAAAAGACCCAGAGCAGCTCCAGCGAGGAACAACAGCATCTCAGCAGAGCAGCAGCCTGGTCCACACCAACAACCCCACTGGCCCGAGCAGCAGGAGCAGAGGAGTTATGCCGCAGCCCTAAAAGGACCAAACCACACCAACCTAGTAGAGATTAGGGACCTGCTCAGACTTATATACACACGGCTGGAAAAGTAGTAGTGAGTAAAAGAGATACACACACACAATATATGTACAGTATATACCAAAAAAAAAAAGTGTAGATCTAAGTTTACACATGTAATCGTTGATCCTTGATACTGTGTTGGGCTTGGGTTTGTATCACTCTAGAGCAATATTAAGATTGCTGAATTTTTACATTTGTTGACAAAATGAGATCATTCATTATTACAATGTGGAACATACAAGGTATTAATTCTTCCAGTTTTGGTTACAAAACCCAAACCTCAGAATTTAGAAAAAACATATCAGACATGGACATAATAATATTACAGGAAACATGGCGCAAAACTGATGAAGTCACTCTTTGTCCCCCAGGATACTGTGAAATATTTGTATCCTCTAGAAAACATGAAAAAAATCACACGTGGAAGAGATTCAGGGGGCATCATAATCTGGCACAAACAATAAATTGACAAATACATCCAAACAATTAAAAAAGAAGAATCACATATCTGGCTCAAAATCAAGAAGCACCTTACCCAAACCACTAAAGATATTTTCTTATGTGCTCTCCATATTCCTCCCTCTGAATCTCCATACGATAATGAGGACATCTTTGAATCTCTCCACAGTCAAATTAACCACTTCCAGGCCCAGGGACGTGTTATGATCTGTGGAGATCTAAATGCCAGGACAGGATCTCTTCCCGACTACAGCACAGATAATGGGAATAACTATATTTTTGGACAGAATACAAAACATTGGACATTTCCCAAGAAATAACTCTGATGACCAAGTGGGAAAGCTTCTGATGGAGCTCTGTCGAAGCCTCGGTCTGTGATCTTCAAGGCCTGGTGAAAGGGCTCTCTGGAAGGGACCCTACAGGTTCAGTTCATGGGTACTCAACAGTGTTACAGGTCACAGATTTTAGATCCATTCTCTCAGAGAATTCACAGTCAAACACGAACACCTTATCAGACACAGTCAAATTCGGTTTACATAACAAGGCTACAACAAATACAAATACATTCACAGCCAGTAAGCTTACAACATTAGAGAGAATTACAGGTGGCCAAACAACCAGAACAATACATGACAGCAATTGGCCATCCAAAAGTATGCTTACTTACAGACAATTTTCTAGGCAGAATTTATCCTCACAATCGAGATGGTGTCAATCTGGCTGTTGAGAACATAAATTACATATTTAAATACTTGGCCAATTTATCTAACCTTACATCCTTTAAGAAAATCCATAAAGCAACACAAGAAAAAGAAAAATAGTTCGATTTAGGCTGTAAAATCATGAGGAAAAAATTAAGACAATTATTAAATAAAAAACACAGACAACCAAACAATGCAGGTTTGTGCCATCAATATTGTGAAGAACTTAAACAGTATAAAAGTACACTCAGAAAAAAGAGAGAACAGTACATCCAAAATCAACTAAAAACTAAATTCTAACAATTTCTGGGGCAACTGGAATTACTTGCATAAAAACATCATGAACAAGCAGCCATACAAAATGGAGACACCTGGAAAAATCATTTTGAACAGCTTTATAGTGAAATTAAAATGGACCCCTAACAAACCCCAAAATATTAAAAAATAAAGATTCATATGGAACATAAAATTGTGTAAATATGAAAACCCATTAGACTACCCCATTACAGAAAATGAACTGATTGATAAAATCCAGGCCCTAAAAACAAAAAAGCAAGTGGACCAGATGGCATCCTCAACTAAATGCTCAAGAACACAGAGCACAAATTAAGATTGCCCCTACTAAAACTATTCAACTTCGTTCTGAGTGTCGGTCATTTCCCTGAAACCTGGATAAGAGGACTCATAACGCCCAATTTTAAAAGTGGAGACAAGTTAGAGCCGAACAATTACAGAGGCATCTGTGTAAGCAGTAATCTGGGGAAGCTGTTCTGCAATATCATCAACACAAGACTTGTACACTTTTGTACACAATGTCCTCAGCAAAAGTCAAATTGGATTCTTACCAAATTATAGAACAACAGACCACATCTTCAACCTACACACTCTGATGGACAATTACATCAACCAAAACAAAACCAAAATATCTGCTTGCTTTGTAGATTTCCAAAAGGCCTTTGATTCAACTTGGCATGAAGGTCTGTTGTCAAAACTTCTAGAATCAGGTATTGGGGTAAAACATACAATATTTAAAAAACAATGTATTCAAACAATCAATGTGCAATTAAAATTGGAAATAAACAACAGAATTCTTCACTCAAGCCGTGGTGTTTAACAGAATGGCAGGGCTGCCCACTATCACCGACCCTCTTCAATATCTACATTAATGAATTGGCGAAACTCCTAGAACAATCAACAGCACCTGGCCTCTCACTTCATGACTCCAACATAAAGTTATTGCTGTTTGTAGTGATAGGTATGCTGTCCAACAGAAGAGGGTCTACAGCAGAACCTAGACATCCTGCACAAGTTCTGTCAGACCTGGGCCCTGATTATTAATCCTACAAAACTAAAGTAATAACATTCCAGAAAAGACCCAGAGTTCAGGGAAAGGGACACAACTTCACCCTTGGTATGACCAAAATTGAAAATGCCACAAGCTACACACGCCTCGGTCTGAACACTCCACTCCAAATGTCCTCAAAATTTTCAACTTTCTTCATAGATAGATACAAATAAAATCATGCCTTATTCTTGAGAGAGAGAGAGCGAGAGAGAAAGAAAGAGAGAGAATCTGATATTTAATAAGTGCATTTCATTCATGATTTCTACCATTCATTATAGATCATTTATAAATGAAAAACACCCTACTCACTGAAAAAAAAGAGAGAAAAAAAGTATTTGTTTCCTTCCTTGTACACGCCTATGTAAGCCTACAAATGTTCACAAAATATGTGGAGGATTTGTCCTTCTTTTTTTCAAACCATTTTCAAAGTAGGGGTTTGGAATGACTGTTGCCCTTCCAAGTGTGCTTTTTGATCATACTCTGTGCAATATGTTTCTTGTTCCTCATATTTCTTGATATGTGGGTAACTGGACCCCTTTATCTGGAACAAATAGTGCCTAACTATTTGTCTGTCACTCCCCTCACTAACCGCTTATCCATATCACTCTGTTCTCCATCCCTCCATGGTCTGGCACTCCCTGTGTGGTTTCCCACAACCTACTGCACTGCTACTGTTGGTGGATACGGTATCTGTGGATGTCAGGGGCTGGAAAACATGTCTGAAAGAGACAGATTGGGAGATGATGATGAGTGGGGTTTCTTGGAAAGTGATGTAGTTTTTCCCTCTTCATTTTAAAACCCAAACTTTTTTTTAGGCAGTTCAGATGCAAGATCACCTGAGTAAAACCACCTGGTATTCAGCCCATGTCCTGTTAAATTTATTCACTGTCTGTGCTGTAGTGGTAACAAGCAGAGGTTTGAAATATGTTTTCATACTTTTGCATGAAATGGATTGTTGCAGTAAATCTCTGTGAGTGCACAGTCTCATAAACATTAATTCAATATAAAATGTTTCACTGCGAATTTGTTAAACCAGAAGTTGTTTCTGCCTAAAACAGGGACTGGGCTTAAAATATAGATCTCTCGATTTGAATTGATTCTTATTTGAATTAACTTTTTTTTAAATCACAGTAATCAATATTTTAGTCTATACTGTTTTCAAGTGATATGGCAATAAAACTTAACGTGCCTCCCATCCAATAAATCGCAATAAGTGCAGTACTCGTGTTGTGTTACTTTTGATATGAAACAAAATCTCAGCTTTTTTGTTGGGTTAAGCTCCTGTATAATAACGCCTACAAATACAACTCATTATATACAATAAATGGTAACACTTTACTTGAAGGGGTGTGCATAAGACTGACATGACACCTTCATAATCATGACATGACACCTACATAATCATAACAATATGAAGGAGGTTTTATGCATGTTTATGATAACTATCATTAAGTGTCATTCACTCAGTTATGTCATTTGTAATGCAAATATGACATTATTTGACCTAAACCTAACCCTACCCCTAACCATAGCCCATTACAAAGACATCTCAAACAATGTCATCTTTGCATTAAAAATTACATAACTGAGCGAAAGACACATAAACATGCATATAAACATGCATAAAAAACTTCATATTCATGAAATGAGTCATGTCATGATTATGTATGTGTCATGTCATGATTATGAAGGTGTCATGTCAGTCTTATGCACACCCCTTCAAGTAAAGTGTAACCCAATAAATACTTTAAAAGAGACAGAGATGTGGATGTTTGGAAAGATGTTTTCTCGTTTTGGAGGGGATGAACACTGTTAAATTATAAAAAATGTTTTTTTAATCAAAATACTGGGGTGGACAATTTTATCAGCTGTGTTTATTTAGTATGCATTTAGAATGCTAAACATTCTCGCAAACTCTCTAAACGGAATTATATATGCAGACATGAGGAGTTTTAAACAGAAAACTAGTCATTCAGAGAACAAGATCTATTTTTGAACACAAAAAATTTACCGAGGTCCGGAACCTCGGTAACCCTAACCCTAAAGGTGCATTTCCACTGGAGTGCAGCAGAGCGAGCGTTTTCAATTCATTCCTATGGAAGTTGCATTATGGGATTGAAAGTGGCACGGAGAAAGCGTTGAGAGCGTCCGTGAGCGGCAAAAAATGTTGGGCATTCCTCGACTTTATGCAAATATGGAGTGAAAAATGCCGCTGTGAAAAGCAGGCAAGGCAAGATTTTGACGTATGTTTCCGAGTGTTTGCTGAACTGGTGAGCTGAAATCACTTGTCATTGAAAAAGTCATAATTTTATATTATCATATATTCAGGGTTGTCTCCATAGGCTATGTTTCATCATTTTGAATTTTTGGTTACACCTAGATGGCGCCAATAAAGTGTTTAGTTTGTGAACTGCCATCAAAAGAAGAAGATGAAGCACAAACACACAGGGTGTAAACATTGTTTTCAGAGGCGTGTTCTGCCCTAAATTTGACACGTCCGAAAGCAGTGGCGTTGTAGCGTTGCCAGCGGCACTGAGCGCAGATTTGACACTGTAGTGGAAATGCACCGTAACTCTTACCCTGGCTATGGGCATGATGACCATAGACTCGAAGATAGCCAGCTATAAAAACTAACTCTAAAACTCTAGTTAACTGTATTCACTCTATATTACACATTTATCATGTTTACTTAAGTTTACCTGTTCTTCAATACTTTATGTATGTCTGAATAAAAATGAAAACAAGTGACAGAGAGGCAGGGTAGGTGATTTCCCAGATAGCGCATATATGTCTGCAAGATGTCTGTTAAAGAGTACTTTGGAAAGCAAAGTTGCTTTGGTCTGGAAAGCATCTGCTGTGAACAAACATCTGATAAACGTCTTTGAGATGTCAGCTTAACATACATTCTAAATCATAAACATTTTAAAGACATTTTATAAATGTCTATAGTTAAATAGACTGGCAGGAAATGTCCCACGTATTGCAGATGAGCAAAATACGTCTTCCAGATGTAAACGAACACATCAAATTGACATCTCTGATATATATACGTGTAATATCAGGGTTGGTTGAAAAAGTCACTTCACATCCCGATAACACTCACTAAGTTAAGTGGTTTAAATGTATTTATATTGACAGGTTTCCATGTATTATTTTTTATATATTATCCCTGTAATATTACTTTACAGCATTGGTTAAAAAATACTTTTTCCTTTGAATCAAGCTCACAATTTAATCGAATCACGTATGTAAAGGAAAAATTACAAGGAAAAAAAGATGGCGGAAAAAGCTGATTTTAACGTGTTAACAAGATTTTCTTCAAACTGTAGTTCCACTATTACAATAGTTGTCCTGAAATAGAAAAGTGGAAGAAGGGAGTTTAGACCAATGCTTGTCATAGTGCCCCTTGTGGCAGTACTGAGAATGCGACACTTCTTTGCTTCGTGTTATGAATTGCGGTCCACATTTCGGAATGCAACAACGCAAAACTTGAGAGCATTTTTACATTATTAAATAAAGGAGACACCACCATAAAAAAAGAAACATCTCCCATCATAACAATCTGTTTTTCACTAGCGGCTAAAGACAGAGAGAGGGAGAGAGCTATTCATACCCCTATCTATATGTCTTGAGTCAGAGTCAAAAACATCCAGCTGTTTTGTATTACTTTCCCCTTTGGTTCATTGAGGCATAATTACATTCTGACTTCATCGGAACCTTAGCGTGACCTCTGCTCATGTTAGACACACACAAACACGCACAGACTTCTCCGAGTGAGACGAGATCACACAGCGAACACCACAATGAACCTCAGACACAAACCCGCTCGCCCCTGGAACGCAACGGGGGGACGAGGGGGTGAAAACGAGACTCACGCAAAAACACACCACTGTTTCCCTTCATTTGGGAAACCCGCGGCGTGCCTCACTGGAAACCATTGCTAATCAGGCCCAATTTTGACCCTTCGCTGTTTTTGCTCCTTCTCAATTCGCTCTCCCCCGCTCAATGTCTCTCGTTTGGGATGATGTCATGGATTTTCCAGCTACACATTCGGAAAGTTGTTTTTTCCTCGTTCTCTCAATTAACCAACAGGGCTTCCCCACATCAAACCGCTCGAGACGTTTTCCCTTTTAAACTGCTATGAAATGCATCCCCCAGATGACTAGCTCATTGTTGACTTTTATTTCATTTTTTTCTTACACATGCATCTGTCTGTTTATCAGAGCGCAGGTTACAGACGTCATAAGCGTGACGTGATGTTTGGAATCGAGGAACGTTCTTGTGCTGTGTATATACGATGTCTAAACATCAAATAAATATTATTTTCTACTATTAGCTGGATCTCAATGGCCAGTAAAACTACAAATGCAAGCAATTATGGTCTCTGTTGGCGTTTTTCAGAGCCATCTGCAATGGAAGGCCCGTTCCAGAGCTTTCCCAAGACCCTTTGCGCTGCTTTTTTACATTTCATAAATTATACATTTGCTATGTACTCTCAGTACTATGCAACTAAATCTAGTTGTAATAATTCTTAATGAAATATCGCAGTGTTCATGTATGTTTGAACTGCTTGTACCGAAGATTGAGTTATAGCGCACTAAAGCTAGTACATTATCTGGATATTTTTCTTTTTGTTGTCGTTTGGAAGGCAAAGGGGTCTATTTTCATTTTCTTCAGCGCTTTTTTCTTCTTTACTCATTTTCAAGTACTCATAAATAACTCCTCTTTATAGAACGTTGCTATTTTCTTTTATTATAACCTGACTTGACTAATGTACCTTTTAGTTATTTGCCCTTTTCTTGATCTATTTCAAGCATTGGACCGCAGCTGCATGGCTACATACGAGTGTCCATAAGAAGCCACTGGGTGGGAGAGCAGTGACTCAGCGTTGCAAATGTATCTACACCACATATGAGTTTCTGTGTACGTATCCAAGCTTTACTGGCATGTTAAAGCTATTTAAAGAAGATAACAGTCTCTAATCTGAGAATATGATATGTGTTTGAATGCTGAAGCCAAGAAAGTCAACTCACAATAATTATGTTGTTGCACAGTTTTAGTTCCATCCTGTATATGTACAGAAAATGCAGCCTTATCGTTTATATAAATGTTTTGAATTGGAAATGACCAAAAATTAAGATTTCAAAGTGGATGAATTTATTTGATGAATGGATGAATTTATTTATATATTTATTTATTTTTGAAATACTTCTATTTTTAATATTTATGTAATATACAGAATCCATATACTAGTGTGCTGTATACATTCAGATTGAAAAATTATAAATAAAACCTTATTTTAAAGATTTTATTTATATTAGTTTAGTAAAATATTTATAAAATTTTATTATAATTTATTTTAGTTTTAATTAGCTCAAATAAAAATTAAAAAAAAATAAGTAAATAAATAATTTATATTTATTAAAAGAATTATTCAACCTGAATTTTCCCCTCCTTTGAGAAACACTGCTGATTAATAAATAAATAAATAAATAATAAACACAATTTCCAGTGAAAGGAGGGGTATCTTCCAGAATAATACATTTAATGAGTTCAAACGTATTAACTGTTTAATTATATATATATTATGTCGAAATTTGAGATAATTTAAAACTGTTATTTTGTTACTATGCAATAAAATTTATTGGACATTTAATGCATTTAAAACTAGCTGCTCTTCATGCTTCATTAATCTTATGCAAGATAATAGTTTTTCTAACATACCAAACAGGATTTGTACTGCTAATGCTTTAAAAAAAATGTCACCGGGCACCAAAGCATATCCTGTTCATGGAAGTGTCATCTACCAGTTAATGTCTACCAGACATTTACTATTATTGTTTTCAATGAGCCCACACTGGGAGAAAGTCACAATAGGTGAGGAGGCCAAAAGGTCTAAGGCGGCCTGTTGGGATCCCGGCTGTGCCGAGCAGTTTGTAAATGCAGTAGAACAAGTTCCGAGAGCCGTTTCAGCTGGCCGCGGTGTGTCTGCGAATCATGGGGCCAAGCTGGGAGCTGTAGTTGAATTGAAATGAACGAGTTATGTAAGTTCTTACATTATTGCTAAATTATGTAAATGGCTTCGTTGCTACACAACAATAGTCTGCCTGTCAAAACATTAACAACCTTACAAATAGCCCGTTTTGTAGAATGCTAGGCTTTTGTTGAGCTTTTTCCCTTTTGTGCAGTTCACATTTATATCTAATAGATACAAATAGCAGAATGTGGAAAAGTTGAACAAAGACTAAGCGAAAGTGCATCGAAGGCAATGAATGATGATATTACTCAGTCTACTTGTGGTTGTTATGACTGCTCTAATGTATAAAGCAAAATTTCTGTCATGTGATGAATTGTAAATGTCTGTGATGGGTGTCTGGGGGTTTCTTTACAGCCGCGTCTCCAGCTGTGTGTTATCATTTCCTTTCTTCAGAGGAGTCCCACTTCAAACTCTTCCCTCGAGCGCCGCTGGCTGTGCGACTGATTCTCATTAGGCCGAGTCGCTAAATATTTTGGCCGAAATAAACACAGCGGTCGCCGGAAAACAACGACGTGATGGTCTATGTCGGCGACACGTAAAAGAGACAAGAAGCGTGTCCACGAAGCCAAGCTGATGAAAAAGCCGATTGGCTGAATTAATCGCACAGACGATATTGTTTTAACCTTTGGCGAATTCACTGGGCGTCGGGACATTGTATTTGTTTTTAAGCCTGAAGCTTTGCCAAGGCCTTCCTGGATGTGATCCTCAGTTGTGTTCCCCTTGACGGTGCTTTCGCGCAAACCTCCCGAGCCGGGCCATCTTTCCTTTTGGTGCCGGAGGGGCCACTTCCACGTTAAGATTTACGATTGGCTATTGAGAGATAGCGAGCGAGTGACCTTGAAATGAAAGATAATATTGGCTCAGGGGTTACAGATGCCTTGAGGCTTTCTTTTTTGGTTTACGCTGGCTAATTATTCCTGTTTAACTGTTATGAATCATTTCCTTTTTTAGAGGGTGATGAAACTCGAACATCTCTGAGAGAAGCAGAGCATTGTGTGTCCTCCGCATCTGATCGTCCTGCTTCGGCTCAGTCATCCACAGCGAATGCCGGCAGACATATTGAATCCCTCTGTGTATTTCACTGATCACGTGCCAAAACCATTTGCCACTCATCTGCCTCCCACATTCGGCTGTTGTTCGGCTCAGCTCGAAGCCGAGAGCAACGCGAGCGAGCGCACATCAAAAAGACCTTCCTGGGAGAGGTTTTCGACTCAAAGAGAACTCTGGAAGACATCAAGCTTTCTGATGGATGAGTAGTGAAAGCAGAAATGCAAAATGGGATGAAGTGAATTACCAAAAAAAGTAAAAGGATGGCAGGAATAACAGATGAAGGTGAATGGTGCTCTAGTCCCTTCACTACTTATTCTGAAATGGCAAAAAGGGTGAAAACCAGAGCTAATGTTTTTTGCAATAAGTTAATATGAGTTTTTCGTGAGTGTCAGGAGAGAGGAATGTCAGAACAGCAAGAGAGTTAAATTATAAAGCTCCAGGTGTGAAATGTGAGAGTTTTCACATTTTCAGTGTTAGTTTAGTATTATTTATGTACTACAGTCATGGCCAAAAGTTTTGGCAGTGACATCCTCCCCCCCCGCCACACTAAAACTTTTGTATTGGAAAGGTCTTCAGCCGCTCAGTAGTTGTGCATTGTTGGTCATGACACTGTTCTATGGTATCTGAAAAACAATATGATAAGCCACATACCATTAAGTTTAAGGCTTTTATGACAAAAAATGTCGCTATATAATGAGTCAATATTTACAGTGTTGCGACCCTTTTGGGTTACACGTTTCATAACCTCTGCCAGATTCGCGTGAGATCATGCTGTGATATTTGGGCTCTGGCCAAGATCTGACGTGACCGGCGCCGAGCCAGTGATGTCTTGCCCCTTCTTAGTGAGTTGATCACAATTTGTGGGCTTCTGCTTGTACTCTCGCCTTTTGAGGTACTCCGACCACAGTTCTACTTGGGGACCTGCGGTTAGATCTGCGGCTGTGGTTGCCTGGCCCACAGATCCAAAATTTCTTACAGCTAATGCACTGTTCGACAGGACCGCACAACCCTACCTTTACTCAATCTGACTGGGTAAGGAGCGTGCGCATTATGCTGGAAAAATGCACGGATCCATACACCAAATGTGCCTCATGAATACACATTGGAACTGTATAGCTCGCTCTTGCCTTATGGACAGTTTTGATACGCATTCTTTATTCCCTGAGCAGTTGTGTTTTTTAGGCAGAATTCAGCAGTCACGCAAGCCCCACAGCCCTGCGTTGCAACACATCCCCCGAATTTACCCCCAAAACCCCCATGGTCTCCAGGATGCTCTCATGTTGGCAGCACACAGGCATCACTTGGTAGTCGTTTCACAGACTTTGGTCTGTCCCAACAAATCGGGGGGGCGTTTATCCAGAGGCGTACAAACCAGTCACACGGTTGAAGCTTCATCAGAGAAAATAATCTTGCAAACAGCTCTTCTGCTGTCCACCCTTGTACTCTGTAGAATTTCGGGACAGTCTTGAAGTTTTTCTTGTAGAGAAGTGGCTTCTTTGCTGCGCTTCTTGACATTAGATCGTTGTCCAGAAGTCTTCTTCTCACTGTGCGTGCAGATGCTCTCACTCCAACCTGCTTTCATTCCTGAGCAAGCTCTGCACTGCTGGTAACACGATTCTGTAGCTGACTCCTCAGAAGGAGACGGTCCTGGCGCTTGCTGGACACTCTGTGACGTCCTGAAGACTTCTTCACTGCAGTCGAACCTCTCTCCTTTAAGTTCTTGAATGATCCGGTAAATGGTTCTTTCAGCTGCAATATTCTTTGTAGCAATTTCCTCTCATGTGAGGCCATTTTGATGCAAAGCACATGGCTGCACGTGTTTCTTTGGAGGTAACCATTGCTAACAAGAACACAATTGGAATTGCTTCTTCCCTCCTTTTATAGCAATCAGACTGCTCTTACACTCAAAAAAAAATGCTGGGTTAAATACAACCCAGTGCTGGGTAAAATCGGGACAAACCCAGCAATTGGGTTGTTTGGACCCAGCGGTTGGGATGTTTGAACCCAACCTTCTTTTGGTGAGTACCCCAAACCATGGTCAAAAACCACCTAATTGCTGGGTTTTGTCCTATTTTTTACCCCGCTTTTTTAGAGTGTACAGTCTAATTAGTATGATAGTGATTTAACCTGACTAGTACTCATTCACACTTTCACATGTGCTGCTGATCTGATTAGTAAATGAATGTTAGCTGGTAATTTTGTGTCACGATCAAAAAACAGTTTTTGTGTGTGTGAAAAGTTAATTTTTTTTGGCCAATGAAACTTTTAGCAATTATTTAAAATTTATCTGATCACTCTACACAATAACCTAGAAACAATTTATGTCACTGCCAAAACTTTTGGCCATGACTGTAGTATAGTTTATTAATATTTTAAGTTTAAGTTTTAAGTAATTAATGTGATTGTTAATTCTATTTTTTTTTTATATTACTATTTAGGTTTCTTTTTTTTTTTCTGCTTTAGTTTTAGCTCTATCTATCTGTCACAACCGGGACTAAGAGGCAGACAGGCAGGGTAACGTGAAGCAGAGAGTTTAATAACAGGAACTTAGGAGAGGCTTCCAACGGAAAAGAGTTCAACATAGGCAGTAAGGGAAGCAAAAACACAGTCTTATCTGGGTCGGCACTCCAGTCCTCCGGCCGAGAACTGAGGATTCCGAGGGGGACAGGCAGATCGGAAGGAGAGGAACCAGGACAGAATAGCTTGCAACCTTGAGACCAGTCGATGAGTGAATGAGGTGAGTGAGTATTTGAGTGGTGTGGTAAGTGGGTGCAGGTGTCCGTGATCAGTAATCAGGTGATTGTGAGCGGGTGTAGGAGGCTGATTAGGCTGGTGAGGCAGGTGTTTCCGTGACACTATCTATCTATCTATTTCAGCTAAATTTCAAGTAAGTTTAATAGATTTAGCTTTAGTTAATGAAAACAATCTTGGTTTGTCCTTCCTTGAATTCCCTCAGTGTAAGTCAAAGTAAAAGGCTGGGGGTCTTAAAAGTACTTAAATGCTTCAACCCGATCTCATGAAAGTGTGTATAAATACCATGAGTTTCTATTTCTATTTGGCGTACTGTTTATACACAGTAATTGACTTTGGCGTGCATATGATATGCAATGCTTAGGATTAGGGGTGTGGGGTAGGTGCATATTATATGTATGCCAAAACTGGGTATCATATGCACGCCAAGAGGTTACTTATCATATGCACGCGAAAACTGCATATTATATGCACGCCAAACACATGCATATCATATGCACAGCAAAGTCAATTTCTGCGTATAAATAGCATGCCAAATAGAAAGTGAATATCGTGCTATTCATACGCATTTTCATGAGACTGGGCTCAACTCTCTTAAAATGACACTCTCGATCCTTATTAAATCTGTCCAATAACAATGTCCAACAATGGACACAGGAGCAGTCCGTCATTGCCCTTGAACAATGTCACTTCCACCACATCTCAAATTCACCATTCATTCTGTTGCAGACAGTTGTGGAAATTATATATCCAATATTTTTGGAACAAAATATGGTAAATGTCATAGTTCTATGAAATTTCATAGTTTTGTTTTATTATACATAAATACACACAATTATCTTCAATGGCACTGCTGAATCACTGATTAATTAACAAGTAACTTTTAACTTTTTTTAAGTGAAATATTTGCCATTTCTGTCTTTATTTCAACTGGACAATCAAAGAGAGATGAAAAACAATTGGATATAAGGGAGGGGGGATGGCATCATGATCCAGACTCAATTTTAGGTAACCCAAAGCTCTCGTTCCATGTATGTTTACATGCAAACGACGTACTAAACATGAAAAAAAGTTTTTCCTTCACGTTTTTTACATACAGACAAAAATTTTGTCAAAATGATCCCCATTCACATGGATGATAGAAATTACTTAAAACACTGTATTAGCCTATGTATGTCAGGCCAGTAGTTGGTGTTGTCACTTTGTTCAAAATGTGCATGATGTCAATGTTTTCAAAAATTAGCATTTTTGTAGTTTAAATGGAGATGTTAACAGTATCATCTTAAGAATCGCACTTTGAAATCCATTTTCAAAAGTTTGCATTTCCAGACCCATAAAACACAACTGTAATGTAAACGAACAGCCAACATGCATAAAGCTTTTTTTTTTTAAGTTAAAAATGGTGTTGTGTAAATGCCCACTCAGTATTCCAGAAGCTTTTGATCTACTGAGATTTTCACACACAACCATCTCTAGGGTTTACAGAGAATGGTCTGAAAAAGAGAAAATAACCAGAGAGCGGCAGTTCTGTGGGCGAAAATGCCTTGTTGATGCCAGAGGTCAGAGGAAAACGGTCACTGAACTGACAGAAAGGCAACAGTAACTCAAATAGCCACTTGTTGCAACCGATGTATGCAGAAGAGCATGCGTAACATGTAAAACCTTGAAGCTGATGGGCTATAGCAGCAGATCACACCGGGTACCACTCCTGTAAGCTAAGAACAGAAAACTCAGGCTACAATTCGCACAGATCACCAAAATTGGACAGCGGAAAATTGGAAAAAAGGTTGCCTGGTCTGATGAGTCTCGATTTTCGTTTTTTAGGTAGGTAACATTAGTTTAGCTGACTGTGTCTGCTATAGGATATTTACCAAGACGTGCATTTTGACATAATTTTTGTGTGAATTTGTCTATTGAAACACAATACTGCACTATTGCTCCACTCTGCGCTCCGCTCACATACTCTGATTGTGAGTAACTGTTGCTATCATGCAGTGTTAATTTTGACAGCAAATTTTGATTTAGTTTTAGTCATATTTTATTAATGTTTTTAGTTTTAGTCGACTAAATTTCATAATATTTTAGTCGACTAAATCCACAGTAAATTTAGTCGGCTAAAATCTAATGGGTTTAGTTACAGTGCATTTATTAAGCATTTCTCTAAAATGTCCAAACTCATTATACTGTATAGGTTTGATATTAAGGTTTTATCAAGATAGACACCGATTTAACTGTGGTGACAAACAACATGCCTTTGTTAAAATTAAATAAAACCACTTCATAATGAACAAGACCACTGTCTTCTTTTTAATGAAATACCAATTGTTATATAGGCTAATTATGCATTCTTTATAACAACTTGTTTACCATACTTCATTCTTTCAAGCAGACACATTTATTTCTATAAATACATTTAGATTAATCTTTAGGGTTACTAAAGGTTTTCAGTCAAGAGCAGTGCGGTATTTTTGCGGTCTTTCTTTTGTTGCTTGATTAACACAATGACACATTCAACAGCAACTAAATTAGGCTGCTGTCCCTTTAAACCGAATGCACAGCTGCAGTGGATGCAATGTACTTATACACATTCTCCCTAATGTTTACGTTCACTTAAGACGTAATCAACTGTGTTTACGTGAATACTGGTCAAACTGGACAATTTGACATCATTTTGTGTATAATTCTCCGTTCACGCAACGCGAAAGAGTACTCACGCGCTGTGAGACGCGCTTTCTGTGTGTGAATGTTTCAGTGTCTGCACTCAGAAAACCAGTGTTCTGACGATTTGTGCTACCTCCCATTAAAAAGATAGGTAGCACAAATCGATAGCAAAAAATGATACCTATCAGATTGTGTTACCAGCATCTTATTCATGTGGTTTGAGGCTTTTTTTAAATGTTCATACCTACCCTTACCCTAAACTTACCCTTAAAACAATGCAAATATATTTTTGGTAGCACAATCTGATAGGTAGCATGTTTCGTCGGTACACCGGACCGAATTGAGTTCTCTGTTGCGTCGTCAGATTTATCCATATGTCTGCTCTTCTCTTACTCCCACATATTGACATTTTTTAATGTTTTATGCGACGTGCAGCAAGTGTATGTTAGCTTATGTCCCACCGGTTCATATGTACGCATCTAACCTCCGGTTCGGTACGCAGCAGATTTGTTCTGAATGAATCTCTTCCCAAATTGTCCCTCCCTAACAATAGATTTACGTCATAGTTTTTGTCATTCAAAAAGAGTTTTAGTTCGTTATCATCTCATTGTCGTTGGTGAAAAAAATTTACACAAATGTAAAATTAACACTGCTGTCATGACAGATCTATTTCAGAACCAGCCGCTATCAAAATAATCTGGCTGCGGGCCGCCTGTTGCTGACCACTGGCGTAGCCTTTCAAAGTATACTACATTCGAAGTTGTGTGCGAACGCGGGCAGTTGACACATGCGCTCTAGAAAGCTTCATCCATGTTCAGTGTCTGCTCTATTTTTCCCCGTTAAGTCATGACTGTTAACACATATTTTTGAGCTCTTTTAAATCAAAGCTGAGCTGTCTCATACCCTCTAGCTCACAAGCGCTTGTCAATGTGAGCGTCTGTTGTTGCAGTCTTCGCTATTTTTTTGTCGTTGTCTGTCTCTTTAGTTTTATTTTCTACTATGAAACAACTGCCCGGGACAGTGTTGCCACCATGTGGAAAAACTGATTACTGCAAAATAACTTCAGTGCACATGTACGACTTCACTACGCACAGTTACAAAAATCGGGTGGTGCGCATACTGTTCTGATGATGTAACGTTTGGCTATAGTGTGGGGGATATTGGGGGGGGGGGGGGGGTATTTCACACTTTGGGCCCCTTATACCACTGAGAATTGCTTAAAAGCCACAGCCACTACATGGAGTCTTGTTGTAAGCATTCGACATTGACTTTATGACCACAGGTGCCCAGATTGGGATGGCTACTTCAGCAAATAACGCGCCTTGTCACAAAGCTCAAACATCTCCAACGGTTCTTGAAACATTCTTGCAATGAGTTCACTGAACACCACTTAAATGACTCTCGTTTACAGTCAATAGCGCACCTGTTGGGAGGAATGAGAGTTTGGACTGGATCTAACATCGTGGATGTGGCATGCCGACAATCGCAGTAGCTCGTAGATATATGTCAAATGGACTATAGAAATCTTAGAGAAATTTTCTGCAGCTGAATCAGTCTGAATCAAATTGATCATCAAGATTAAGGGCAGACAAGGACAAAAGGGGTGTATCTAATAAGGTGGCTGATGATTGCAGATGTTTGTTTGAAAAGTCTTCAGATTTGGCAAACAACAAATTGCACTGCACATAGGCTAAACAGTTGCACACCAGGCCAAAATAAAGGTTAAATTAAGCGCTAAGCTACACGATTCGTAGAAATGGAGGGGGGTTTTGTTTTCTGTTGTCTCTGAATAATTTACAAACTCCTAAATCTTATGGTTATGGTCATGGGTGCTGGATACCACACTAGTTTTAATGATGTGTCAAGGGGCCACAACAGCTAAGATAAAATGAGGAAATTCAGGTAATTTTTCAGGTCATGAATAAGAAAACATCTGTCAATCAACATTGTCTCAGATATTTCTCTTAAAAATAACAACAGAACAAATTGAGACAAAGGTAAGTATATTTAATGAATGCTAACAGAATGGCTAATATAATTGGTACATTGATGAATTTGATGATCATTTTTTAGATTACTGGTGTGCTTTTCAAAGGAGAAACATCTGAGAATCAGCAGAATGTGTGGGAGAGTAATTGTGATTTCATAACTTTTCCGGCCTTCATACCTAGACTGTGCTCAAATTCATTCTAGCTAGATCTGACCTGAGGGAGCACCAAAAAATTGCAACACATCAATAACGAACGCAAAAAAAGTGCACAAAGCTGCCCCTGAGATGTGGCAAATGCCAAACTGGATTTATGTTTCCTTGATTATAATCTAGACGCTGAATTATGACAAATACAGATTGCCTTAATAGAAAAGACATTCTGTGTGTTTTTCTTTCCGCTTTGTTTTCAAGAAATGCTGTTAAAGAGATGGGCTAACTTGTCACATTATGTGTATTGAGCTCTACACGGAGGTCCAGCTTGCTTCAATTAAAAGTCATAAGCGGCTGGTTTTGATCAAGATCCTTGGCAAAGCCAAGGTGATTCCTTTCGTAATGAAAAACAACAGAGGCCTTACACTCTAAACACTGTTAAAGAATAATAGCCCCTCTTGAGGGAAAGTAGCTAGCTCTCACACCACTTCCTCAGGAGTTTTCTTCCTTTTAGATTATATTGCAAACAAATCAGATTCATGGACGGAATGAATAAAGGTTGTGTGGCGGAAGAAAAAAGAAACAGCTGTCGGGATCTGGGAGCAAGATGTCTTTTGTGATGTTGGTCCGGAGAGATTGCTGGGTCTTTGGAGGGTTTCCCTATGAACAACTGTATGATTAACAAAAGAGAAACAACGACTTATGAGGTCACCTCTCGAGGAAACAAATCTTCCTTGATCTTTTCAGTGAAAATAGCCTGGTGTAGGAAAATACACGGTAACTTTCGGAACTTAAACCTCCCTCCCGAGTCCAAAAAGAGCATCTAATAGGCTCCCAAAACCACTTGTTTTGAACTTCTGCAACTTCTTGACATCATACAGATACATCAATGACCATCTACATTTACACATCAATTAACAGCTATTGTGTGACTAGAAACTTAGTCACGGTGAGGCAATATCACTATAAATATATAATTGGGTGCTTTGGAGACGGCACAATAATCATGCGATGGAATTATATACATATATATGATATACATACATATAAAAAATGACAGTAAAGACATTTATAATGTGACAAAAGATTTGTTTCAAATAAATGCTGTTTTTTGAATTGATATTTCAAAATTGATAAAAAAAATGTTTCTTGGGCAGCAAATCAGCATATTAGAATGATTTATGAAGGTTCATGTGACACTGAAGACTGGAGTAATGATGCTGTTCAGCATAAATATAAAAAGTTCAGCTTTTCATCACATGAATAAATTACATTTTAAAATATATTGAAATAGAAAACAGCTGTTTTAAATTGTAACAATATTTCATATTACTGTTTTTACTGTGTTTTTAATCAAATAACTACAGCCTTAGTAAGACTGTTTATTCAAAAACAAATCTTACTGACCCCAAACCTTTGAAGGGTAGGTTGTATATATTTTCCAAGTGACCTGCAAAATTAATGATTTCCTGATTTTTGACAAGCATACTACTCTTACTATCATGCATTAAGTAGCATAAGTAGCATGCTATTCTTAATTTAGCTACTGTTTTCAAACAGGTTTCTCGCAATTCGTCACCATTGTTTTACCTAATGTTGGTCAGGTTTTTGGTCAATCTCTCTCTTCCTTCGACTTGCTCCCTTTATCAGGGGTTGCCACAGCGGAGTGATCCGCACAACCGATTTGGAACAGGTTTTACACCGGAAGCCCTTCCTGCCACAACCCAGCCCTGAGAGTGCACTAGGTTTTTGGTCAATAAGCTGTTCAAAAAAACTTTAAGTAATAATAGTAATGATAAAAATGTATGATATGCACCCACTGAATGAAATGAATAACCTCACTGTCGCATGACAGACTTCATTTTTAATTTCACAAGCAATTCTCAGGAGGCCCGCATATCACGATTTGCGATTGTGTCAAATGCCAGAGTTCAAATTCCAGATCAACCATAAACCTAATCTGAATCCACATTAAAATTTTGTGCACATTTAAAGCAATCGAGTTATTCCACCAAGCCATGAGGCATTCGAGAAGACACACTTAGACAGCTTTTATAATAGTGATTCTACATCTGCAAAAGATTTAAGGGGGGTGTGACCAGGATTTCCACTTAACTCCAGCGAGGAGCATACCAGCACAGCACTCAATTATCTCCGACAAATTCCAGTGATTCATTGTCTTATCAGGGAAATTAAAGCAATTGCCTATCTGTCTCCTCTTTTCAAAGAATTGCCAATCTGCAGGAGACTGAGCTTAAGCGCACATCACAGGCACATGGACTTGGCATCCTCTCCATCGCTTTTATCTCGTAGTCTCAACCGTATCAAAGATTGGAAGCGACTCCATAAACAGAGCTAGGGAGGGATAAAGGGTTTGTTCATCTGTGTCCTCAGCCAAACGCAGAGGCCCATTGATGAGCCATGTGGCTTTTAGATAGTCCGTTGATATCAGTTCCAAAACGCAAAGAAGAGGCAGAAAAATAAAACATATAAATGTCTTGTATGATTGTGAGTGACTCTGACATTTACGCAGTGTGAGGCATGCCGGCAGTTGTGGCGGTTACCCCTGTGTGACCCGAAGGGAAAATAAAATGAAGCTGAGAAAATAGACGAGATATACTATTCTATAGGTGCATGTATTGTAGCAAAATGTGTTAAAGATAAAGTGAAAGATTAGGTCGTGATGGGAAGTCCAACTCATTTCCACAAATCTGTTCTTTTGAACAGTTTAGTGGTTCTTTCAATCACCATGTGGTCGCTGACATTGTGGGATATTACATGTTCTGATACATTAATGTAAAGCCACAAAGGCAATTATTAGCAATCTTTGTTGGTTGTCGCACCAGTAACCTCAAGGTCACAGGTTTGATTCCCAGAAAATGCATGAACTGATAAAAGTGAATACATTAAGTGCAATGTGCCTGCCAATTATAAACAGTTTTTTGGAAGTTTTATTGATAATAGTGCTTGTTATAATTTCATGTGCAGCCATAATTTTAAAACAAAGTAATTTAGAAATGTAAAAAAAAAATAATAATAATTTATATTTACAATAAACTAGGTGTTTTTCATGTATGATATAATAAAAAAAAATCATAAACATATTTATATTTACTTTTCATTCATAGCTATTTGGCTATTAGTAACTTAAATAAGTAACTTATTTCTTACTTTAAAAAAAAGACTGACTCAAAAGATCTGATTCTTGGTTGAATGAGTCAGTAAATTGACTCAAGAACTACTCAGAATGATTCAGTTGACTCAAGAATGATTCAGTCCTATTTGTGAATATACCATTTAGACAGGTTTTGTGAACCGCCTCTACCATTTCTTTGAAGTGGCATGTCTGAAAATTATTCTTTCACAAAGAAAGTTTTGCTATAAAGATGGCAATCTGATCAAAATGAATACCTTGAATGCAACGAGAGTCACTTTAGATAAAAGCCTCTGCCCAATATTGTTTTTTTTTGTTTTATCAATAATGGTTGTTACAATAATTGTTATAACTTCATGTTCAGCCCTGATTTAGCACATAAAAACAAAGACATTTTGAACCTACAAATAATTTGTATTTACAATAAATAATTACAAATGTCTTAATAAAATATTGTCTATTAAAATCAGCTGTATCATTTGTGCATTTTTATTATTCAATCAAGTCATAAATGTCATTTCCAGCATGTCCAGTAACTTGTTCCTACCTCCTCAATAAAACTGATTCAAAATAAATTATTCTTGGTTGAATGACTCAGTGAGTTGACTCAAGAATGATTTAATCCTATTAATACATATCTCATTCAGAAAGGTTTTGTGAACTGCCTGATCTTTTACATTAAAAAGTGTGAAAAAATGATTATTTCATAAAACAAGCACCGCTTTTCAGATAGTAATTTTGTCATTTTAAAATATACTTATGATGTTCTGTACATTTTACATCTGTTTCAGTCTGAAATGTAAATTTTTCTCTCACCACCCAAAATTCTTAGGTGATGTATTATTATGATGATGACAATGAAAATGACATTTTCCCACAACTTCTGGAGTGAATTCTTTTATAGAACAGTTTGTTTTTAGCTGTCATGTCTATATGTGTGTTCTTTCACAGACTTTCACCCTGATAAACACTTACTGTGCAAATAGTGTTATAACTCAAAATACCCTGAAAGCAGAACGGGAGAAATCTGTGACCGAAATCCATTGTCACAGGCTCAGACAAGTGGCAGCTGTTGGCACGAAAAGTTGCGGATGATGCAGAGGAATAAAGAATTGATATTCCTGGCAGAAGAAGACCTCTCAGCTCCAGGGAGCAGAACGAAAAGGTCCTCATAAAAAATTAAGAACCATCTGAAATGCAGCCTGAAGCGAAACTTGGGCAGGCGTCCGAGTAAGTGAACAGGAAGGGAAGTCATCAGAAAGTCTGTCAAGGTGTGTGTGCCAGTGCTGTTTTATGTGTTGGCACAGAAGACCCTGTTTGTAGTATGCAGCGTGATAACACTGTGTTATAGACATTGCTTTTGATAATTATCCTTTATATCCTGGCAAAAATAACACAATAAGAAGAAAGTAAACCTATTAAAATGCTGCTTAATCACATTTAGAAACCATTTTCGTGCAAATGGCAGCAGCCTCACATGATGAAGGTACCTTTCAATATTCACTTCCAATTGCATGTCAATATCCTGTATAACCTGCAGGCTATAATAGCAAACCACCAACAAATAGACAAGTTCTGTAATGAAAACCAGCAGCAAGGATACTTAGGCCCAATCCCAATTCAATTTTATTCCCCTTCACCTGCACCTACGCACTCGAAACAGAGTGTCAAGGGGCACGGATGAAAATATTCCCCTAAGAAATGGGACACAACTACTACACCATTACACGTCACCATACGTTGTCGTCGCTAGCTCCTACAACACACACACACACACCATGGTCTGTCTGAATACTGGTGTGCATTAGGCATTTAATTACCCTTCTGTATTAATGTGCTGCTTCTTTGACACACACACATACACACACACCAGAGATCATGCAGCGCACCCACAAACAAAATGAGGTTGCTAGCTGTGCTTGTTTAATAATTATTTATTTATGATACACCTTCAGTGTTTCCCACAGACTTACACTTATTTGGGGTGGCGTATTTATGCAAATTCCTTCTCTGCCAGCAGGAGGCGCTGTGGGAGCAGGCGAGATAGAGGTTTCCTCGGTAACTGCTGTAATCAAATAAGCACTGCGCTCACAAACACTGCTTTATTAGGCATTACAGGCAAGACGAAATGAAAATGACATCCATAATTTTCTGAAGACAGTCGGTTTCCTTCAGAAATACAGTGATATAAAAAACAACCGCACTGGGTTTCGACCTTGACACGTGCAGCGCTAATGTTTATTCGACACAAGTCAAAGCCTTTTGGAAAAAAATCTATTGTGGCAGTTCAGTTTGATATTGTGGGGGCCGCCAACACTCAATCAATGTATGGGAAACACATAGTTGTAAGTTTGTGCCTATAATTGTTTTTTTGTTTATTGTTTGTTTACCCTCCGTGAGAACGGTGCGTCGGAATTAATCAGCGTTTGCCTCAGGCTTAAATACTGTCCATTTTCCTATCGGAGGAATTGTTGGCACGGCCGAATGATACGAGGAACGCCTGTTTCACACATACTCCGTCTGCAGTGCGTATGCGGTCCGAGTGTGTTACGTATGCGGTGCAGGAGCAGCATGGACTCATTGTGCTTTCACACAGGAAGCGTTTGCAGTCTGTTCATGATCCGCGGCTATTTAACACAAACACAACATTTATCCATTATTTTGATTTCAAATTCAAACATAGTTAGCCTATACTGAGGGGTTTTTTCAGCATTGTGATCTCTTTTATCACAGTACAGACACAATCGCAACAGACATATTCAGTTAAACTCATTAATAAAACAGTTGTATGAAATTCATTTGGCTTGAGATTGTATATTAAGTTGCTCAAGCAAGTGTAAACACATTTGAACACAGCATATAGATTTCTTGTGTTAGGTTATCACAAATATTTTAAATTAAATCTTACCACTGACAGAAACAGTTGGCTCTCGTGCCTTTTACATTTAAATCTTTATTACAAACAAATCTTTGTTTGAAGGGCTATCTGGCCCTTCCACCTACCGCTATCCCTCCAACCAAAAGAACAACACCCCTACCCCTTCACATGAACGGCAAAACATAGGGTGGTAGGTGTAAGGGGTAGAAATGGGATTGGGCCTTAGACAAAGTCCAAAATAGGCTCATTGGAAAAACATGCCTCTACATACATTTTTGCAAAACTTGTACCAATATACAAACTGAATATACATAGCTGAAATGAACATTAGTCACAGTAAAACACCACCAACTTTTATTCCTTTTCAAGCAAATTATGACTTCACTATGGCTTTTCTGACATAGTAAACTTGCTCAGTAGCCTACCTGGTGCACCACTGCAGTTGAAAGGCAGAGCGCTGGGGTTGCAGTCCTGTGAAACACAAGTCACCATTAAAGACTTGTAGAAGAAAGCTAAAATGCCATATTTGCTTCGCAAATGTTTTTTATCTCATGTTTGCTTTTGTTAGCACTATCATTTAGGTTTAGGGTAGGGTTTAGTGTAGGTGCGACATTATTTTCAAACTTGATAGAGCATTAACCTTTTACTAGACAATAACGTAACAAAATATTGCTAGATTCACATTCATCTGTTTCCAAAAAAATCGAAAGCCCTTTTAGTGCCATTCGCTGCACAATGTGCAAGCGTGTAAGAAGCAATGTAATATTGTTTTGCAGAAATGTTGCAACAGACAAGTTTGTCAAATGAGCCTGTATTGGACTAGTCTGGTGTTGCCAGACCTTCAGACTGACAGCAGAAGGTTTTGACTCCAACTCTACTTTCATTGGCCATAGACCAGGGATCTCCAAACCCTGCTCCTGGGCTGCCGTTCAGCCCTGACAAAAATGGTGCAAAACGTTTTTTAAATGGAAACGATGGTGCGTTGAACACCCTGTTCTGATGATGCAAGAGTTGCAACTATGGCAGCTGAGAAGGCCATTCTTTGTGTTCTTTTTGAAGAATTTTCGGAGCCTGATGAAATTGGTATAAATACGTGTTTAATACTGCAATATACGCTCGATGTTACAGTCACTGCTCTTGCCGTCCAGAATAAAAGAGAACACCCCAATCAAATGAAGGGATTTGTGGAAACTGTGGTTCCTATTTATTGTGATCCAAAACTTGGGCCCCTTTTTTCGGCCCAAACATTTCAGGATGAAAAGACAAACATTTTAGGTGAAGGATAATCCACTTCTTACCTCCAAGACTGTGTTATGATCTATATGACCTTATTATTTTTTAATATAGTATAGGCTTATCATTATTGCTGATCACTGTTGTTGTGCTATGATATTGTAATATTTACCATTATATAATCAGAGCAGTATAGAAAAGTTTATGAAAGTGTCACTCCATAATACAATAGCAAAATATATAAATATGTATAGCATTTTTATGTTACATTAATCAGTGTCTAGCACACCTTCCTAAGGAAGGATATGGACCAGAAGACATTGTAATTACTAAATGATATTTAGACAGACTTAAAGAAGTTCCAGATCTATACTTGTGCCCTTATTATTTCAGTTATTTTGCCTTTAATGTAAATAAACATGTGCAAACAATATACTTGCTCTTGTGAATTTATTTGGATGTTAATTACATTGTGCGAGCTGTCTTTAGTCATAGTTTGTTTGGTTCAATGTCTTGTTTAGAGGATAGTGAAAATGTAAAGACAATGTCCTTACAATAACAGACCAGAATACAACCAATAAATCATTCATTCAAGAACGTTGTGCAAGTTTACTGCAACAATAGTGCAGAGTCTATGCCAGGTGTCTTGAACCCTGCTCCTGGAGAGCTACCATCCTGCAGATTTCAGCTCCAACCCCAATCAAACACACCTGAACCAGCTAATCAAGGTCTCTGGGGTTGCTTGATAATTACAAGCATATGTGTTAGAGCGTGGTTAGAACTGAAGTCTGCAGGATTGTAGCTCTCCAAAAGCACAGTTGGAGATCCCTGGTCTTTGCCATGAACTTAACAAACTTTTGAAAATCCAGCGTTTAGTTGATCTCATTGTCACAGTCGTACAAAATAATGACTTTCTTCTTCCATGAGGTGGTTTGGCATCATGGCAGCTTTGTTTCAAGGTGGACTGTTAAAGAATGCGACACATCAGATGACTTCAAAATTCTTTAAGAGTTTCCCATTTTGTGTGTCTTTTAGTAGGTTTCAGGCATTCAGACGTTCATTACTCTTCGGTCTTCTTTGGAAAGCACCCTCGGAAAGCCATTTTCAGTCATGCATGTACAGCTCCTGTCTAACTGAATAGGGAAATAACCAAAATCTCACAAACTGGTTGCCAAACTCTAATTTCATTGAAATATCTCAAAACAGCAATAAAATCTGAAATGAATAGTATCATAAATGTTGTTTATGATAATAACACTAAAAAACAGTTCATTTTTAAATTGGTCGAGCCAATTTGAGCCAAAGACTGAGTACAAGTTTCTTATAAAAACCAAATGGAGACTTCGCTGATTAACATCAGTCTCTGACCTAGGTCCACCAGCTGGACGATGCATCAGAAAGACCGAGTTTTGCTGGAGAACAGCATGGCTGGTCCATTAGCCAGACCAACATGAATCCAACACAAACCAGCCTGTTCCAGCAAGGAAATTTATGCTCGTCTAAGTTGGCCTTTTAAGGGTGTTGGTCATGAACTCTTTCAATTTATAACCAGCTATGCTTACATACTGTTCCATTCCAATAGTGTACAGCAGAGTTCTTGTAGCTCATGCAGTATGAATCTAAACTGGTCTGTCCTGATGAATGACACTGTGGAGATTAGGCAATCAAAACAGAAGCATTTACTTATAGTAGCCTTAAAGGTACAGTAGCAAAAATGAATTATCTTAATCATGAAAGTCGGAAAGGGTTAAAACTGGTGATACGAACTAAACTATGAGTGTTATACAAGTGTGGCCCCTTGATGTCTCATTCATGTGATATTTGCAAATATTCACGCCAATTTTGCCCATCATTACATTCATTGTGTGAGGATCAATGGGCCTATATGATTGGACATGTCTTAGATCCTGGAATTTTAATAACTGCAGGCATTCTCACAGACACCAGACCGGCTGAATGGAGGGGGATGGTTGGTATGTGGAGTGCACGTTTATGCCAATTTAATTGTGTGTTCCTGTATTCTGGGTGAACACAAACTGATGGTTCTGAAATGTTCCAGATTTATGAATTTGGACAGCCGTTTTGTATGTTGCGCATGATACAAAATCCAATTTTAAAATGAACAAATGTAGCCTGTCAGGATGGAATTACCTTAAAGGTGGGGTAAGCGATTTTTCAAAAACGCTTTAGAAAACTGATTTGGGCCGAATAGCAAAACAAACTTGTTGCCAATCATCAGTAAGGGGCGTTTCTACTCATGATGTGGAGGAGAGAATGTTCAGTGAACAGGACGGACATTAGCAAGCCGAGTGACATAAAGATAGAGATGGCGGATAAAAAACAAAAGAGGAAAACGTCTGCAGAACAAAAGAAGGCTTAAGGTAAGAAGTAGAACCCGTGTAAATATCGAATCAGCTTTCCAGCGCTGGAGAGAACTCAAGGAGCGGAAAGCATGCGATCGGACGCCGAGGTTGCTTTGCTTCTCGATAGGTGAGTAACACCGTGTCAGGCGCCGCAAACGAACAACTAAACACTGTCTGTACACTGTGCACAATGTGAACGTGAAATCATTTAAAATTTGTGTCAAGACGGAATAAATAGCAACACAGCAGCAGTTTTTCTGTCGGGGATTTGTTTGGTGCCGCGCACCCCCGCGCCAGCAGTCCTAGGTGGACCATGGATATGTATGTTATATATATATATATCTATGGTGTAGACAGCATCACTGATTATAATGAGTTCCATAGTATTCTGTCGTGCCGTGCCACTCGCGTCCAGTGTAGACAAGGTGTAACATTGGTTTGCTTTGTTTCACAGAACTAATCATTGCCTGGGTTGCGTACATAACGTAGACTAACCATGTTCCGTACACAACGATGTTCCATACAGATGACATTTTAATAAATACTTCCAGGTCATACATAAACTATATATCTGTGTCATCCTTATTTCTCCCTCTTTCACCCCGATCAAGACAGAGACCCACCCGCCGTTTGTTTCAGTGAGATTTCAGTAAGTTTGCTAGGTGCGCCCACTGTGCTTGAAAATGGACGGTGGGCAAGTTACACTTCAAGACTGCAGTTTGGGTGGTGAGACAACTAGAGCAGCGAAAACGTACATTTCTATTTCATTTATGTTTCTCACAGGATGACAGCCTTTATGAAATGAATATTATGTTATCACAAATTGTTAAATATATTACCTTTTGTTGAATAAATGCTTTGAAATGGAAAATTTTAAACTTCGATTGCGGGCGATGACCACTTAGCGCCATTCTCACCTGAGACAGGCCGCAGAGAGTCAGCACATCTGTCAGCACAGACGCTGTTTGCCCATCATCCTGCGTGCAGTGGTGATGTTTATGTTTGTATTGTCTTCAGAAAGATATGAAAATGTTATTCACTAACGTTTCACATGGTTCATGCTTAACTCCCATGCCATAATTAATATCATGACACAATCATGCTTAACTCGCATGGTCCTTTATTAAAGCAGCAATTTACTTACATTTTAATCAAATAAAAAGGTACTCATCTTTCTTATTCGTTTAAATAATGTTTTCTTCAGTTAAAATAAATAAACAGCTCACAGTTGATTATGCGCGCTGTACAGAACACCATTATAAGCCTGTACGGAACACTGTTAACCCTTATAATTTTCCGTACACTGGGGGAGGTGGTACTTTTCCTCACTTTTCTCAAAAACTATTGGTCCTAAAGACATCAATCAAAGTGTGGACTGTATAATGGGTATTCCCCCAGAGAATGATCACACAAACATGCTTGTCTGTCTTTCAATAACGGAGGAGTGGTCGCTGGCGTGCAGCGAATAGCGAAAAGTGTATGGAACATGGTTAGTCTACATGTGTGGGGTGGAGCAATTAAAATAGGGGCGAGACCCTTTTGGGGTAGGGGCGTGTTTGTTTCGGTGATTTCAAAAGTCAACATTGGCTACCAGAAATCGCTTACCCCACCTTTAAAGGACCAGGCCCGCAAAGATGCGAGATTTGGTGAACTCTTCAACATGGCGCCCAGAGGGTGCCATGGCTTTCTTGTTTACAAGGTCAGAGACCAAGTGAGGGAGAATAATAGCTGTTTTGTCTTTAACAGCAAACAAGCTTTTGTGACGCCATTAACTGTGGTGTTCATTAGGACAAACAAAAAGATACTCAACTAATTGCTGTTGAACCCCTCGGCATCCATAAGTTCATCAGTAGGTCTTTCTGATGCATGGTCCAGCTGGTGGACCTAGGTCAGAGACTGATGTTAATCGTATCTCCTCAAAACTGACCATATTAACGTATTTGTTGCTTCATTTTGTTCTCTTTTGGACTCTGAGAGACTCTCAATGACATTTCAATGAATTGAATATAGAGGAGGTTGTTAGATGGTTAATTGTGTCTCACATCCTGGGAATGCTGGTGGGTTTGACCAACCCTATTCCCTCGAAAGAACCACACTACTGATCTACACAAAGGTAAAAGGAAATGCTGTCATGATGTCAACAAAAGCTTGTGGTAAATGGTCTTCATCTTCAACAATGCAAGTACTCAGCAGCACACTTAGCAGGGGACTTTTCTCTAAAGACGAACTGTGGAAGTGCCTCTTCAGAATAAATTTGGAAATAATATATTTAAATATTCTTTATGAAATATGAGAGAAAACAAGGTAGAAAATACTGTTGTTGTTGTTTTTTAAAGTAACATTGTCCAACAGTGGATAATGTTTTAGCTTATATTAGCATAATGACACAAAAAACAATAACACCAGGCATCAGCATTTAAAAAATATATTTTTTTTATTAACACTATCAGACCTATCAAGAGCACATGTATGAATCACTTGGTCAATGCTCTTGTCCTCAATGAGCTGTTAACCACTGCAACTGAATCACTGCATCAGTAAGTTGATTTTGAGAACATGGGGTGTTTCTGAAAAGCATTGTTAGCCAACTATGTTTGCAAGTTTTTTTTGTTACCAACATTGTTCAATGACTTGGTGTGTCCCGAATCCAACAAACATTCACAAACAGCATCACAGAGTGGTGTGGTTGGAACTCCTGTGGTTTAAAAGCAGTGTTTTATGTCAGTATGACATATAGACCTAAATCACGCACTTGAGCAGATAAGCAAGCTAAGAAGTAGTAGAATCTATATCATACAGATTTCATTCTGTTTTATTAAAGCTTGTAGCTGTTGAAGGCCTTTTTGTTAATGAAGTAGAAGGGTGAGGGAAGGGAGCAGCGGAGGCAGCCTCACTCTTAAATAACCCTCTGAGCTAGTGTCTGCTATGGGAGCTGGAGGCCACTGAAAAAGGAAAAAGGGGTAAGAAGTAGCAGGAGGAAGGTCTGAGATGTGAGGGCCTGTGTTGCAAATGGAGGCAGCCTCACGTTTGCTTCAGCTGCTGTAGCTTTAGGCAATGGGAAGGGGGTGGGGTTTGTGATGTCCTAAAGAACCTGTGTAGCCTGCACTGCTAGCGGAGGCAGCCTCACGCTAGCGTCTGCTATGGGAGCTGGAGGCAGCTGAAAAGGAAAAGGTTTAGAAGTAGCAGTGGGAAAGACTGTGATGTAAGGACTTGTGTTGCAAGCGGAGGCAGCTTCACACTTGCTTCAGGTGCAGGCCGCGGGAAAGGGGAGTGGTTTGTGACATTTGACAGGGAAATTATGAAATGCCAGAGTAGCCTGCAGTGTTGCCAATCTAGCCATTTTGATGCTAGATTTAGCAACTTCTCAGACCACCCTAGCAACTTGTTTTCCAAAGCACATAGAAACAAATTTAGCAATTTAAAAATGTATTTGGCAACTTTTAGCATCTTTTAAAAGTGATAAAATGCTAAAAAGACATGCATTTTCCTCATAACCACGCAAAGAAGAAAGTACTGGAAACCTCGCCAAGCAGCACATCGGCTAGAGACTTGGAGAGAGGTGCCTAGCAATACATATCACATGTGAATTAGGTTGCTAGTTGTGCTTGTTCAATAATAATTTCTTTATAATACAACATCGGTGTTTCCCACAGACTAGAGCTACCATCCTGCAGATTTCAGCTCCAACCCCAATCAAACACACCTGAACCAGCTAATCAAGGTCTCTGGGGTTGCTTGATAACTACAAGCAGATGTGTTGGAGCATGGTTAGAACTGAAGTCTGCAGAATTTGTAGCTCTCCAGAAGCACAGTTGGAGATCCCTGGTCTTTGCCATGAACTTAACAAACTTTTGAAAATCCAGCGTTTAGTTGATCTCATTGTCACAGTCATACAAAATAATGGCTTTCTTCTTCCATGAGGTGGTTTGGCATCATGGCAGCTTTGTTTCAAGGTGGACTGTTAAAGAATGCGACACATCAGATGACTTCAAAATTCTTTAAGAGTTTCCCATTTTGTGTGCCTTTTAGTAGGTTTCAGGCATTCAGACGTTCATTACTCTTCGGTCTTCTTTGGAAAGCACCCTCGGAAAGCCATTTTCAGTCATGCATGTACAGCTCCTGTCTAACTGAATAGGGAAATAACCAAAATCTCACAAACTGGTTGCCAAACTCTAATTTCATTTAAATATCTCAAAACAGCAATAAAATCTGAAATGAATAGTATCATAAATGTTGTTTATGATAATAACACTAAAAAACAGTTCATTTTCAAATAGGTCGAGCCAATTTGAGCCAAAGACTGAGTACAAGTTTCTTATAAAAACCAAATGGAGACTTCGCTGATTAACATCAGTCTCTGACCTAGGTCCACCAGCTGGACCATGCATCAGAAAGACCGAGTTTTTCTGGAGAACAGCATGGCTGGTCCATTAGCCAGACCAACATGAATCCAACACAAACCAGCCTGTTCCAGCAAGGAAATTTATGCTTGTATAAGTTGGCCTTTTAAGGTTGTTGGTCATGAACTCTTTCAATTTATAACCAGCTATGCTTATGTAAGGATAAAAGAAACTCAGATACTTTGATCTCCTGAGAAACAAACAATACACTGGCATCTTCAAGACACCCCACAGAGGGGTGGTGCAGGAAACGGCTCTCTCACATATGCATTGGTTCCTCCTCATCCCCTTCCTTCCCCTCACCCATCCTTCTCTTCACCCAGCTCACTCAGAATGGTCAAGAATATAATGTTATATATGAATGCAAATAAGATTTACAGTCATGTTTGGTTTCATTTGAATAGATTCAGGGCGATTGGTACAATGGTCTTAATCTTACAAAAGTAGACTAAAAGATACTTTGATTACTGTAGAGGGTCATTCCATGCAAATTACCTTCTGTTCCCATTAAGGTGTAGACCACCCAGGTCTGGGACCTGGGTTAAATGTAAATTCCAATTGTTGGTACATGCCTCCACTTGGGGGATGTTTTTATCTTGGTTTTGTATTTAAAGGATTGCAGCAAAAGGGTCAGCGCGATTCTGTAGTCAGCGAGCCCGTAGTATGGAGTTTCTCCACACACTTCACACTATGTATTTTTCTAAAAAGGTCAGGTATGCATTTTACTCTTAGATTCGTCTTTGAGAATTTGATGTCTTGTATTGATTTGATATCGTTGAATTGGCTGTGGAGATAATTGGCATAATACATATTTAACTGACTGATAATAAATTGTTAAATTTGATTTATTCTGACTTACTCTGAAATTATTTCCTCAAGTAGAATAAGTGAAGGCTTATGTTTCCGCAAAACTGCATCCAGGGCTACGTGCATACTAGATGACTAACCGCTGGACCTTAGTTTAAGTTGTACTCAGTTACGTTAACCATGTATATGATTTCAGAGTTAATTAAGTTGTACGTAGTTATACTAACTATCGGGGTCTAGACTAAGGGTCTAGAAAACCGCTGATTAATGCTTGGAGTATTAATTAAGTTGTACGTAGTTATACTAACTATCGGGGTCTAGACTAAGGGTCTAGAAGAACCGCTGATTAATGTTTGAGCATTACATGGGTAACTGTAGGGGGCTAAACAAACCTACTATTTAAGGTATATATAGTATTAGCCACAAACCTCTGAATATAAGGATTAGAATGGCGAGTTTTGTGATCGTGGAGCCCACGCATGGCGGCCGCCGTGAAGCATCCTAAGTAACAATAGATTCCTAACGAACGAGTAAAATACAAAGTAAAGAGTTAATTAGAATAATCGAATGTCAGAATAATCAGAGACCGACAAACAACCGATTTGCCTTTCAACCTAAATTCGAGGTCATACTAAAATGGAGTCAGATTGAGTTAAACCTAAATTGAATAACTCTGCACGCTGAAAAGACCGAACACGCAAGTGACCTTCATCCGCCACTGGATACCTTCCTTGGGCCATGTGCGCGGACCTTACACTTACATACTGTTCCATTCCAATAGTGTACAGCAGAGTTCTTGTAGCTCATGCAGTATGAATCTAAACTGGTCTGTCCTGATGAATGACACTGTGGAGATTAGGCAATCAAAACAGAAGCATTTACTTATAGTAGCCTTAAAGGTACAGTAGCAAAAATGAATTATCTTAATCATGAAAGTCGGAAAGGGTTAAAACTGGTGATGCAAACTAAACTATGAGTGCTATACAAGTGTGGCCTCTTGATGTCTCATTCATGTGATCTTTGCAAATATTCACACCAATTTTGCCCATCATTACATTCATTGTGTGAGGATCAATGGGCCTATATGATTGGACATGTCTTAGATCCTGGAATTTTAATAACGGCAGGCATTCTCACAGACACCAGACTGACCGAATGGAAGGGGATGGTTGGTATGTGGAGTGCACGTTTATGCCAATTTAATTGTGTGTTCCTGTACTCTGGGTGAACACAAACTGATGGTTCTGAAATGTTCCAGATTTATGAATTTGGACAGCCGTTTTCTATGCTGCGCATGATACAAAATCCGATTTTAAAATGTAGCCTGTGAGGATGGAATTACCTTAAAGGTGGGGTAAGCGATTTTTCAAAAACGCTTTAGAAAACTGATTCGGGCCGAATAGCAAAACAAATTTGTAGCAAATCATCAGTAAGGGGCGTTTCTACTCATTACTGTTATCTAGTTCACACATCACCACTGATGTAAGATTGGAACATTAGTTCATATTTTCCTCCACTTTCATGGATTTAGCAATTGTTGTTATTCATAAAAAGTATATTATACATTTTATAGATGCACTACAAGTCACCCCATAAATAGGTCATCTGTCTGCACTGCAGTGTCATTTGTTTTTTTTCTTCTACTTCTATAATGACTTCTTTAATGAGTTCTACTAATCTTTCAGAAAAATACCACAACCATTTTCCAATAAAGGCCTTTTGCCTCTGAGCATGCATGAGAGAAACAAAAGTTGTTTGTCCTTGTGGGAAACAGGGAGCTCTTCCCATTACTCAAAGGAATTTTATTGGAAATTAGACTAGCGTTCCTGTTAGTCCAATTGAATGCTTCAACCATGTTCCTTGATTCTCAGAAAACATAAAACAACCACTATCACTGAAATCACTGTTGGATTATCATATTATTACAAATGCACAGGCTAGATATAGTTCATAGGGTCCATATAGTGAGCCTAAAAAAATATTGGACACTTGAGCCATACTTAAGAATGTATGAATGTTTTTGCATTAAATAACAACAAATTCAGAAACCAGTATATACTGTACAAAATAAAGATAAAAGTATTTGTACACTTCTTTGTTGTGAACGTGGATAATAAATGTGAGTTACGATAGTAACTAATGTTTGCATAGACGGCATTGTTTGCAAGTTACTTTCAAACCAAGCATCTTTTTGTTGGTCAGTGTGACAAAATTGTGCGGCCAACTTGGACCCGTTGTGAAATCTGCGTGGGGGAAATCCCCAATAGTGTGGATTCCTATTGAAATTACTATGGGAAAAACATATAATTTTAATGAGAATATGACAATTAGTTGATAAAAAAAACAATTATCACTGTTTTTGTGTTACAGAATGTAGTTTTAAGAGGTTTTCAGGCGAGAATGTACTTGTTTATAGTTCAAATATGCAGTTTGTTAATAAAGATGACTTCTATTTGAAAATTTGCTTCGATGTTTTCGGACATGTGAGATCTAGATCGTCTGCCGGCGTTCTCCATTATTGAAGCCGCCCGAGAGCCCCTCACCTCTGTCACGAATCCTGTTCCTGTTCATGGACTTCCGTTCGCTTGCCACCAGAGGCCGCCCTCCCGTTATATATACACTCACACCACACAGACTGTCACACATCACCCTGGACTACATTTCCCATAATTCATTGCACTGATTACGCACTTACCTGCAACCAATCACACACACTTTAAATACAAGGCCCTAACCACTGTTCAGGGCCGAAGTATTGTTCAGCGTATCGCTGTGTTAATGATAGCTACACCACAGAGCCAGTTCCCAGTCCTAGTTCTCAGTCTAGTCTTGTTATACCTGATCGCCTGTTGCCTGATCTTTTGTCTGTTGTGGATTTTCCCTTTGTCTTGCCATTTGGGACTATGTTTGCCTGGACTATTGCTTGTTTGTGGATTACCTATTTTCCTCGCCCTCTGGATTACGTTCACCGTCGTTTGACCCACACCTGTCACTGGATTACTCTCTCGCATTGCCTGTGCTATATCTGCTGTTGTTGTCGACCCTTGCCTGTTTTTGACCACGACTGTTAAATAAAGCTTTGAATATGAATCCGCACAATTTCTCTGTTCTGTCTGTAACAACCTCGGCCAAATCTTCTGGAATTTACCGCTGGCTCAGATGTCTCTGTAGTGGTTAAACATGAGATGTAATTTGTTTTGGGTGAATCTAACAGGCAGTCTTTGGTCTTATTAATCTATTATTTGTTCCAGAGAATATAGTTTTGGTAAAATCTCATGTTATTTTAATTATATACTCTATACTTATGTTATGTATATTATATTATTTATATAAATATTTCTAAATAGACTATATAGAATAGAGGGACACCGGCAAAGGATAAGTATCGCTTCTTAGAGTCCCCCGCCTGCAAGGGGGGATGGGGGTATGTGCGAGTGGGGGCGGGGGGCCGAGAGTCCATGGAACTGTGAGGCCGGTGAGTATTGATATGAGTGACACCTGCACCACCCCGGCCCGTGTCCCTGTCACGCCCCAGTAAGGGGTACCGTGGAAAAACCGGGTCTGGGTCCAAATGCAGGTGAAAACCTCTTTATTCCAAACAGAAAGGCCAACAAGGCAAAACAAAAACAGGTCTAGGAACGACGAACACCATTACATACATAATACAGCCAGCACGAGTGGTGAGTGAGAGGAGAAGATATAGTCAGTGACAACGGGGCACAGCTTAGGGTGAGTGTGATGAGTGAGTGACTGCACCGGTGTGTGGAGTTTGGGGAACTAGTGTAATGAGTGAACAGGTGTATGGGGTTTGGGGAATGGGAGTCCGGGAGCTGGCGCCCTCTGGAGGAGAGAGGGAGAACACCAGACGCCAGACCCTGACAGGACTCCTCCTCTAAGGAACGGCTTCCAGACGTTCCCGAGTGCCCAACCAGGGGAACGACAGAGCGGGGGTGGAGTAGGAGGAGGCATGGGGGGCCCGGGTCTGTGTGATAGAGGGGGACCTGGGGACTGGGGCAGAGCCAGTGGGATGGGCACGCAGGGCAGAACCAGCGGCCACCACAGCGGTGCGTCTGGTGCTGCCTCCCCGGAACCGGCAATGGCGGGCTCCGCCGCCTCGGGGGCCTCGTGAGCGGACATCGCCGCCTCGGGGACATCGTGAGCGGACACCGCCGCTTCTGGAGCTTCGTGAGTGGACACCGCCGCCTCGGGAACATCGTGGGCGGACACCGCCACCTCGGGAACATCGTGGGCGGACACCGCCACCTCGGGAACATCGTGAACATCGTGAGCGGAAACCGCCGCCTCGGGAACATCGTGAGCAGGCACCGCCGCCTCGGGAACTCGGTCGACAACCCGCCGCTTCCCTTCCGGAAACTGAGAGCGGACAAAACCGCCGGTCCGGAAACTGAGAGCGACACCGCCGCTTCCGGCAACTGAGAGCGGACACCTGCCGCTTCCCGGGAAACTGAGAGCCGTACCCAGCCGCTATTCGCGGTAAAGCTTATAGCGGACAAAACACCGCCGCTTCCGGGAAACGAGAGCGGGCAACCAACCGCCGCCTCGTGGACATAGTGCGCGGGCCCGCCGCGCCTCGGGGACATCGTGGCGCGGCGCACCGCCGCCACGGGGACATCGTGCTCCGGCACCGCCTCCTCGGGACTCGTGCGCGGCACCGCCGCTCGGGACCTCGTGCGGCGGTCACCGCCTCGCCTCGGGGACCTCGTGCGCGGCACACCTCCGCTCGGGGACATCTGCGCGGCACCGCCGCCTCGTTGACATCGTCGCGGTGCACCGCCCGCCTCGGACAAATCGTGCGCGGCGGCACCGCCAGCCTCGGGCGAACTGGGCGTGCACCGCCCGTCCTCGGAAAATCCATTAATACTACGCTGACCACGCCGCTCGCCACCGACATCAGCAGGGGTTCCTGACGCTGCTTGTCAGCCCAGGCGCACCGGGAACTGCGTGAGTACTGGGTGGCGGCCGACGAGCCTCTGCCCGCCCCTGGTTTCCGGTTCCGGGGAGCCTGTCAGGGTCTGGCGTCTGTGTTCTCCCTACTCTCCTCTCCAGAGGGCGCCAGCTCCCGACTCCCATTCCCCAACCCATACACCTGTTCACCAATCATTACACTAGTTCCCCAAACGCCACACACCGTTGCAGTCACTCACTCAGCACACTCACCCCTCAGCTGGCCCCGTCTTCACTGACTATAAATTTTCCTCTCACTCACACTCGGGCTGGCTGTATCTGTCACGCCCAGTAAGGGAGCACCGTGGAAAAATGGGGTCTGGGTCCAAATGCAGGTGAAAACCTCTTTATTCCAAACAGAAAGGCCAACAAGGCTAAACAAAAACAGGTCTAGGGACGACGAACACCATTACATACACAATACAGCCAGGCCGAGTGGTGAGTGAGAGGAAATTATATAGTCAGTGAAGACGGGGCACAGCTGAGGGTGAGTGTGATGAGTGAGTGACTGCACCGGTGTGTGGAGTTTGGGGAACTAGTGTAATGAGTGAACAGGTGTATGGGGTTTGGGGAATGGGAGTCCGTTAGCTGGCGCCCTCTGGAGGAGAGAGGGAGAACACCAGACGCCAGACCCTGACAGTCCCACGGAGGAGCTCCATAAGGATAAAAGGAGGAGTTATGACAGTGAAAGACGAGAGAGGACCAGACCTGGACTTTATTTTGTGTTTTGTGTTTTGTGTGCGGCAGTCGTCCCAGCGTATGTTTTGTGTTCAATTGTTGAACGTTTCACAGCGGTTTCCCGCTCCTCTTCTCCCGATCTACACTGTATAGTATTTAGAAAGTTTTAGCTTTTAGTTTTGGATCGGTTTTTAGTTGTTTTAATACTACAACTGATTGCTTCTGTTGTCCTCATTTGTAAGTCGCTTTGGATAAAAGCGTCTGCTAAATGACTAAAAAATTAAAAAATAAATATAAAAATATATCAGTGCCTTTGTTTTGTCTTAAGATGCACACCAGTAAGTTTTGTTTATAAGAGACGTTACTTAAATGTCCTAATTGAACTAAGGCCTAATCCTGGCTTAGTCTAAACCCTGTCTGTGAAACCAGGTCATTGTGTTTTAACATTAATTAAAATTTAATTTAGTGATTTCACTGCGTACCACTAGAGGGAGCCTGAGTACCACTAGTGTACTCCCCCCCCCCCACCCCCCCCCCCCCCCCCCCCCCCCCCCCCAAAGGCCCCCCAGGGGCCCCCCCCCCCCACCCCCCCCCCCCCCCCCCCCCCCCAACCCACACCCCCCCCCCCCCCCCCCCCCCCCCCCCCCCCCCCCCCCCCCCCCCCGTACCACACTTTGAGAACCACTGTGTTACACATTAAACAAATCTAGAAAAACTGAGCGACAATATTGCTACATTAAACTCTGTAAAATGTTAAATTGGCTCCCCCCCACTCCCCCCCGCAGTGCCATGCACTCAATGCCTCATCTGCGGCTATTCTAGGCGCACATTATTACTGAATTTGAAGCGCGTTAACTGTATGACTTCATTGGCGCCGGCACAACTATAGGTTAAAGAGATTAAGATACAGGTACACGTTAACAGGTTAAAATATCAGTTTTGATGTTAATATTTATTCATGATACTGTTGAACTTGACAGTATTTTCTCTCTTGTTATTTCATAGGGAGCTTCCTTAAAAAAAAGTTAATTTGGCTGATTCCCCAAGGTTTCTATAGATATCACAATATACTGATATTGTGAATTCTTTTGGCCACAATAACCGTAGTGGGAAAAATCTAATATTGTGACAGCCCTATTCACAGTAAAACATTAGTTTTAATGTCCACTGAGGAAAGCTGTACTATGTAAAAAGTTGTACTATCCTTTCATCTGTGATTTCCAGTTACAGCGCTGCTCAATGCATTTGTTGGCTGCATCTTACAAGAGCTGATTCACAATTCATGGGCTACATCCTACGAAGGCCTCATTTGAAGGCTGATTGCGTCACGGCGGCGCAACGAAGGCTGTCCCAATTAAAAGGCTGCATCCTACGAAGGCCTCATTTAAAGGCCGATTGCGTCACGGTGGCTCGACGAAGACCGTCCCAATTCACGATGCATCCTCCGAAGGCTACATTCCAAGGTCGATTACGTCACCGTGGCGTGACGAACGCTGCCGTAATTTGAACGCGACTTCAAATGCACCCTTCATTTCTCCGGCAAATTAAGGATTCAACAGATGGATTCTTCGCAGCCTACCCCATCCCAGAATTCATAGCGTGCCGGAGGGGATGGGACTTTTATTCAAACAAAATAGTGGGTGGTGGTTCTGTGGCGGCCGACGAATACACATATAAATGTAAGTATTGTGTTTTAATTTACTCAAATAGCTAGCAAAACAAATGTTAAAAGTCAGAGGTCTTAAAAAATTTGAAGTTAGACTAACAATGTTACCACTGAACAGATTAATTTGTTAGGTGGTCTGATCGAATTATTAAATTAAGGTCTGAATATGATAATTCTTTTACTGGGGGCAAAAACTCAAAAACAAGCCAGCATGGCTTGGAGGTAAGCTTTTGCCCATTTGTAATATTTCCAATAGGACCTCTTGTGTAGACAACAATTAGCCCTCAGCCTATATAAAGCCCACAACAATAAGACAAGAAGTACATAAGGCTACTTAAGTAGATAAATCTTTCACTTGTATTTTTATTTTATTTTTTATTTGTATTGTTTTGTACTGCTGTCATGCAAGATATGTCCACAAATGTTTTAGGCAAATTTGATGATCTAGAAATGATTTCTGGAGTATTTTGTATGCATGTCCTGCTGTGTCATATTGTTACAGAGGAGGCTCCCTTACCGCCTCCTCCGCACCACCAGAGGGAACCGTCTCCCAAATATTAGACATTTCCATTCGGACTCCAATTCCCATCACCCCTCATGCCTGGGACTGATTAATCATCCACACCTGCACCTCATATACAAACACATATAAACTACTCACACACACGGACTCTCTGCGAAGTCTTGATTTGCTCCGGCTGTCATTTCCAAGCGTTTTACCCGTGTTTGATTTTCCGTGCATCTGTTATTGGACTGTTTCCCGTTACTCTGATCGTTATCTGCCTGCCCCGACTTGGATTGTTTCCCCTGGACTCTGATTGCTTACCCCCTGCCCCGATCTCTCGCCTGGTACTCGACTCTGTCTCAGCCTTGTCTCTGCTGTTCTACCTTGCCGGTATTTGACCTTGTATTGTCTGACCATTCTAATAAAAGCTGCTAATGGATCCACACGCTTCTGACTCGTCACAACAGAAGACTTCGCCACACAGCGATCCAGCAGCGGTCGTGCAACTATCTTCAGAGCTAGCGGCACAGGCTTCACAGCTCGCTATGCACCAACACCAGCTCAATCGGCTTACGACTTTAACTGAGGAGCTGCTCAAAGCACTGCTAGGGGTCAACCTAGCGTCACCCGCAACCGCCTCTCAACAGCCGCCCACTCACAGTAACCCTCCACCATCTCAGGCACCCCCAATCAGTCCACGACTTGCTTTCCCCGAAAAATTTGATGATGAACCTGCCAGATGCAAGGGCTTCCTACTCCAGTGCTCGCTATTTGTTAGCCAACAGCCCTCGCTGTACCCCACAGACTCTAGCCGCATTGCATTTGTTTGCTCATTACTCACTGGGAAGGCCCTGGAGTGGGTCACCGCTGTTTGGAGGATGGATGGTTTGTCATTTCCCACCTTCAATGCATTTCTGCAACATTTCCGTGATGTGTTCGAACATCCGGCCGAGGGGATGAGTGCGGGTTAACTGTTAACTCTCTCGCAGGGGAGAAAGACCGCTGCCGAGTACACCCTGTCCTTTCGAACCCTCGCGGCTCAGACTACATGGGTCGAGGACACGCTAAAGCTCTTGTTTCGGAGGGGATTGAATTTAGAGCTTCAATCAGAGCTGGCCTGCCGGGATGAGGGAAAGAGTTTGAGTGAGTTCATTGAACTTGCTATCCAGATAGACAATCTGATCCGCTCTCGACGCTCCACTCAAGCCATGCCCCGTTACATGCCTGAAACCACGACCGCAGCCGAACCCATGCAGTTAGGATTCACTCACCTCACCTCTGAGGAACGCGAACGCCACATGCAGAACCGACTTTGTCTCTATTGCGGTCAGGCTGGACACATGAAGATCTCCTGCCCGGTCCGTCCATCTTCCAGTTCTCGATCGGTGAGCGTCAATTCCCATAGTGCAACTCTTGCATCAAGCATTAAATTACCGGCCAAAATAGTCAAGACAAGATAATTACCACTACTGCTCTGTTGGATTCTGGAGCAGCCGGGAACTTTGTGTCATATGAATTTGCTGCACAACATAAACTGAAACTAACCCCCTGTAACTCTCCCACGGCAGTGGAGGTGCTAGACGGCCGCCCTCTCGGAGAGGGAAAGGTTCTACGCATCACAGAAGAAGTCAAATTGCAAATAGGAACCCTGCACTCGGAATACATCCGATTCTATGTCATTCACTCGCCCAATCACTCTATTATTCTCGGATTACCCTGGCTGCGCACACATAATCCACGCGTCTCTTGGAGAGAGGGAGAGATTCTTCAGTGGGACGTTACTTGCCATGATCATTGTCTCTCAAAAATTCCCCGAGCTTCCAGTCATGCACCTTCCCCGCCTGTCCAGAGGACAGACAATCTGAACCTGCCCCCAGAGTACTCTGATCTCACCGAGGCGTTCAGTAAAAAGAAGGCATCTCAGCTCCCCACTCACCGATCTGTCGACTGTGCCATAGACTTAATGCCTGGTGCCAATCCTCCTAAAGGTAGAATTTTCCCTTTGTCACAACCAGAGTCCGAGGCCATGAAACGCTACATCGAGGAGGAATTAGCTAAAGGATTCATCCGCCCCTCAACCTCTCCCGTGTCAGTCGGGTTCTTCTTCGTAAAGAAAAAGGATGGAGGTTTGCGGCCGTGCATTGATTACCGTGGCCTCAATGACATCACTGTTAAGTTCCGGTATCCATTACCCCTAGTCCCAGGCGTGCTCTAACAGCTTCGCCGGGCCAAGTATTACACCAAGCTAGATCTACGCAGTGCCTACAACCTGATTCGTATCCGAGAGGGAGATGAATGGAAGACGGCATTTTCGACCACTAGTGGGCACTATGAATACTTGGTTATGCCCTTCGGCCTTGCCAACAGTCCATCAGTCTTCCAGTCGTTCATGAACGACATCTTCCGTGACATGCTCGACAGATGGGTAGTCGTGTACATTGACGACATACTAATTTATTCAAACACTCGGGAGGAACACATTCGTCACGTCAGATCAGTGCTGAAACGCCTTGTGCAATACCAACTCTATGCCAAAGCTGAAAAGTGTGAATTCCATCAGACTAGCATCTCGTTCCTCGGTTACGTGATCAGCCAGGAGGGGGTGGCAATGGACGAGAGGAAGGTTAAAGCGGTTCTGGACTGGCCACAACCTCAAACAGTCAAGGAATTAAAACGCTTCCTAGGTTTTGCAAATTTCTACAGGCGATTTATCAGAGACTTCAGTGCAGTCGCCGCCCCCCTGACAACCATGACCAAACGTCACGCTGCCAGAGTGAGTTGATCACCAGAGTCACGGCAAGCATTCAACGGACTAAAGACTCGGTTCACTTCCGCACCCATCCTTCGACACCCCGACCCAGAGAGCGAGTTCATAGTGGAGGTCGACGCCTCTAACACAGGGGTAGGGGCTATACTGTCTCAACGTCATGGCACACCCGCAAAGATGTATCCGTGTGCCTTTTTCTCCCGCAAACTCACAGCCGCGGAACGGAATTACGACGTGGGCAACCGCGAACTTCTCGCTATAAAGTTAGCGCTTGAGGAATGGCGTCATTGGCTGGAGGGAGCTGCTCTTCCATTCATCGTTCTCACGGATCATAAGAATCTTGAGTATCTGCGCTCAGCTAAGCGGCTAAACCCCCGACAGGCCAGGTGGGCACTATTCTTCACGAGGTTTCGGTTCACGGTGACATACCGGCCAGGCACCAAGAATACCAAGGCTGACGCTCTCTCTCGCCAAACTGAAGAAACGAGCCATCCCATCTCCCACGACAATATCATTCCCGACAAATTACTCTTGGCACCAGTACAATGGGATATCATGATGGAAATTGAACATCTTAATCTTCAAAATCCGCCACCTCCTGAATGCCCGGCAAACCTCACCTATGTCCCTGAAGCCCTTCGACCACGACTGCTAACCCAAGTACACGTAACGCTCAGTTCGGGTCATCCTGGAATCACTGCCACAGAGAATTTACTCAGGAACCAATTCTGGGGGTCCACATTGCTGACTGACACAACCAAATTTATCCAGAACTGCATCACATGCAACACATCCAAATCCCCTAGACAGCTTCCAGCCGGTTTGCTAAATCCACTACCTACCCCACACCGACCTTGGTCTCACATTGCCATCGATTTCATCACCGACCTGCCCAATTCTCAAGGTAACACCACTATACTCACCATTGTCGACCGATTCTCCAAAGCCTGCTGTCTGATTCCGCTGCCTAAACTCCCCACATCCTTCGAAACTGCTGAACTACTTTGTAATCATGTGTTCCGTTTCTACGGATTACCCGATGACATAGTGTCCGATCGAGGACCCCAGTTCACTTCTAGGGTATGGTCCGCCTTCTTCAGGCATCTCAATGTAAACATCAGCCTCACGTCCGGTTATCACCCCCAATCCAACGGGCAAACCGAGCGCCTAAATCAGGAGGTGATACGATTCCTAAGATCCTACTGCCAACGACAACAATCTGACTGGAGCAGGTACTTGCTATGGGCCGAATATGTCCAAAACTCATTGAGGAACCCCTCCACCGGTATGACCCCTTTCCAATGCATCCTGGGCTTTCAACCTCCACTGTTTCCCTGGTCTGGCGAACCCACCGAATTACTTTCCGTCACAGATTGGTTGCAACACAGCGAGGAGGTCTGGGACCGGGCACATACTCACCTACTTCATGCCGTAGGGCGTCAAGAACAACAAGCTAACCGACATCGACGTTCCGGTCCAGAGTACACACCGGGCCAATGGGTATGGCTCTCGACCAAAGATCTCCGCCTCCGGCTACCATGTAAAAAGCTCAGTCCCAGGTATGTTGGTCCCTTCAAAATTTCTAGACAAATATCTCCAGTATCAATTCGTTTGGAACTGCCCTCTAATTACAGCATTTCTCCCACATTTCATGTATCACTCCTGAAACCCGCTGGTGGTCCGAGAGGAGAGACGGAGGAGGGGGCCAGACCGCAGACCCCCCTGCCTTTCCTGGTTGATGGCGAGGAGGCGTATCGAGTGCACGAGTTGCTAGACTCCAGACGCCGGGGCGGTACCCTTCAGTATCTGGTCGATTGGGAGGGGTTCGGTCCGGAGGAGCGATCTTGGGTCAACACTAGAGATATCCTGGACCCCACACTCACTGAGGAGTCTCACAGAACGCATCCGGAGAAACCGGCCCCTCGACCCCATGGGAGACCCCGGCATCGTGTGCTTCCTCTCGTCGGGAACCGCTCGCAGGGGGAGGGCTCTGTTACAGAGGAGGCTCCCTTACCGCCTCCTCCGCACCACCAGAGGGAACCGTCTCCCGAATATTAGACATTTCCATTCGGACTCCAATTCCCATCACCCCTCATGCCTGGGACTGATTAAAAAAAAAAAAAAAAAAAAAAAAAAAAAAAAAAAAAAAAGAAAATAATCATCCACACCTGCACCTCATATACACACACATATAAACCACTCACACACACGGACTCTCTGCGAAGTCTTGATTTGCCCCGGCTGTCATTTCCGAGCGGTTTACCCGTGTTTGATTTTCCGTGCATCTGTTATTGGACTGTTTCCTGTTACTCTGATCGTTATCTGCCTGCCCCGACTTGGATTGTTTCCCCTGGACTCTGATTGCTTGCCGCCTGCCCCGATCTCTCGCCTGGTACTCGACTCTGTCTCAGCCTTGTCTCTGCTGTTCTACCTTGCCGGTATTTGACCTTGTATTGTCTGACCATTCTATTAAAAGCTGCTAATGGATCCACACGCTTCTGACTCGTCATAACACGTATATTCTAACCTTAAGATTGCAGCCCTGTCTTAATAAGTCTTTCCCTTTTCTCTTCTTTTAGGTCAGTTCTGGAGAAAATGGGGCTGCTGGGAAACTTAAAAATGAAATGAATTAAGTTTTTCTGTACATTAATTTTGTACAAAGTCATTTGTAAATGAAGCAAAGTAATTGCTGTGCATTCTTTTATTTTTGTATTATAAATTGAAACTTGTAAATAAAAAATAAGTAGTAGTTTTGGAAATTATTTTGGCAAAGCAAGTTTGTAAATGACAATAATTTGTAAATTACAAAAATTCTTCTATACATTTTTTTTGGGGGCATCTAAATTAACATTTTTTTAATGAAAAAAAATTGTTCTATACTGAAAGTACCTTTTACAACTAATTACAAAATAACTTAAATTCAACATCAGAAAATCAACATAAAAATGTACTTAATACATAAAAAAAAATGTTATGTACGCTTTCATTCAGCTGAGCAGGGAGACCCTGGTGGAGCTGCTGGACCTGGACGGGCTGCCACAATAGAGAGCCTGGTACGGCCTCTGCCAGTGTGACATCATCTGGGATGGTCTCCAGAGTGTTTGAGTGCATATTTCCACTGTCCAGCACTGGGACGTTTAGGTTTATCCTACAGTACAGGGGTCTGGTCTGATTTAGGGAAAGACGGAAAGGACTAATTGCGTAGAGCTATGACGTAATTGGTGGAAGAAACATTGAGTTACTTTAGTAAAGTACTTTCAGTAACTACTAATAGTGCATTGAGGAAAAACTGCATGCATTTAAAACCTTAAGTAAAAGTATTATCTTGCATACTGTAATGTACTTAATGTATGAAGAGTAAAAATAAAGGTATGATATGATGGTCTGGCATTAATATTACTGCTGCACTACTGTGTATGTTGCATTTTACTTCTGTATATGTTCAAGGTTGTTACATTTAAAATACCTTATATAATGTTGGGCAGTTTAATGTACAGCAGTGCATCATATTGTAAAAGACCATGTTTTTGTAGTGTTGCTCTCCTGTGAGGAAAAGAAAAAAAACTCAGTACTTCTCATATGCGAATACTTAAAGAATGCATTTAGTTACACTCAACCACTTTGTTATTTGCAAATTAAATGAACAAAGTTTATTGCTAGAATATTAACAAATAGTTGCTAATTACAGCTTCTGAAGGACTCGGACCGGTCTAGACTGTTCTTGTTGCCTAGCAACTGTGACAGCTGCCGTTGACGAGCGGCAGTAACGTTTGTAAGTGGACTTTTTATTTTCAACTGCATAAAACTAAACAGGGTTGAAAACTTATTTAAATATGTTCACCATGGTCCATTTATGTTCCATAATCAAATAATAGAATAAACTATACGTAAATAATATTTGTTAAGAATGTCAACATTTAACCGCTTTATAATATACATATATATTATATTTATGTTATATTATATTTTTCATATCTTACAATATCCCAAGTCGAAACCCAAATCTTCATTTCACTCAAAAACTAACAATTCAGGCTAAGAGCAGCTCTCTCTCGTCTCGCACCGTTGTTATGTGACAGAGCGGCGATCAGGAACTGTCTGGTGGTGCAATCAGGAAATCCCTGCGAAGGATGGACTCGGAGCGTCTTCTGAAGGCAGTCGCCGGATTCCTTCGAAGACCCCCCCTTCGTAGGCGTACTTACGAATTGTGCAGCACGTGTTGTTGAATGTAAAAATAACTTCCTTGTTTACAACTGTTTCAGTCTCTTTCAATATAAAGGTCTTTACTGCTGACTCACTCATAATAACAGTCTCTTGTCACCATCTAATGGAGGAATAATATCACTAAAATTACCTTCACAAACACACACCGTTTCTCAATAATAAATACTATTTTTAAATACTACTATTATTTATATAAAAATATTATTTATTGAATAATACTATTTAATAAACAATAACAACAGCCATCAAGCAATTCAGTCAAAAGTACAAAGGCAGCGCTCTGATATACAGCATTAAAGTTACATAGAATATAGCATGATGAGATTTTGCCCTTTGCCAAAACTTTTTGCTCTGGAACAAATAATAGATTAATGAGACAACAGACTGCCAGTTAGATTTACCCAAAACGATTTATATCTCATGTTTAACCACTATAGAGACATCAGAGCCAGCAGCAAATTCCAGAAAATCTGGAGGCTGCTCTCAGCAGGTTGATGAACGCTGGATGCCCGCTGGTGCCCTGGATTATAAAATTAATGTGGATTTGGGCATCCGCCATGACACCAGCTGTGGTAAATATCTCAAACGGAGTGAAACAAATGGTGAAATGGCTTGAGTTCTGATATCACTTGAATATCGCACTCCTGTAAAAGGCTCTCATATATAATATGAGGAGATCCCTGGTTGGTTTACTATTTCTGTGAGATGGATTTGAGTGATTAATAATCAATATTTAACCTGATGAAAAATATTTATTTCATCTGCAACAACATTTTGAACTTTTATAAAGATACGTTTGGCATTAAGTTTTAAATACAGTACTATGCAAAAACATGAGGAGAGTTTTTTTTTTCTCTCTAATATAGTAGAAAGAAAATTTACTGAAAATGTACTCATTTTCAGGCCATCCAACATGTCCTCTCACGTCAAAATCCACTCATATATATAGGTGCATGACCTGTGCATACAGTTAGGTTCATTTATATTTGGACGCAAGCACAATTTGTATTATTTTAGCTGTTGACCAACACATATTCACGTTACAGTTATATAATGAATATGGGCTTAAAGTGCACACCCTGGGCTTTAATTTAGCAGGTAATATGTACCTCCCCCCTTTTTCAAGGGACCATAAGTAATTGGAGAGTACACTCAAAAGCCATTTCATGGACAGATGTGGAGTATTCACATTGATATAATATGCTGTGATGCTTGGGAATACACACTGCCTTTTCTTATGTAAATACACAATACAGCGATAGGACGCTAAAGTAGAATGTGGCTAATACAATAGCTCAGTGAAAATTATTAATAATTCACTTTAAGCTTAACAGTTTACATTATTTACAGGTATAATGATCATTAATATAAATCAAATAAATGTATATTAATTATAAATTTAATTTTGTAATGCTGTTGCAAGGTTAAAGATTATATTCGGCGATTAAAGGGAGCCATCGTTAATGCTGATTCACGTGAACACCAGAAATTGCAATTTACAGTAGCATTAAACTTGCCACGAGATGGAGCTCTAAACCATTAATAAAGAAGAATAGGAGAATTACTATCATTAAAGGGGTCATATGATGCTGCTAAAAAGAACATTATTTTGTGTATTTGGTGTAACAGATTATGTTGGCATGCTTTAATGTTCAAAAAACATTAATTTTCACATACTGTACATTATTGTTTCTACTCTATGCCCCGCCTTTCTGAAACACTTCGATTTTTACAAAGCGAGGTGTGCTCTGATTGGCCAGCTATCCAGTGCATTGTGATTGGCCGAATACCTCAAGCGTGTGACGGAAATGTTATGCCCCTTACCATAATGTGATGCCCTGTCCGGCCGGAGCGTAACATAAAACCATGTCTGCATTTGTGATCGGAGAAATGACAAACAACAAGTGCTCCTCTACACTGCCCAAAAAACTTGCGTTTGAATCGTCAGTGGCAAATTCTTTAAATATGAAAACTTACTTATAGGCTGTGAGTCAGAACAGCCGGCATTGTAGTCTACTCTACCAGGACAGGAAACAGTCCTCCATAAAATGTTCTGCAACACATCTGGATATTTGGGTTGAAGTGTTCTGGAACGTGTTGTAAATACAACTTAACCACTGATTTCTAGTCGTGTCCTCTTTTGGAAGCCAAACAAAGTAGTTTCGCTTTCACAACGAAAAAGCATCACACACCGCGGCCTTGAGTGAGCGGAGGCCGGAGGCCTAGAGTAAACCGTGGTCTAGAGTGAGCGGAGGACGGCTTGAGTGAGCATAGGCCGGCGGGCTAGAGAACGGCACGGCCGGCGGATTCGAAGAAGGAGCGTCCGGCGGGCTTGCGGCAACCACATGTGACAACCCGGGCTGGACTCCGCTTCGTCCACTGTGAAAGCTGATCCGGCGATCGACAGCACAAAGTTGAAGTATTTCCTCAGCGACCATCACGGATCAGCTTAGGCATGACGAAGCGGATATCGTCCTCTTTTGGAAGGCCAAACAAAGTAGTTTCGCTTTCACAACGAAACACAGCGCCTTCACGACATGGCGGCGGCGGCAACAACAATACTACAGCGAGAATAAAAGTTACGCCTTCTTTCTTTGCGTGAACATTTGGGCGGCGTTATGCAAATCTTCCCACATCGTGACGTAGACATGTGGGGGTGTGTTAGAACGAGCCGTTTTAGGTAGGCGTGGTTGACTCTTAACTCTTATAAAGAATATCTCTTTGGATTTGAGACTTTAGTCTTTGCAACTTTACAGATCTTCTTTATCACCAAGAGCTTGTAACACTCCAAAGAGAAAGGAAAAATTGAAATCGCATCATATGACCCCTTTAAAGAATTGTACTCAAATTAAACATTAAATCAGAATCTTAAATCAAACTTGTTCCAGCACACCTTCGTTATTTCTACATCAGTTAAGCAGGTTAAAGGTCTGGAGTTGATTCTAAGTGTGCCCTTTGCATTTGGAAGCTGTTGCTGTGAACCCACATCATGCAGTCAAAGGAGCTCTCCATGCAGGTGAAACAGACAATTCAGTATGTTTACACGGACAGCAATATTCCAATTTTAACATGATTAAGACAATACTTTGATTAAGAATCTACCATGTAAACAGAGATTTTTGATTACTTAATCCGGCTAAAGTCATAATCGAAATAAACAGAAATCGAATTATGTGGAGTATTCCTATTTTAGTCGCATTATTGAAGTGCAGTAAAGACATACACACCTTAATCAAACTATTACCGTCTTGTAGGACTTTTCGCCGCATTTTGCAACAGGATACACATACGGCAGTGGTCAACCGTTTGACGGCAAACAAAAGAGCATGGCTTCAACAACACCTTCATCTGTTTGCACGAATAGTATGACAAATAATTAACTGCACTTGAAGCTTTCGTAAAATTAAAAATACCACGGGGCGCAAAACGGTATATGGCGATGCATGAAGCGAAGTTAACTATATGATTTTATGTGTGAAATTCGGGTTTGGACTGCGTCGGATGGTGTGGTCACTGGGTACCATAATGATGTGTGTCGTCATCGACTCGCCTGAAATGGGGGCTGTGTAAAAATGGTTGATAATTCCTAAAGCATTTTATTTATAGTCTTTTGTTCATACCGCTCGTCAAAATAAACTTAAATTTCCTCATTGTATTGTTTCATTTTAATTGTCTATTCTGGTGGAATACAAGCCAAAATATAGTGGGCATAGAGGATCTAGAATTTGTAACCGTAAGCAACAGTTTCAAGTTAAAACTGTCTTGATTTGATTTGTTTGCATAGAATCAATATGGCAGGCTTTTGCACAATTGCACAAGAAACGGTCTTTAAAGTGATGGACTGACGTTTTGTGGTTTACTTGTGGATTATTGTGAGTTTTTATGCAGCTGTTTTGGACAGACTCTCATCTTGGACGGCGCGCACCGCCCGATTCACCTCGCAGAGGGATTCCATTGGTGAAGGGTGCAGTGATGTAAGTGATCATTTCTCAGATCTGTCTGATGAAGAAGTAAACATCATGCTATATCTTAACGTTGAGGTAGTACATTTTGCGCAAAAGTTTATTTTTGGGTGAACTGTTCCTTTAAATATACTGAAATGCGGAGTGTATGAGGTTGTTTAATATGTTATAAATGACCTGACCGGCGGGCAGGTTCTATCAATTGAATGATAGATACTATAATGTTATAGATAGATAATAGATAAGATTCACCAAGATAGCTAGATAAGATTCGATAGATAGATAGAGAAGTACTAGATCTTCCGCTGCACTCGCTGTGTGTGTGTGTGTGTGTGTGTGTGTGTTGGGGTTCGGGTTGGAGGTCAGTCTGACCCGATTTTTTGGATGAACACTTTCTTTTTGAACATTGCCAAAGTGAGGTTAAAGGCTAGTTTTAGGTTTGACGTTGTTGTATTAGATTTAGGTTAAGAATGGGCTAAAGATCTTAGTGGTTTAGCAGAAAAAAAGGCATGGTTTTGAATGAAGAGATTGCTTCTGTCATTGTCAAAAATGGTGCGAGTTACATATCAAAGTTGAATATTTAAGGTTCAAACACGTGAGCAACCATAAAAGTGATGCTTTCCTTATCAAGCAACGCTAATGATGCATGATTTGTTCACTGAACACATTTCCGCCCACCTTCATGTTATTTTTTTTTTCTCTTTTAAATGAATAATTTGAGGTTTTCGTCTCTTATTCAAGAGGAAAGATATTGCATTCATACAGAAGATCAGAGGAAATCAAAATCTATGAGCCATTATGCAATTTATGCAACGTCTGATGCACTATTTATGGTATTTCACCATATCTTTGTTGCAAAACAGTGTCAGCATTTGTTTTCCATACGAAAATTGAAAGCGGTTGTCGCACCAAGCGAGATCGAACACCCTTTTCACATAGAGGATCATGAAGGACCTCCATTACATGAATTGACACATTGACCTCCAAACGAGTGTGGGACTGTGAGGCCAGGATGAAAGGCCCCTATTTATGCACTGAACTCATTTAACTTGCGTTGTGTATGATGTGCGGGGGGCCGCATGGTCCAATATGGGGGAGAGGGTCAAATGGAGTGGGGCCCTCCAACAGCTCAGAGGACTCCTGTGTGAGAGATGACATGCATAAGACATTGCAAGCCTCCATAGTTGTGAGTAAAAGGAACCTTTTGGGTTAATCCTCATTAAAAATGGACGCGGCTTTCATCTTAGCAAGCCAAAATGACCCACTGTGAACTTTTGTCCACTTCTTTTCATACTGAGTTCTAGCGTATACCAGGGCAATTAGACTAACATTACAATGTTGCTTCGCTTTAGAGGCGGGGACAAGCCGTCTCATTGGTCTGCCAAGCCCTCAAAATCTGACTCATGCATTTCAATGGGATGTTTGGAGACCAAAAATAAAAATTTAAAAAACACCAATATATTTCAGGACAGATGCCAAAGAAATACCAGGCTTTCAGTAAGCAATCAGGCTCAAGACCGGCCATTAAATAAGAAACACGTCTCCTGGGAAAACAAATCAGCATTTTTTTAATGACTGAATGAGTATTAATACAAGCTGTCAACTATAGCATTAGTACTCTAGATGCATCAATGACAGGAACATTTTTTTTTAAATCTAGTTTAAACACAAGCACCAAGTCAAGAAATATACTTTTTGTATTCATTCTGGTTTCAAGTGGCTTTGAACACTTTTAAACCATTTTCAATGAATGTTTATATTTAATTAATTAAAAAATTGTCATGTAGTGTAACTATCAAGTAAAAGTTTTTTTTTTGTCCTTACACTATGAATACATTTTAATATACATATTAAAAAAATATATTTTTCTACTGTAAGTAAGGTTTTGAGGAGTCGAACCACATGACATTTTACACCCAAACTAACCTTGACTGACCAAATTACATTAAAATGAGTATTAAATAATATTTAAAGAGTCTTTATGACAGACAGTCCTTTCTGATATAATTTCCTTTTTTATATATTTTTGTCTACATGTTGGTTGGACCGCTTGACTTTGGCAGACAAAAGTTTTTCATATATTAATAAGCAATGAAGCAGTTACCCTTTAAAATAAAATAAAAAATAATAAACGATTTTTCCAAATGACTTAAGCATTTCTTTTCAAGATATTCAAGGTTTTTTTCTTCGTTATATCAAGACAGTTATATCTCCTTGAGAACAAATCATTTTTCTTCACTCTTCCAATCAAACAAAAATTAAAAAAATTATAATTAAGAAAATAACATGTAGATAATGAAAATTCTTAAAATTAAGATTTAAAATCAAAACATGCTTTTCCCCCCTCTTCAGCCCCCATGCAAAACTATAAACTCGAAATGTTGCAGTTGGCCTGTTAACTTTGGTGTTCTGAGTGTTTTTCACAGTGATTTGGGTGGTTTCTAATGTTTTGAATGGTTGCTAGGGTGTTGCTAGCCCCGAGTCAGAAAAGCCCACCCTCCTGTCTCAATGTTACTCTAGTCTTTAGATGCAGAAAACTGCTAGTCTGATCCCATTGCGAATGGTATACCTCTCCTCAACAAGCGGCGTGATTTGAGCCGCTGCTCCATGAATGGACGAAATCTGGAACCAATATCCATGAACTTTAAGCTGAGAGTCAGTGTACTGTTATGCCTCTTCAGCAATGTGCAACAGATTGATGCAACCGCTACAATATAAACACTCGTGACTTACCCTATTATCTAACTTCGAGGGCTTAAACCTTCCTTGAAGGAGGTCTGAAACCATTCATAGCTTTTGAAAAACACAGATGCTTGCAAAACAAGGTTCACAAGTTTATATTGTTGCACAGAGTCAGACGGATAAACAGTTTTCAAGGGCACGTCTCCGTAATACCGGACGGATTGTTTCTGAAGCTCGCTGGGGGAAGTCAAGGCAGCAGGTCTGGACTCGGCAGACGTCTCTCTCCTCTGTTCTTTCCCTCCGCTGGTTATGCGATACTTGTTTTTGGGGAGAAAAACAATGAGAGTATTTAGTCAGATGTCACGCAGAGTCTAGTTTGTCTCTTTCGCAATTCAAACCTTTGTTCATTGGGGCTTTCTCTGCCCTCCCCTGGTAGCTCAGCTCCTCTGACTCAATGTGTGTTTTCAATTACAAAACTTTTCCAACCGAAGAATCTTTCAAACCATTGCTTCCTTATGCATTTGTTACCACATGAAAAACGCAGAAAGTGGGGGAGGAAAAGAAGGAGGAAACAGCAAATGAGAGGGGGTACCGATAAGGATTCCTGCCCAACAATGAAGCTGTTGTTTTCATCAGTTCATGTGTGGTTCTCTTAGTTTGATCTTTTGTCCTTGGCTCCGGCCATCGCCACTCGCGTCTCCCGCTGCGTACGCAAACTCTTCGAGGTATCAGAAGAGGAGTCTTTTCCAGGAGACTCTGAGATCTCCTTTGGGCAAGGCTCAAATAGATTTTCTTTGGAAACTATGCCTTTGTTGTGTTTATTGTCTGCTTCGCGGCATTACCTGCGACTTGGATGTCTTAGAAAACCAAATCTCCTGTAATCACGTCGAAGAGGATTTTTTTTTTTGGAAAACAAAAGTACTTTGCAATAAGATCTTATGATCTAGGGAAATTCAGGAGATAAATCACCGAAGGTCCATATCTTGAATACATCAATTTACGTCTTAGTCAAAACAAAGAGAACCTGCCTACACCTCAGTTTTCTCAGGATAATGAAGGGTTTCAAAAGTAGCAGAAATGTCATAATTTGAGCATAGCAGGTAATGAGTTTGTTTTGTTTGGCCCCTGAATCTTTATCAGGGTTTATTTTCCAACTTCGTACAGTAAGCCTGAGGTGCAGGTAATCCAAACGCCAGCTGAGCCACTGAACAGCATAAAGAATCTTAATCCTTTTAGCCGAATTAAACATTTCAAGTTGACGATCAAGCCAGTAATTTTGTACTGCAACTATAGCGCAAGTAAAAAATACGCCCCTCATTCCCTCTGCCTTCTGAGAATGTATGTCGGAGCCGGTCCCTTGACAATCAGCTCCATTATAATATACAAATAATCCGCTGTCCCCTGCTTGGGCGGATGTAATCTACAGAACATTTCCTACCTTCAAACTTCCACGTGGGAAATTAAAATATTTCATAGAGGTAAGTAGATTAGAAGGGCCTGGTAAAAGTTATTTGCAGTAAGTTATTCAACACAGCTTTGGGGTGGACTAACTTCCTAGAGAACAGGCTGTCCAGGTCACTGATGGGCTTAACATTTGCCCTGTGTTCAACAAATGAACTGGGAACTCCAGCCAGTGGGTGGGCCAAGCCCTTGACAGTTCGCATAAGCACTTAGACACATGCACATGGCTTCTGCGATGGTCATCTAGGACTTATAAGCACTTGGCTATTGCTACATCAAGATAAATCACACTACCATGGAGGCGTTGTTCCCTTCAGATCAATAAGGAGGAAATCCATTAAGTTACTCCTACAGGTCCTCTTGAAGTTTTCTGGTATGAATGAGGCGTATAAATAGTGTCTTTCAACCTATCTGTTCTTGAAGCAGATGTGTATAATTTTGTCCATGTAATAAGACTTTCTCATATCCTGGTTTAATGTTTGGGAGACCATAAGTAGTCTGATCGTAGGTTATCCGTCCTTCAGATGAGACGTTAAACAGAGGTCCTGACTCTCTGGACTTGTCTTTCAAAAAGAGTAGAGGTGTGACCTCGGCATCCTGGCCAAAATTTGCCCATTGGCCTCTGATCATCATGGCCTCTTAACAATCCCCATATCTGCTGATTGGCTTCATCACTCTGTCTCCTCTCCACCAATAAGCTGGTGTGTGGTGGGCGTTCTGGCGCACTATGGCTGCTGTCGCATCATGGATGCTGCACACTGGTGGTGGATGAGGAGATACCACCTGACAATGGAAAGTGCTTTGAGTGGGGCCATAGGGGGAAAACGCTATATAAAGTAATGACTATTATTATTATTATTATTATTATTATGTTCAGTGTCTGACTGTACACCCACAGTCTGATACATATTGAGCATGCATAACTGGAAAGCACTTTCACGATCTGGCAAACTGTAATCTGATTGGATGGCTTCCATGGGTAAGAACATGTTGTTTTTTTTCAGTCAATGTCTTCATTTAGGATAGAATCCTGCAGTTAAACTCTAAAAAATGCTGAGTTAAATACAACCCAGCACTGGGTAAAATATGGACAAACCCAGTGATTGGGTTGTTTTGACCCAGCAGTTGGGTTACTACCCAGAAGGTTGGGCTAAACATTTAACCCAACTGTTGGTTGAAAACAACCCAATCGCTGGGTTTGTCCATATTTAACCCAGCATTTTTTAGAGTGCATGAAGTATTTATGTAGGCCACCTGGAAGCATCATCCTGATTCTTGAACATTTTGTTCATCCTGATAATCTTCACAAATTAACACAATTTTTTAAATTTTGAAGCCTAAATACAAATACCAAATGTAAAACTATAAATGAACTAAATCACTGTCACATGACATTGTCACATTATTAAGCTTCTGACAACTGTTTGACAACTCTGACAACCAAGAATGTGATTATAAACACAATGAGGCTGTAAAAAGCCACTAGTTAGTAGTCCCTGACAACCTCTGTAGTCCCATTTAGCCACTTGGAAGCAACAAGTAAAAAGCTTTAAACAATTATCGCAAGGTTACTGATGTATTTTATGTCATAGCAAAAAAAAGTGAAAATATATTGAGCTTGTGTTCACTACAGACGTTATTTCATGCATTTAACCAAAAACCCATTAAAAACCCTTTTTTACTTCAGGTCAATGGAACTGGAAGTTCTAAAATGTGAAATTGTTTTAGGTTTTGGCCTACAAAAATATGTAATTCCTGTAGCACTCTATTAAAATGTGATATGCCACAAGGATCTGTCCTAGGTCCTCTGCTATTTTCAAAATACATGTTGCCCCTTGGTAATATTATTAGAAAAAGGGATTAGTTTCCACTGTTATGCTGATGATACTAAACTATATATTTCAACGAGACCAGATGAAACTTCTAAATTATCTAAGCTAACAGAGTGTGTTAAAAATTTAAAAGATTGGATGACCAATAATTTTCTCCTATTAAATTCGGATAAGACAGAGATATTACTTATTAGACCAAAAAACAGTATACAGAATTTCTTGGATTACAATTTGCAACTAGACGGATGTACTGGTACTTCCTCTACAGTCAAAAATCTGGGTAGACAGCAACTTGTCTTTTGAAAATCATATTTCCCATGTTACAAAAACGGCATTGTTCCATCTTAGAAACATTGCCAAGTTACGAAACATGTTACCTGTTTCTGATGCAGAAAAGCTAGTTCATGCATTCATGACCTCTAGACTGGACTATTGTAATGCATTGCTAGGTGGTTGGCCTGCATCTTCAATAAACAAGCTACAGGTAGTCCAAAATGCAGCAGCTAGAGTCCTTACCAGGTCAAGAAAATATGATCATATTACCCCAATTTTACAGTCTCTGCACTGGCTACCTATTAAGTTCCATATCAGTTACAAAATATTATTACTTACCTACAAGGACCTTAATGGTTTAGCTCCTGCGTACCCAACTAGTCTTATACCACACTACAATCCATCATGCTCCCTAAGGTCGCAAAACTTTTGGTAGTACCTAGGATAGCAAAGTCCACTAAAGGAGGTAGAGCTTTTTCACATTTGGCTCCCAAACTCTGGAATAGCCGTCCTGATAACGTTCAGGGTTCAGACACACTCTCTCTGTTTAAATCTAGATTAAAGACACATCTCTTTGGCCAAGCATTCAAATAATGCATCTCATAATCTTGGACTGCAGTTATATCTGATCAAATGCACATTATTTTTCTTTAGCTTGGGTTTTAATTGGTTGGACCAAGCAGCTACGCTAATATGTCTTAAATGTTTCTCTGTGATTGAAACCCGTGGTAACTAGGATTTACACACGCTTCAGTCTGGATCCCGAACACCTGAGAAGAGATGATGCAACCCATCAGAGGACCTCAGATGATGCCAACCAACTTACAGAACTACCACATTTTGCAATAAGTTTGATTGCAACATATAATAATTACTGTTAATAGTGTTCATCGTCTGTTTGATTACATCTTTAATTGATTTTTCCGTACATTTCTGCCATATGTACATAAACTGACAGTCACCACTGATAAGCTACTACTAAATATTGTGGAAACTTAATTTTCTGTAAAGTTGCTTTGCAACGATTTGTATCGTGAAAAGCGCTATACAAATAAACTTGAATTGAATTGATATTCTTACAGTTTTTGTTTTCATACAGTAAAGTCAGTAAAAGTAATTTTTTTAAATTCTGTTTGGAGCAGGCAGAACTAAGTTTAACTTATGTAAATTGTCAATGTTTAACTTTATGCTAAGCTAAAATGCTATTTCAGCATGTAGCTGTTACTAGAAATCCATGGGGAACGTACAGCCAAGTGTAATGGATTATCGGAAAAGAAAATGTAAGGGGGATTCTTTTCATGGGTTATAGACTGATTATATAATCTAGATTACGTAATCAGATTCCAAAATGTAAGTCCTTATAATTAGAGAATACTACATTTTAAAATGAGATTACAGTTACTTTTTATGAGTGCATATTATTCACACAATAAATTATTCATTATTTATTGATTCTTTATTATCTTCCAAAAATCCTACTGGGCATCATACCATTTAGCTTGGAATATATTCACAAATGTTGTGAATGATCTAAATTTGTGATCTTACCTCTCAGGCAATTAGACCATGAATGAAACAAATCATTTGCAAGTTCCTAAACATATGTGATAACTGCTACAGTTTCGGAAACCCTGGTGTAATTTACTGTTTTATGCATTTTTTGATTTTGATATAAACATAATTTATTTTCTTTATCCTTGTTTTTTAAATCAATATGGTATGTTTATGGTAAGTTCAAAACAAGTTTGATAAAAAAAAAAGTAATCTAAAAAGTAGTCAGAGAGTACATTGCCAAAACTGAGTGACCTAGATTACAAATTAGTTATCATCATGTTATCTGTAATCAAGGTCAGACTACAAATTTTAAGTACCTAGCATAGTGCCTACATCACCAGAAATTCCAGTTATGGCATTTTCGAACTTTAAGTTCAAAAGATTGCACTTTCTTTAGGTTTATTGTCAACTAAAATTGTATTTGCCATTTGCTGGCACAAAAAAGGTTGCTGAACATTTTTAGTATGCTGCCGGTCAGTTCCTGACATAGCACAGCTTTCACAGATATAAACCAGAGTCCGGATGTTGACTGGATGATTCACTCTAAACCACACAAGACTGTCTATCCACTTCTGATCAAAACACACACAGACAGTAATGGGTGCTAATGTTGTTGTTGTTCAGCTGTGAGAGATGAGCTTGTGGTTGCTTTTGCAACGTCTTTGGCCTGGCAAAGCCAGACTAAGATAAAAGTGGACCAGTTCTACCTGGAAGAACACTCAACTTTCCCCTGTCCATGTCACGTCTGGCCTGACCAATGTGACAAAACCTCTAAAAATATCAAATGCCACATAAAACAGAAACATTTGTCTTTCTACTCATTCTTAACTACATGCTGTCACACTCATTGTCGGTTTTTCCATAAGTCAATGCACCCCCACAGTCTGAAATGATTAATTGGACTCCATGCAAGTGTTCACAACTTCTTTAAAGGTGAGTGTAATTGCGATCTGACAATCCTCATTGGCTCTAAAGGCTTTTAATGCCATCCAGAGACAAAACGAGTCCTAGTTTCAGTCCCACAAGAGATATTTTACACATTTAGAAATTATATTTACTCATAGCTTTGGCGGTTCTTTTACGCAAATGGGTCACACTACATTAACACATTACATCAATTTGTCCGTTTTTGTGATTATATTCTTTATATATCTCTCAGATTTACTGGAAAGGATTTTTGGCGGGTGCTAAACCAACATTTGGGTCCACTTAGGGAAAAATTATATGTGGCCAGATGCAACAAGATTAAAGAAGTTTATGAGAAATAAACACAACAAAACTTCAGAGTAAAGATCGCACTTGTGGAGGAAGGACGGAGTAATTTGTTTTAGGGCTGGTTGGTAGCAAATAACAACCAAATGCTCCACAGTCATGCAATCACACAAGTGTTGAAAGATCCTTTTCGACGATTATTTTCACTGCTGATCAAACGAATCAGATGTTAAGCTGTTGACTTACTTGGCATAATGCTTTGAATAAATAACAGTCCTATACGATAAATCACGTTCTGTTCACTGTGATAGCATGTTCACGTCTCAGATGAATACACAGAAATATGACAAACAGGATTTGATTAATCTTTACAGGATCAGACATACAGGTGAGCACTGGACCATGTGCAAGAATGATACAAAAATGTACAACATCGAAAAAACAGGAAGTCAAAACAACTTCGTGATTACATGGTTGAATATCAAAGCCAATTATGGTAGAACAAACAGGTGATGGTTCAAATGTGTATTGTTAAAGCAGTGAAATGACTCGATGTGTGTGTGTGTGTGTGTGTGTGTGTGTGTGTGTGTGTGGTGTGTGTGTGTGTGTGTGTGTGAGCATGTGTTTTAACTATTAATCAAACGCATCTAAAGCTATCTGTTTTTTTTTTTTTTCTGTTTTCAGATTTTTGAGGCTAAATTTAACTAATTACACCCATTAAAAACTACATTGGAATCACCAACCAATAATAATATTTAGCTTCATTTAGCTTAGTCCTTATTTAAGAGAAATAACCCAAGTTTACGTTTTCTCTCTTATTTTACATAGTATTTCATGCTAAAGAAAAAAAGTAATAAAACCACTAATTAAAACAGTATCAATATTTTATGCAATGACAACTATTGTGCATCAATTAATTGGAAAATTAACATATAAACTGCATATACTGATATACTATATAAAATTTTAACTATCATCGATAGATATTATAATCGATATATATATATATAATCGTATTCTTATCTTATGCAGTCGTGGTCAGAATTATTGGCACCCTTGGTAAATATGATCAAAGAAGGCTGTGAAAATAAATCTGCATTGTTAATCATTTTGATCTTTTATTTTAAAAAATCACATAAATCTAACCTTTCATTGGAGAATAAGAATTTAAAATGGGGGGAAATATCATTATGACATAAATGTTTTTCTCTAATACACATTGGCAACAATTAACGGCACCTTTTTATTCAATGCTTTTTGAAACCTCAATTTGGCATAATAACATCTCTGAGTTTTCTCCTATAATGCCTGATGAGGTTAGAGAGCACCTGACAAGAGATCAGAGACAATTCCTTAATCCAGAATCTCTCCAGACCCTTCAGATTCCCAGCTCCATGATGGTGCTTCTCCTCTTCAGTTCACCACACTCATTTTCTATAGGGTTCAGGTCAGGGAACTGGAATGGCCATAGCAGAAGCTTGGTTTTGTGCCCAGTGACCCATTTTTGTGTTGTTTTTAAGGTTTGTTTTTGGATTATTGTCCGGTTGAAAAATCCAAACATGGCCCATTGTAAGATTTCTAACAGAGTCAGTCACTTTTTTTGATTTTTTTATCTGTTGGTATTTTATAGAATCCATGATGTCATGTATCTGAAGAAGATGTCCAGGACCTCTAGCAGAAATATAGGCCCACAACATTAAAAATACAGCAGTATATTTCATTGTACACATGGGGTACTTTTTATCCCTGTGTGCACCAAACCCATCTTGAGTGTTTGTTGCTAAAAAGCTAATTTTTAGTTACATCTGACCATAGAAGCCAGTCCCATTTGAAGTTCCAGTCGTGTCTGACAACAGAATATGCTGGGGATTGTTTTTGGATGACCGAGGACAATTTTTCTTGAAACCTTCCCAAACAACACATGTGGCATAGGTGCTGTTTGATTTTTTTTTTTTAAAGGTTTTCTGACCCTGAGACTCAACAATTTTCTGCAATTCTCCAGCTGTTGTCCTTGGAGAGTCTTTAGCCACTCAAACTCTCCTCCTCACAGTGCAGTTAGGCCGATATATACACAACGGCCTCATTCCAGGCAGTTTCGTACATTTTTCTGTTAATGGAATTCTTAATTATTGCCCTGATGGTGGAAATGGGAATTTTCACTGCTCTAGCTCTTTTCTTAAATCCTCTTCACTAATTTGTGAAGCTCTATTATCTTTTGCTACACATCAGAAATATATTCTTTGTTTTTTCTCAATGTGATGTATGATTAAGGGACTTTTGGCTTTGTTTTCCCTCCTATTTATAAGGTACCGAATACCTTTTTTCTGCAATTAAGCACACTTTTTAAGGAGTTATTCCATAACATTTCGTTTTTATATGTGTACAACTGTTCAGAACTGTGCTACCTAACCATGTGCTGATTATCCTTTTTTGGCCATGGTTCAAATTAGTGCTGGTAAAAATATCAATATCTCAATATTACTCGCATTCTCATCTTACAGATGATATCTATTCTTATCTTTGTCTAGCCTGTTTCAGTTAATGCGACGGAACGATCCTATCCAATTAATCACAAAAGCATTGTGCTTTGGGGTACTTTTAACAGAAACAAAGACTTAGCTTTCAATTCTGTCCATTGTGTGCATATTCAAATGTTAATGTGAAATGAAGATCGCTGTAGCGCCTCAGTTCAGTAAAAGCAGCAGCGCGAAGCGCACGTGAAATGATCCTCTCCTCCACATTAATACCAGTTTCAGCACAAAATAAACATAACTAAACATCCGAAGGTAAGTTAAAAGAAGGAGTACATCTTTACAATCCGTGTCCTGTCTCATGTAATCACTCAATCAGTGTTTCAAATCGCACAAATATAACGTCATGTGTTTTTTTTTTGTAAACAATGTCACGTTACGTCACATTTACCTCAGAAAAACCTTTGGTGACCATAAACTCATTAGTTTATATTGATATTGAATCAAATCTAATCTAATTGGTAATCAAATCGAATCGCAAGCTTGTGAATGAGAATCGAATCATGAAATTTGTGTCCAAACCCAGCCCTATTTCAAAAGGATCTAATTCCATCTTTGTTTTTTGGGGTGTTATCCCATAGAATTGTCACTACCAAAACAGTAACTACCGAAACATGTCATCATTGTTTCGGTAGTGACAAAAGGGAACACAATAGGGCCTTTCGCACCGCTTTATTTCCAGAACTAAATGTACAGTACTAAAATACTGGGACGAATTTTTTGTGCGTGAACTATTTCCCAGTACCATTTAAAGTGTTGCATTTGCACCGAGAGTGTGTACTAGGAACCGGTTGACAGCGACGTCATTTGTGTGCAGCGTTCAAAAACAGAAACAAAGAAGAACAACGTTATACAACAGGAGGATGGAGGACGCTGTGATCGAAGCTGTGTTTTTGTTGTGTCTCGCGGGTTTCACAATAATGGACATGGAAGTCGACGTATACGTAAAGCGATTGAAAGAATGGAAAGGAGGACTAAGAATCTCCAACGACAACTGGCAGTGCTACATTTGCTACAAGTGCCTGCACTTCAGCGTCCGTCCATCTATCGCTTTTCTCCATACTTGCGAAATAAGTTGAGTGTTTACAGTATGTTTACACGGCGTTTTAAGTCATGGCGGGTGAGGGCGTTTTCGTAGGTGTTTGGCCAATCAATGTCTACTTGCGCCACGGTTAGTAGCAGTTGTGCTGGTTAGACCCTGCTCTAGTAGGAGCTAATTTGGTTCTCGAAAAAGGCAGTCCGGTACTAAAATCGCTCCCAGTTCCGGCGGTGCGAAAACGCCAAAAAGTGGGTAGTTCCACAATTAGTTCTGGTACTATGAAAAGGTTCCTGCGGTGCGAAAGGCCCTATAATCTTCATATTTGAGGGAAATAAATAAAATGTTAGTGCAGTTATGCAATTTTATTGTATTTTAGTATGTTTTAGTAGTGTTTTTGTATGTTACTTAAAATTCTGCAATGTTATGTGGTCGCTACCAAAGCATTAATGTGACTAGTCATCTTTAACCTTTATTAATAGTGCTTTTAAACAACCCTTGTTCAAGCAGCTTACAGTATCAAATATAAGAAAATAGAGTATGCCAATACTCAAAAGCACTGTAAACACTCAATTTTAATCAATCCTGAAGTCATGCCATCCAGCTCAGTTCAGTTTAAATAGTATCTGAGCAATCAAGTTGACGTTATCGCTGGAAATTAAGTGTCCCCAACTAAGCAAACCAGAGGCGACATCGGCAAGGAACCAAAACTCCATCGTGACAGAATGGAGAAAACAACCTTGGGAGAAACCAGGCTCAGTCGGGGGCCAGTTCTCCTCTGACCAGTCGAACCAGCAGGTTACTACCGAAAATGTGCTGTCACTACTGAAACATGGGATGTTTTGTCAAAAATAAAGTATACTGAATTATCAACTAAGATGTTTTGATAGTTTTTGGTTCAATGTATATTCAAACTAATGAATCCTTAACTTTGAAATCAGTATGATCAACTTTTTGTCTTTTACAAAGAAAAATTGGATTCAAAATACAACAAATCTCATAAATTACACTTCAAATATTGTTGAAAATGTTATTGTTATTGATGCACCGCTGAATTTTTTTTTACTAAAATAGCTAACAATATATATTTACAATATAGATGTAAGCAAAATCTTAATAGGTCAATATAACCCTTCTAATTACATCATTATTACTGTGTTTCGGTAGTGACAAATTTGGGGAGAGGACAAGTATTCCAAAACTTTCTGAAAATACAATATGAGATTGCCTGCTGAAGCACTGCCCGCTGAAGCTGATGGTGAGCTGCATCCCAGACCCTCTAGCTCTCTCAGAACCAGTAATCCACCGATAGGACATGCGAGGGTTCACCAGACCATGGGAACAGAAAAGGCTGGTAACCAAGCGCACACACTACAAGGGAGTGAGTCCAGTAGCAGGCTAATGGAGGAAGTTTTGGGCTGTCACGAATCCGATCCATGAACTTCCGTCTGCTTGCCATCAGAGGTCACCCTCCCATTATATTAACTTTCACATTACACAGACTGTTACATGTCACCCCAGACTACATTTCCCATCATCCATTGCACTAATTGCACACAGCACTGATTGCACACAGCTTTTTCACATCACTCACTCACTATATTTCACTTTTCACTCTGACTCTATCAAACTGCCAGTACTTTGTAATGCGCTTATCGCCAGCAAGGATAGATACTTTACAGAGCCCTCGTTATTTTTCCCCATCCTACTAATTCTGCCCGTCTGTTTTTTTGCGTTTTTTGATCTTTGCCTGTTTTCCTGGATTCATCCCTTTTATTCTCGCCCTTTTGATTCTGTTCGCCGATCTTTGACCTACTCTAGCCCTAGTGTTATTCTTGTGTCTTGCCCGCCATATACCTTTTTGCCATTGTTTGACCCATGCCTGTTTTATGACCACGTCTCTGTCTTCTGTTTAATAAAGCTTTGCGAATGGATCTGCACTTCTCACGTCTTGTCAGCCCCGTAACATGGGCAGACTTGGCCAGGCCTAGGAACTGGTTCCAAGTTTTATGGTGCCCATGGCAGAAGGATCATAGGAAGTGACCGATCTTCTTGATGTTCCTCTCCATCTGCTTGTTTGACAGAGGATGGTGCAGCAAATTAGCTCAAAAGGTAAATGTTTATAAATAATTACAGTTAATTTCGATTAAATACAATTATTTATATCAGCTGCCGGTAGCAACTGTAGCAGAATTAAATTGCCATCAACCAGTCTGTTCGTCCAGCAAACATGCAGTGTAAGTTAATTTCAACTCTAGGAAAGAAATATTTCCGTGGCAACAGAAAATACTTTCTTACAGTATTAATGCATTAGAGCATGTAGTAAGGATCAAAATCATAAAGGGACAATTAATTTGCAAGGCAGAATCAGAAACTCATGTAATTTGTGCACAAGAGTTTTATTAACTAAACACTAACACAAACTAGTCTAACAAACAAACAAACAATCACTCATACAGGGGAAAGGGCAAATGAGACTTGATGGATGAAACCATCAGGAAAATCAGAGAATGAAGCTATGAAAAGAGTCTGTTAACCACCTGAGTGAAACCATCAGCACTGATTTACAATGGGTCTACAGCTTATACTAAACCTCTGTTTCGTTTAGTTAAATGTACGATACTTGCATTGCCTTGGCCTGGAACGAGCGTACGGATGCACTCTCGGATGAAAGTCTTGATGATGGTTTGGAGGTTCGGTGGTGTAGGAGTCGTGATCATCTTCTTCCAGGTTTAAAGAGTGATGAACTCCAAAAAGATGTTATTCTGACTCAGTGGTGGTTAGGAGAGTTTTCTCCCAGATGGAAAGTGAAGAAGAGCCTAAGAGATACATCAGCTGAGATCCTAGGATCTTTGGTGAATGAAAGTCAAGGCCCGAGGCCTGGCGCAAACTTAGGGTGTCCTTAGGAGTGTTCTAGCTCACATCCTCATCTTCTCAGATTCTAACAGAACCGCAGACTGAACTGGCTATGTGTTGGAGCCCACCGGGCACGCCCGCACCGGCTCAGGCTCTCCACAAGGGCCGCAATCAGAAAGTTTTAGCAGAAGACTTAGCAGAAGAAAAAAAAACATGGGCGGAACTGTGCGTGAGCCTTTAAAGGTCTGAGAAGATTCCCGCCTCTCAAAATGGGCTAGTACAATGAGAAAGGCCGGAATCCCAAGTAGGAGTTTTGAGATACTGGGGAGTTTTATGACCCTTTGTGTAAGAGCATGGTAATTTGCATATGGAACTCAAATCAAAATGGCTAGAGATTCTTAGAACACTAATATATTGCCTATGTACCCACCTGTAATATAAAAACGCTCATTTAGATCATCGAAGACAATTCAAAGACACCAACATGGTACAAATAGGGTTACATTAAGTAATAATTCTATCATAAGGCATGCATAAAACAGTATACAATTCAAATGACAATATACAAGAACAGTAATGGTGTACACAATGTCCTGAGGAGATGTGTTTTCATTCACAGAAAGGTTTTTCTATGAATTAATTAGAGAAGAGTCCATTTTTATGTGCATTGTGTGTCTTTCCTAAGGGTAAATGAATTGAGACTTGTGCTCTGCCGGCATTCCTTTGGGCAATAAAAACAGTGATGTCACATCATATCAGCAATGGTTGCCATGGAACCAGAGGCCTGTTCTGCCTTCCTGAGGTGTTATGCATTTCGGGGGGAAGGGTTCATGGGTCCTCATATGGCTTGTTGACTGAGGGGTGTTACAGAGTATTTGTTAAATATAACAAAAAAAATGTGTGTGTCTGATTGGTCCAGATGCTACAATGGTAACTGGAAGACAAGCTGACAGGCACACCTAAGAGGGTGAAGAAGGCTTTCCAGACCTTGAGATGAATTTAAGGCTCCGGTCTGACTAACATGTCCCTTGGGATCCCAAAGTATCTGATGTAGGGAGTCCTATCATGAACAGACCCTGATATGCTACTATCAGCCATCATGAGGTCCGGATTAATTTAATCAAGAGATGCCACAGAGATCTTTTGTATGAGGACTGAAAATACCGCGTGATGCCTCGTGATCCAATGAAAAGAACTATTATATGTATGCACAGGAAGCGGCTATGTTAATCACGCCCTCGGGCCGGCAAGCACGGGATATCTATGCATGACTGTCACATGTCTTGTGACCACCTACTTCCGGCCCTGTCTGAAACCCTTATGGTTCTTGTGTCACAGACAAAGAAACAGAACCTTGCATGACGATTTTAAAAGACAAATCGTTTAAAAGGTAGTGAAAATGTATCCACTGCATGTGTTATGCCATGTATATATATGTGTGTGTGTTGTGTTATTGAAACCATGATATTTGAATATGCCTTATAACTCGTTTTAGCAGATAAAGCATTTAATATGCGTGTAAGAGATGTGAAGTTTAATATCGGGTGAAAGCTTGTCTTATTCGCCGAACATTGGTGTTAGTGAAACTTTTATATTATGTATCATTCTCTGGTGATAAGACTTTTATCATAAGTTATTTGAAACTTCCAGAAGTACACCCCACGAGGGCATGTGACTTGTGCATGAAAAAAAAGAACCACACAGGGCGTGGCTAAGCCCTGCAACAGCGTCCGATTGGAAGATCGCGTCGTGGGGCGGACCAAAGGTCAGCCTGCTTAAAATGAACACAAGGCTCTCACACCGCTCCCGTTCTCTCTCTCAAGACCCTTTGGCTTTCCACCTTGGTGAGCGCGACAAAAGCGCTCCCAAGCCGTAACATCACACAAGCGAGACCATCTCAGAACTCAAACACTTCCGTTGAAGCTTCGTAACTCTGCAGAACGCAAAGCCTTGCTAAAGCAGTCTCTCTCTCAGAAGAACCCGAAGCTCTGCTGTAAACCGGCAACCAACCACTCCAAGAGGGTTTCCCAAAAGAACGTCATCCAAACGTCATCCCGACGTCACCGCAACAGCCAATCAGCGAAGGAATTTCCCTCCAGCAGCCATCCAGTAGCCACGAGAAACGACTCAGCTTTCAGCAGTCAACCCAGCAGAATGCAAGTAAACGAACAAAATCTTATCTCTGCTGAACTGGTGATCGAGCTAATTTAAGCAGTAAACAGAAGCTAAAATTCTCTGCTTTGTGAATTCTCTTAGGTGAATTCAAAACCACTCGTGAAACGAGTTAGAACTTTGAAAGTTTCATAGAACTCCGTCCACTCTCATTTCTTTCCTCTGAAACTATGTGTGTTTTAGCGTAGTTTTGATGTAATCTAGAATAGCCAATAAAATTCATGTTTCATTTATAGAAAATCATTGTTTGGTGTCATATAATTTCAAGGTTAAACACTTTTGCCAAAAAGATCCCTTGCTGCCTAGCTTACTTATAATAACCTCTCTAAGAGCTTACAAATTATCAAAGAACGTATTTCTCCGTGGCCAAGAATACATATCAATTGTCACATATACTGAGGTCACGGCTCGCTGGACGACCCTTGATTTAAAGTGTAACATAACAAATTTGAAATCGGTTTAATCAGGTGGACTTCGAATTTTCAGATCCGAGTCCTATTAAAACCTGAATGAATTAATAATAATTAATTATCTTATACAATTAATGAGTTAATTTCATTACGAGGAGTTCTGCCATTTTCATCAAGGTGGAGATGCCTTTGAGAGGAAGAAAATGACATGACTTGGAAAATTGGTCAATAACCCCAAGGAGCTTTATGGCCAGGAGTTCTCTGTTGCTGATATCGTAGTTCTTCTCCGCACCTCTCCACCCCGGTGGTGGATGTATCCATTTCAACGACAAATGGCTTGCTGAGGTCAGGATGTACTAGGAGCGGTGCTTTAGTGAAGGCGGTCTTGAGCTTCTGGAAGGCTTCCAGGAGTCCAGGACAGAGACTTGGGCTTGTTCTTGAGCAGATGTGTCAACAGACTGGTGATGGAGCTGTAATTCTGAATGAATAAAGTTTGCACAAACGAACCCTAGGAAGCATTGCAATTCTTTGATGTTGGTAGGTGTGGGCCAGTTCTTAGCAGCTTCTTACCTTCCCTTTGTTCATCTGGTTGCTGTAATTGCTAATGTTATATCCAAGGAACTGCACTGAAGACTGATGGAATGAGCAATTTTCAGCTTTAAGGAACAGATGGAATTCTCTCAGGCATTTCAGGACATCCACAACTTGCTGGTTAAGGTTGCTGTCTTCCACGCTGTCTTCTTGGAATGCAGCATGAGATGTTTGTAAAACTTTTATACTGTTTGTGGTCAGTTTTTGCAATAAATGCATGCACCAGTACTTACATTTGCCTGTGTTCTATATCGTTGAGAAGTGGGTAAGGTTTAGGTTAGGAATGGTGTAAGGTGCTCCAAAATAATAAATATTTATAAAATAGTTTCTAGTTGTGTTAATGTTACGAAATGCTGTGATACTGGGTTGGCGGAGCAGGGCCCCCCAGGACTGGAATTGAGAACCACTGATCTACATACTCAAAATGAGTGACTTATCATTTATCCCTCAATATTGTTATGAAAAATGCCTGGCTTATCTTCACTTAAGGAGAACTTCTTAATGTGTTTTCCCTAAAGAATGACTCCTGAAAAACTCTCTTAAAATCACCATATTTCTGGCTTCTTTTTCATCTTTTAATTTCAACAACAAAATATATTTTATAAAAATTGTGTCTTATAAAATGGCAACACAGGAACGGAATTTCGACAGCTATCAGTTTTACACAGTTGTGTGTGTGTGTGTGTGTGTGTGTGTGTGTGTGGCATTTCTTATAATTGCTTCCACATTAACAGCCTGTCTATAAAATTGAGAATGTCCAATGCATGTTGAAATGTCAAAATGCTCCATAACCAGAGGACTTTTATTTAAATTAACGTTTGGTCAAGGGGAAATTGTTATTTCAGCTGCTGAAAATTTGACCACAGGTCTGGACTAAAAAAACTAACAAAGAATGAAGATGGAAATTTATGATCCTACAAAAGTTTATGTGTCCCACATTTACCAAGCTCGACATGATGACTTCTCTGAAAACAAGACACAGTCGAACATGCTTTTTCATGGATCACATTTTAATAAAAGACAAAGCAATTAGGTATGGTCAACTAAATGCAAAGCGTAAACAAGTCAGACATGTGGCATGTGATCCATTTCTACTGGATACAAATAAACAATTGTTTTATTGGCATTCTTGAGGATTTGAACATGGTTCAAAAGTCTGGAGTAGCCCAGATTTACTGTGAACTGATCCATAAACTGGGAAACCACAGCATTTGTCTAATGTCCTCCATATAAAATTTTAGTCATGCTTTTTCATCTCTAGATGATCATTAGGTAAAGAGGACATTACATTTGGTTCAGTTCTTTAATGAATACATGTTTTAAATAAATCCTTGAAGGTGTGTCACAAGGTTCGGTGTTAGGCTTCTTTTGTTTCTCATTTGTGATGTGACAACTGATGTATGGATGAAATGCTTCAATTTCAGTAACTGCAGGTGGCAGCACATTGCTCAATTTAGACAGCAGCGGGTGAAAGCTCCGTTGAGCTTCATTCATCAAACTAGCACTAGAAAAGTGACGTTCTAATTTTTTTATTTTTTTATTTACCTTATAGCACCTTAACATGTTTCATTGACTTTATTTTGAAAGAAATTTGTGTTTCATATTTATTTATTTATTGCTTGTTTGTTTAGTTTAGTTTAATAAATCTGTCAGTTGCTATTTTATGGTTTGTTTATTCTTGATTTATGCATAGAGTATTGTGACTTTTTTTTCTTTTATCAGCATAACAATTCCAATTTATTAGTATTTCATGCATTCTGTAATAAAAATCTATTCACCCTGCTGAACATGTGTTCAATATTAAAAATAATTCCAGTGCAATTAAGGTTAAATTGTAATGATTGCTTGGAATTGTACAGCTTTATAGCTACTACTCATGAATATATTGTACATCACCATTAGGGCAGAAGAAGCATAAATCTGAAAATGTCTTTCATTTCATTTCATCCATTGAGATGTTCCGTTTCAAGTTTCTCTAATTCAGTTTGAACTTATTGACTTTGTCAGTTGAAATATGCTCCTGTTCCTCATTCAGCTTGATTCAATGAGTTTATGAATGACTGCGTGATGTTGGAACAATCACAGTCAAGGACGGTTTTGGTTACTTTAACTGGAAGTTAATAATCAGTAGAAATCTGAGGTTTGTGTTTCTGAATAAACATATTAATCAAACATCTTATAAATAATCAGTGCCTTTGAATAGATGATTCAGAATAATATTATTCACAAACAATGTATACTTTGAATTATAGCAGCATACCTTTATTAAACTATTTAAACTGTCCGTTGATAAAAATGGTAAGACAACATGAATGACCTTTTGAATGAATTGGAATCCAGTCAGTTCAGGTTTAGTTTAACCTGTTTACCAAAAACTGCCAGAATTGAGAGATCAATAAAATCCAGTCCAGGATATCTAATCTAATCTAAATCTAATTTATTTAGGAAATAAACACTTTTTTTTCTCATTGACCATACCTTTTATGAGCAGAATACCACATTATTATTTATACTGAAGAAATTAAAAAAATATTCAATAACTAAAACATTAAAAAATTACATAAAAAAATGTTTTTTTTTTAAATAATAAATATACGTATTTCATAGAATAAGAATTTCAAATAAATGGTTAATATAAATATGTTTTATATTAAATGTGTTATTATATTTAGTATAAAAATGATTTGATTTTTTATTTGATTTGTTCAAATTAAATTCATTATTGAACAAACGAATCCATTCATGACTGTTTACATGTCATATTGATATCTTTTTACATTTATATAAATGTGTATAAAATGGTATTTATTATTTATTTTTTATTCATTCATTCATATATTTAATACTTGATAAATTTTATTAAATCTAGCTTATATTCTGATCTATTTAATAATTAATTTAAAGTATTAACATTATAAATAAGATTTAATAATGGAAAAATTGTATAATTGCATTCTAAATATTGTTTTTATTTCATTAAAACCAGTTACTTAAAATGTGTTTATTTACTTACCATTTTAATAATTCATTTATTTATTATAAAATTAATTAATTTGACTTTTTTAATTGGTAGTGCATAATTAGTAGATTTTTTTTATTAATTGTAAGCTGGTTACAATTACAATGAATAATATATATTTATAGAGTGTGGATGGTATGTATAGTATCATATCAGTTGTTATTAATATGTATGCACCAGGCATAGATCAGGGAAACGTTTGCTCAAACATGAAGAAGATAGGATGTGAATGATGGCACGCTGCTGCCTGCTGCTTCTAACTAGAAAGACTATTTCATAATGCCACGCTGGTGTCAATGCTCTGCTCTGGTGTTTGAGTTGAGGCCTTATCTGTGCTCTTTCTCTCAAAGTTATCTCCACTGAGTTAAAAGGTTACAGATCCATTCAGCTGAAACATTGACTGACCAAATGTCAGCCTCCATTAAGTCCTCTTCCATCGCCAGTAATGAACAAAATCAACAGCAGTTTGAAGAGTCAATGTCAATGTTTACAAATCCTTGTGTTCAGTGAAACAGGAGGAGCGTGTGCTGTGAGGAAATGTCTGGCATCGAAACACTTAATAATGGCGAGAACATCACGCTTCACAATCACTCACACAATTATGTAATCAACAATGTTGGGGAAAGTTACTTTTAAAAATAATGCATTACAACATTGCATTACTCCCTAAAAAAGTAACTAATTGCATTACTTAGTTACTTTTTGTAAAAAAAAAAAAAAAAAAAAGTAATGCATTACATTACTTTTGAGTTACTTTTGTGACCCTTTTTGTCACCTGGGCTGGCTTGCTTATTTATATTTAATGACACAAAACCAAAAGGTTATATTTTTGGCAACTGTAAAGGCCCTTTCACACCAAAAGTGAAATTAATAAGCCTCAGGTCGGAAGCGAAGTGCCGCCTGCTGGTCTGTAGGGTGGGAAAATAAATTGATGCAGACACGAAATTGCGAAAGGATTCTGCCAACGATTCTGCATTTGAATCGGCGTCAATGAATCACGCTGTAGTGATTTATGGGTCACAGCCTACGGTGCACCTCACTCCAATTTCTCTCAACACGGGTGACGGAGAGAGAGGGCCAGTGAATAAATGGGAAAAAAACAAAGTAACTTTACTACTGTACTAGTTACTGAAAAAAAGTAATGTTATTACGTAATTGCTTTACTTGAATGGCCTTATCCCAAACTGCAACAATTCAAAATCAGGAATTACGTACATAATATATATGTGACCCTGGACCACAATACTTCATAAGGGTCCATTTTTCTAAATTGAGACTTAAATATCATCTGAAAGCTGAATAAATAAGCTTTCCATTTGATGTATGGTTTGTTAGGATAGGGCATTATTTGGCTGAGATACAACTATTTGATAATCTGGAAACTGAGGGTGCAAAAAATATCTAAATATTGAGAAAATCGCCTTTAAGTTTGTCCAAATGAAGTTCTTAGCAATGTTTATTACTAATCAAAAATTAAGTTTTGACATGTACGGTAGGAAATTTACAAAATATCTAATGGAACATGGTCTTTACTGAATATCCTAATGATTTGGAATAAAAGAACAATGCATTCGACCACAAGTTTAGTATAGAAAGAGTCAGGAAGAAATTGGCGGACAGTTGTCCATTTTAACACAATATACAAAATCAAATATCAAATTTGAGCCACCCAATAACAAGTAAAACTTTATGAAACGGAAGGTGTTTAACATGGTTGTTTGTTTTGCGACAAACTGTTTAAACCTTTTTAGTCTTTAATATATCAAGTGGGTACAAAGAGATATAAAAAACTACACAAAAATACTGCACATGTACTTGCACATGATGTGGTTTTATTTATTTATTACTTATGTATTTTCCAAGTAAAACAAACAAACGCATTAGAACCTGGGCTATAATTTCATATGTGACAAGCCCTGTTTGTCAATGCTGAGGGAACGGCCTGATCACTCAATCATCACACGCTCACACACACACACACACTCATGCTCACTCTCAATCTCACTCTCACCTCTCATCTCCACTCTCACTCTAACACTCTCACTCTCACTATCACTCTCACTCACACAAAAAATCACACTCACACACCATCACACTCTTCACTTCTACTCTCACTCTCCACTCTCACTCTCCTCACACCACACACACACCTCTCTCTCTCCACTCTCCACTATGATCACTCACACTCCACTCTCTCACTCTGACTCTCACGCACAAAACCACACTCTCACTCACTACACACTCTCACTCACACCAACACTCACTCACTCACAACAACACACAACCACTCTCTCCCACACACTCACACACACACTCACTCACCACACTCACACACACTGACTCACTCACACACACACACACACACCACACCACACACTCTCTCTCACACACACACACACACACCCACACCCACTCACTCACGCACTCACACACACACACTCTCACTCACACTAACACACACACTCTCACTCTCTTAATATCACACACACACTCTCACTCTCCCTCACACACACACTAGCACTCTCTCACTCACACTCACACTCACACTATCACACACACACTCTCACTCTCTCACCTCTCCCTCACACCACACTCACACCTCCACTCACACGCCACACTCAGACTCTCACCTCACTCCCTCTCACTCACACACCACTCACTTTCACTCAAACTCACCACCCCACACTCACTCTACTCTCACTCTCACTCTCACTTCACTCACACACACACTCACTTCACCTCACTCTACTACTCACCACTCCACACTCCACTATCCTAACCACTTTTTCAAAACCACACAAAACAACACACACACACACTCACTCTCACTCTCACTTCCCTCGCACTACACACACACACACACACACACTCACTCTCACTCTCACTCTCTCACTCACACACACACAAACACTCTCACTCTCACTCACATCTCACACTCACACATCACACACACACCACGCCTATTACCTCATTCATCCTTCGTCCCATGCCTCCCTGCCGTTGCTGCTATCAGAGTAGTGGGTGCACACACAATCCTGATAGCACATGGACATTCTCCTCTGTCCATATCCAATTCCCAGTCATTTCATACACTTACACTGCACTCGTGTGTGTGGGCATAGCCAGTCTTTCGGCGGGAAACACTGTGCCGACCAAACCGAACAAACGAGCGGCGGCCAATTATGACATCACGGGCTTGGTCGCGCCGGCGCAGCATAACCCGGAAGCTGGCGAAACAATTGTCTAGTATGAATAGGTGTTTCTGTGTGTATTTAAGTGTTTAAATTATGTGTTAAATTGTTATGTATGATGATTTGGTTTTTATATATATATATATATCTATATATATCTATATATATATATATATATATATATATATATACGGTAAGAGATCAGGAAAGATTTAATGATGTCATATAACAGATGACAAATAGGTGTGGTATTTGTTTGTGTGTTAAATGTTAGACTTACAGTGGGGCAAAAGAGTATTTAGTCAGCCACCAATTGTGCAAATTCTCCCACTTAAAAAGATGAGAGAGGCCTGTAATTTATCATAGGTATACCTCAACTATGAGAAAAAAAAAATCCAGAAAATCAAATTTTAGGATTTTTAAAGAATTAATTGGTAAATTATGGTGGAAAATAAGTATTTGGTCACCTACAAACAAGCAAGATTTCTGGCTCTCACAGAACTGTAACTTCTTCTTTAAGAGGCTCCACTGTCCTCCACTCGTTACCTGTATTAAGGGCATCTGTTTGAACTCGTTATCAGTATAAAGACACCTGTCCACAACCTCAAACAGTCACACTCCAAACTCCACCATGGCAAAGACCAAAGAGCTGTCAAAGGACACAACAAAATTGTAGACCTGCACCAGGCAATAGGTAAGCAGCTTGGTGTGAAAAAAAAAAACTGTGGGAGCAATTATTAGAAAATGGAAGACAAACAAGACCACTGATAATCTCCCTCGATCTGGGGCTCCACGCAAGATCTCACCCGTGGGGTCAAAATGATCACAAGAACTGAGAGCAAAAATCCCAGAACCACACGGGGGGGGACCTAGTGAATGACCTGCAGAGGGCTGGGACCAAAATAACAAAGGCTACCATCAGTAAAACACTGCGCCGCCAGGTACTCAAATCCTGCAGTGCCAGACGTGTCCCCATGCTTAAGCCAGTACATGTCCAGGCCAATCTGAAGTTTGCTAGAGAGCATTTGAATGATCCAGAAGAAGATTGGGAGAATGTCATATGGTCAGATGAAACCAAAAATAGAACTTTTTGGTAAAAACTCAACTTGTCGGGTTTGGAGGAGAAAGAATGCTGAGTTGCATCCAAAGAACACCATACCTACTGTGAAGCATGGGGTGGAAACATCATGCTTTGGGGCTGTTTTTCTGCAAGGGACCAGGACGACTGATCCGTGTAAAACGAAAGAATGAATGGGGCCATGTAAAGTGAGATTTTGAGTGAAAACCTCCTTACATCAGCAAGGGCATTGAAGATGAAACGTGGCTGGGTCTTTCAGCATGACAATGATCCCAACCACACCGCCCGGGCAACGAAGGAGTGACATCGTAAGAAGCATTTCAAGGTCCTGGAGTGCCTAGCCAGTCTCCAGATCTCAACCCCATAGAAAATCTTTGGAGGGAGTTGAAATCCGTGTTGCCCAGCGACAGCCCAAAAAACATTACTGCTCTAGAGGAGATCTGCATGGAAGAATGGGCCAATACCAAAAAATACCAGCAACAGTGTGTGAAAACCTTGTTAAGACTTACAGAAAACGTTTGACCTCGTCATTGCCAACAAAGGGTATATAACAAAGTATTGAGATGAAATTTTGTTAATGACCAAATACTTATTTTCCACCATAAATTGCAAATAAATTCTTAAAAAATCCTACAATGTGATTTTCTGATTTTTTTTTCTCATTTTGTCTCTCAAAGTTGAGGTATACCTATGATGAAAATTAAAGGCCTATCTCATCTTTTTAAGTGGGAGAACTTGCACAATTGGTGGCTGCCTAAATACTTTTTTCCCCACTGTACCTGTGAGGGTTATGCTCAGAAAGGGGCCGGGGGTTTGGCCTATATAAGCCATATGAGGCCAACCCCATAGACATTGCTTGTTTACCAAGTCAAAGCAAGAGTGCAACTGCCTCAAGCAAACCTCAACCCTGTATATTGTAGATACATGTTATTACCTGTATATAAGTATTTTGGATTTCCCCTGTTTTGTTTTCCATTTTTGTTGTTTCTTTGATACTTTTGTGTTTTGTTTTGTTTTATTGTGCACCTGTAAATACTTCACTGTGGACTAACACTTTTTGGCACTGTCAATAAATTACACCGTGCAAGAAAGTGCTGTTGCGAGTGAGCCATCTTTTTTTTAACATCTTTTACAGAGACTGGTTATGTCCCAAGCGAGCTGGTTGTGTTCGCTTTATCACACATATTATTTTAGTTAATGTCATGATAATTTTTGGTGTGTTATTTCATTTCACATTTAAAAACCTGCAGTAAGCTTGTCATGTGAGTCAAACAAACAAACAATCGATCAATCAATCAATCAAGTAGATGTATTTTTTTTTTCTTTTCTTTTTTTTCTTTTTGTAACATAACAAAGCGGTTTCTTGAATGTTGGTTACAACACTGATTTTGATTTGGCAATTCTTCAAATACTATAATATACTTGGACTACTTTTAAGTTTTTTTTTTTAATGATTAATTATGGAATTCTATATTTCTGATATTAAAATAGAAAAATATGTGATATTAAAACATTTAGAATTATGAACATGTGGATTAAGATGTAGTTTGATTACAGTTCTCAGCAGAAAAAAATGGTACAAAGGGATGCAGAAATGATTTGACGTAAACTAGACAGTAACACCCAGTTTTCAGTAAGCAGATTCAATGAGTGTTTGCACATGATGCTCTTTATGATAAAATATCAAGGGCATGAGATTTGATTTTCAAAGGGTCATCAGAGGTGGTGCTGACTTCCTGTGCCATAATCTACCCAGGACATCTCTTTATGTACAGCATTATGCAAAGCATTTGATCCCTGTGGCTTTCTTCCCATCCTACCATACGTCAAAAGGATGTTGGTCTCCCTGGCGCAAAGCACGGGAGAACCAGAGCACTTTTGCCCACCATTGCTTTCCTATGAATTATCTGGAGCGGAAACTGGAAATTCAGAGGTGTAGATTGCATTTTGGATGCCAAAAAAGTGTGAAAGTGATGGTAGGACTTGCAAAGAGTGCTGGACGTGAATGAAAGCACTGGCATGTTGGTGTTTAAAGACACAGTGTGCAAACACGGGAGCCCGGCTGGCCAGGCGGGAATTTTGTGGAGACGTGTTCAGAACCACGGACAGCGCACTGCTGAAGGATACACTAGAGTTGTCCGTCAGGAGCGCCACTGCTGCCATGGGAATAATGTAATGGGAAAATCCCAAAATCTTTCACAGTCTGCAGATCAGGTCTGTTAGAGCCATGGAAAAGCTTGACGCTGGGAGTGTTGATGGAGTTTAAAACATGTTTGAGCTCTGCACATTTTGTATGTCTCTCTTCAGCTCTCTCCCGATGATATGAGAACCACGGCTCTAATTCATCAACATCTAACTGGCAAATATGGGAAAATGTAACGTTAAGCTATATATAAAAACATTCCTTTTATTAAGGCAAAACAGTGCAGGAGAATAGGGGATTTTTCCCCCAAAAAATATGATCTTGAAACTTTACCAATAAATTCCATGCTTTATTTATTCATTAATTTATTCATTTACTGATTGATTGATTGATTGTATTACGTTTTCTGAACAAATAAAGTTTAGATCTGCAAATAAGCTAATATAACATTATAATATGAGTTTATTTATATACATTAAAACAACTAGTTATTGAAAACAATTATATTTATAATCTGTATTTTTACATGTTAATATATCAGACTTACACATTTTTATAGAACAGAATTTTGATATCTTCTTGTTTTAATAAAAATATCAAAATACTATGAATGTGTATATTAAAATTTAATTATTGTCATGTTTTTAATATAAAATGGCATAAATCCGTTTTGTACACACTTTATTGAATTTTTGTAACTCATAATCTGTATAGGGGTCTGTGTCCATATATAGTTAATTCAGTCAGTCATATTTATTATAAAGCACATTTAAAAACAACAGGCGTTGGCAAAGTTTAAGTAAGTACCCTAATAAGTAAACATACAGTTTACAGGTTATTGTATAATGTTCCTATGGCTCAGTGGTAGAGCATTGCATTAACAGCACAAAAGGTCGTGGGTTCAATTCCCAGGAAAAAACACACATATTGGTAAAAAATATGTAGCCTGAATGCACTGTAAGTCGCTGTGTCTGCCAAATGCATCAATTATATTATATTAACATGAGCTAACAAAGCTAACACTATTTTATTAATTAACATTAACATAGAAAGAATAATAAAATATAATAACAAATGGATTCTAATTATTAGGACATTGTCTGCTAATGCACATCGTTAACTAATATGACCTTATTGTAAAGTGCTACGGTAAAAAATATAATTATGTATATATATAATTTTTTTTTAAATAACTGATTTAAAAACTGATTTTTGGATGTTCAGAATAGTCGGCAAGGAAGAAAAACGATGTTCCTTAAGTGAACTTGACTGTTTGAAAGCGAGTGAGAGGAGAGAACAGGAACAAACAGGAAAGTGTGAGGGACACACAGCAGAGACGTGCTGACATTTGACATACATTTTCCTCTGTTCAGCCATCACACCATTCCTTTAATATTCACCCTCCACCAACACTAACAGACAGGTCAAGGTGAGAGAGGACGGCTGTTTGATAAGACTGAAGTCTAACACAACGTTTGCCAAAAGCGATAAGGCATTTGGATTTCCAGCCAGAATTCTCATATTCCTCAGGTTTTTAACTATGATTTATGGGGTGGATTTCTAATCTTGAAACACAAATATTACAGCTTTTATGAACTACCTCTCGTGAAAAAAATAAGTGCACTTAATCGCAATAAATGTGCACTTAGTGTACTTCAACTCTGAAAGTATTTTAAAAAGTGTACGTGCAGATATATTTAATGCAATATATGGGAAACCGTTAAGTGCAATTAAGAGAGTTCACTTTCAACGGCTGTTTAACACTTGAGTAGCTTTTAAAAAGCTCACTTTGTAAACGTAAAAGTTGGGACTTAAAGTCTGTTTTTTTAAAGCATGTTCAAAATCTTTGGTCATGTTATACCATTATATTTAAAGATGTACTTAAGTCTTAAGGTAAGGTAAAAAACAGTCTAAAGTTCAGCTAATTACATTTAATATGACCTTTAGTTTTAATACAATTAACTGGCCAAAACTGCCATTAAACTGGTCAAACTTAAGTGGTGTCCTTGAAAGATGTTGTTTATCTTATTAATAAGTCAAGCTTCAAGTCTAGTTGCTTTTTAAAAAAGGCGGCCTCACACATGGAGTTCTTGTCATATCAAGATCACCAGAATATCACAAACAACTCTGTCATTCTAAACCTACTCTTCCAAAAAAATGTGGGCCCCCGTGCCGGGCCCCCCTAAACTTCTAGCCACTTTGATTTAGGACTAAATTAATTTTAAGTCTCATAAAGAGGGGAAACATGGGACGCGGGAGGAGGAAATGAAAGTGCAGGCTCATGTTTAAAGAAGGGTGGATTTCTATTTCCCAACATGGCAAACAAATCTTTTATGTTACTTCAAGGAACAGTTCACCCAAAAAGAAAATGCACTCACCCTCAAACCATTCTCAAAGTGATGAGTTGTGTTGTCTTCTGAGGCACCCATTCGCTACAGAGGATCCATTGGAGAGCAGGTTACGCAATGCTAAATCTCTTCAAACCGTTGACGAATAAAGAAACTAACTCATCTACATCTTGGATGGCCTGAGGATCAGTATATTCTCATAAAGTTTTCATTTTAGTCCTTTAAGCCAATTTTTATTTTGCACTTTTAGTCAATAAAATAAAACATCTAGGCCCGGTTTCACAGATGGGGCTTAACTTAAGCCAGGACTAGACCTTAGTTAAATTAAGATATTTAAGCAGGTTTTATACAAAATGCCTTAGAAGAAAACATTACAGTTGTGCATCTTGACACAGAACAATGACTGACATATTTTAAGATATGTCAGAACAAGGTATTTTCAGTTGAGACAGCTCAAACCTGCATTTTAGTCTGGGACTAGCTTAAGCCTTGTCTGTGAAACCGGGGGCTAATTTATTTATCCAAAAGTATGAATACAGACAAACTAGTGATTATTTCCCACTCTTTCTATAAAAAAACAGTTACGCATTCAAATTTAATCAGTAAAGCCTGGAAATAACTGGAAAATTATATTTTATAAATCATTTGTTTCCCCTTATGTATCACTTACCTTTATTCCATTAAAAGTTAAAGCTAAAAGCTCAAAATAAAACTTAAAAATTCTGTCAAAATGCAAATTACATAATTATTTATTAATCATCATTTCATTCCAAACCCATATGGCTTTCTTTGTTCCATTTAACACAAAAGCTTAATTTTTGATGAATATCCTGGAATAATGAATGCAAAAGAGGGCTGGGGCTCTCATGCTCCAAAACAACAAAAAAAACATAAAAAAAGCATAAAATACTCAATGATCCAGTTGTAATCCTTCAGTTTATTTAAAAAAATTTTCTGGGTGCATCTTTACAGCACGAAGATCCTTAATTCGAGGCCTGTCTGTGTGAAATCTGCGTGTTCTCCCTATGACTTCAAGTCAAAAAGAATTGACATATATGTCTTTTGCACAATTTGATGGTAATATTTGGTCCTTTTTGAAGATTCAAATACCAGACCACCAGCACATTCAAAAAACTCTCCTTTATAATGTGCCACAACAGAAAGTCAGTCATGCAGCATTGGAAAGAGGGTGAGTAAATGATAAAACAATGGTCGTTTTTGTATGAACTATCCTTTAATTAAAAACATCAAAATCTAGGTCAATATCTGGCACTTTCTCCAAACTCGCCCTCTTTATTTCAAGGGTTCCCAGCGTTTCCTTGTGCGAACCTTAAATATAGACAGTAGTTCATCTATATTACAGATGGCACAGGTGGCGCTTCTCCAGATATAAGCAAAACCACACCTGCATTAATTTCCCAAACCTTTTACTGGTTCGCAGAGCACAATTTACTCATTTCATCCAACTGCGGACAGCACATTGTAGCTCTTTGTGAGCAGAAACTGGCGCTGGATTCATTACGGCTGAACATCTGCACTCAAAAACACACTGGTTGCTGCATGAATTATGACAGTGTTGTCGAACCGAACGGCATGTCAGCGTCCATCTTTATTAGTTCAGAAGATGCAGATGATATGCCACATGTCAACACAGAGTCTATAACATCAGAACCATGCTATGGATCAAAACACAAGAGCCTCTGTCACGGGAATCCACAATCCCTCCGTCCGATCACTACAAAGTCAAGGAGGTAACAAATCACAAACAATCCAGGAGATGTTTTCAAGACATCTTCTGTTGACATCTGAAAAGCATACCGCGAATTCTTGCATCTCGCACACCTGGGAGTGTTTACCTACACTGCATGCTAACACGTCCTCTTGTTGTCTTATGTTGTCGTGGGCCAAATAACCTCTACTCGACTAACAAAGCAGGGTCTTAAAACCGTATTTGAATTCTCCAGTACAGCCAAGCACGTCTGTTTACCTTCCCTGAAAAGAGCTACAATACCGTCTGTCACGTTCACAACAGAAATATGCGCGAACAATGGAGAACGGCCAAAGGGATGCTGGGAAGTGGCCCGCATTCCCTCGGGACAGTCAGAAAGAGAGAACTTTCCCATTTCGCTCCTGATAAGCTTGGGTCAGGCCCCTGTGATCTGGTGTTTACACTGTGGCAAACACTCGAACCATTTCCCTCTCATTTCCCCTTTCGCTGCCCTCTGGAGAGGGAGAGAAAACATTCCTTCGTGTTTCCAACTCCAGCTGAGGTGGGTTCAAACTCGGGAAAAGTGATGTAATTTCTCAAAAAATAATGAGGTTACTCATGCGGACGAAGGTTTAATGATGCCACCTGATGGAAAAGACGTGTCTCGTTCGGTAGGGTCCAATAACCTTCAAAGGCGAAGAAAAAATGAGCAAGATCAACGCTTACCTCGTAAATCACTCGAAAACAACACTTAAATAATACGAAAAGTATGTATAATGGCACAAAGGGCACGCAACTCAAAAACAAAATAGTGTGATGGTTTTTAATGGAAACTCTACATGGTTACATGAAACTTCAGTTCCTCTGGATAACCACAGGAACAGAGAGATTTATTACTATTCATTAACTATGGGTTGTATTCATCGAATAAAACATGAAAGGCACAGCATGTACTACAACAATATTTTTATTTTCCGTTCCTAAAGTGGAATTTAGGCCACATAGGCCAGTTCTCTTAACTTTTGGATGGCTTCCTGAATGTATTCGAAACAGGATTTGCGACTAGAGACACACATATTATAAAAAATACACTCGACACTCACTTAGGGATTTAACGAGAGGCAAATAATTTGTATCCTAAGAAAGTTTGGGATAGATTGTTAGGTTTTATCTCATGCACCGCCACATGTTGCATGCTGGCAGTGATTAATACCATACTTTTTTTAAGAAAATAAAAAATTTAATCTCACCATAAATAGTCTAGGTCACTTTGTATGAATGCTTGCTTTGTGCTTGTGATAGATAGATAGATAGATAGACAATTTGAGATAGATGATAGATAGATAGATAGATAGATAGATAGATAGATAGATAGATAGATAGATAGATAGATAGATAGATATTCTCAATTAAAGGAACACGCCACTATTTTTGAAAACTCCCCTAGAGTTAAACAATTGAGTTTTACCGTTTTCGAATCCATTCAGCCGATCTCCGGGCCTGGCGGTAGCACTTTTAGCTGTAGCTTAGCATAGATCATTGAATCTGATTAGGACGGTTAGATCTCGCTCAACAAGGGACCAAAGGAGTTTTCTATATTTTCCTATTTAAAAACTTGAATCTTATGTGTTACATCGTGTACTAAGACCGACGGAAAATGAAAAGTTGCGATTTTCTAGGCCGATATGTCTAGGAACTATACTCTCATTCCGGCGTAATAATCAAGAACTTTGCTGCCATACCATGTGTGCAGCAGGCGCAATGATATTACGCAGCGCCTGACTCTAGGTTTTAACTCTATGTTTAACTCTAGGGGAGTTGGAAAATGAGCCTATTTTCAAAAATAGTGGAATGTTCCTTTAAAAGAAGTAAAATTACAATTGTGAAAAAAATAGTCATGATTGTGTGATATAAAGACAAAGTCAAAATTACAAGAAATAAAGTTGCAATCATGTAAAAATGTACCTCAGAATTGTAAGATATGTGTCTTAAATATGTAATTGTTAAATATGTGTCTGATGATTAATTGTGTGATGTGAAGTCGCAATTGTAAGATATAAAGTAAACATTAGGAGAAATAAAGTTGCAATTACGAGATATTAAGTCAAAATTGCGAGAAAATTGCAATTGTGAAAAATAAAGTCATAATTGTGTGATTTGAAATTGCAATTGTAAGATTGTAACAAGTCAAGATTAAGAGAAATAAAGTAGCAATTATGAGATATAAATTAAAAATTACGAGAAAATTGCAATTGTGAAAAATGACATCATAAACGTTGTAACTGTGATATGAAGTTGCAACTGTAAGATATAGTCATAATTAAGAAAAATTACAGTTGTTGAAAAATAGTCATCATTTTGTGATATAAGGTCACAATTGTAAAATACAGAGACAAAATTATGAGAAATAAAGTTGCAGTTATGAGATGTAAAGTCAAAATTATTAATTAAAATTGTGAAAAAAGATTTTTTAAATGTGTGATATGAAGATGCAATAGTAAGATATAAAGTCAAAGTGACAAATAAATGAACTTGCAATTGTGATATATAATCACAGTTATGAGAAGTCATAATTGTGTGACATGAAGTTGCAATTTTAAGATGTAAAGTACAAGAAATAAAGTCACAAATGTGTGAAATAAACCTTTTTATTTTTTTACTTAGAGGTTGCAATGTGCTTCCATATTGTAATTTTCACTACAAAAAGAACAGAAAAAAAAATGTAAATGACAATTACAGACATTTTTAATATTACAGATTATAGTTTATCTTTATTGATTTTAGGATGAAATGTGTATGAGTTCTTGACAGGTGTAGTGAGATTCACCCCAAAAAAAGATTGCCATTAATAATAAAAATGTCATGTGAAAACCGTCCCCTCGGACAAAAGGGAGGGCTTCTAAACCCGGTCTAAAAGAAACCAGGACCAAAGACAGGATTATTTAGTCTCTGTTTTGTTCTCACGTTTTCTGTTGTTCTGCATTTTTTCTCTTTCCTCCAGCTTTTGTCTCCTTTTCAGCCGCTTGGATTGTGTGTCAGACAATGAAACGAGGTAGAAAAAGCGGTCAAAGGTCACTCATTTAGGAAACTCAAGTCTTCAAAGCATGCCTTCCCATTTAAAGGGCTAAATGGAGATTTAGAGAGCCCACCGCAGACTTTGCCCTCTCTGAAGCAGACTGACTGATGTCATAGGTCACATTCCAGCGTAGAAATAGGCCAGTGGCTTGTATGAGAGCAGGTTGCTGATTCATCATTGAGGATTGGATGGGGGAGGGGAATTGGAAAAGAGCTACTTTATAACATTACTTCATTATTTTCCACGGTGCAGTTTGCATTTCTTTCACTGGGCCAGGGCACTTTCAATCCATCCCTTCTTTAATCTCCTCTCTTGATTTGGAGTGGCACAGAGCTGTCTTTGTTGGCTGAAATATCCATGCCCTGGCATGCTTGCCAAGAGGCAAGACTGGCAAGGTTGTGCAATAACAGCGTGAGTGAATTATGACCTCTTAACGGGGTAATGGACCTTCAGTTGTCAGCACAAGGGGGCAAGAAAGTTCTCTGTCAAGACCAGCAAACAGGAAAACGAGGGGTTTTGTCACTGGAATAATGGAGTGGAAAGCCAGAATTACATAATCCCTTAAGGGAACTTTATCGGAAAAATATGTAAAAAATGTTTTTGACATCATTTACACCAGTGGTTCCCAACCCGGGGGTCGCGACCCCCACTAGGGGTCGCTAATAATTTTCGAGGGGTCGCCAAGTGCAGTCATTTTAAAAAATAAATAAATAATATATATATATATATAGATAGATATTTCATTTATAACGCCAATAAATATTCAATTCTAAAGATATATAAAAAAATTCATTTATGGAAAGAGAAGAAATTCTCTTAACGTCGAGAGTTTTTTGCAGCGTATCGCGAGAGTGGGAACGTACGGACGTAACTTTAAAAAAAGACGCAGCAAAGAGAAAATGGCAAAGCGCCAGGGAGAAGATAAAAATGAATGCGCTAAAAAGAAAACAAGGGCTTATTTGGACAGTTATCTTGAATTCGGTTTCATTGAAGCAATGGACAAGGTGAGAATTGAGTGTGTAATCTGTGGTGAGAGACTAGCGAATGAAAGCATGAAGCCCTGCAAATTAAGAAGACATCAGAGCACCAAACACCCACAGACGGTTGGTAAACCCAGAGAATTTTTCCTAAGGAAAAAAGAAGTTGTTATGTCAAATAGACCCCAGAACATTAGAGATGCTTTGACTAGAGCTGGAAATGAAAATAGGCAGGCGAACGTTGCATCCTTTGAGTGCGCTTTCCTAATTGCCCAATCAAAAAAGCCACACACCATCGGGGAAACTCTGCTCAAACACGCATGTGTGAAAATGGCAGAAATAATGTGCGGGGCACAGGTGGCTTCGAAACTAAAAGCTGTACCTCTGTCCAATAATACAATAAAAGACAGAATCGACAGAATGGCGAATGATGTTGAGAACACGTTGGTTGAAAAGTTAAAGATGCACCCATTTTCTATCCAACTTGACGAAACGTCTACTGTGGCAGATGAAGCAGTCCTCATTGCATATGTGCAGTACACTGAAGACGGCGAAATAAAACAGGACATACTTTTGTCAACTAATTTGTCTACAACAACACGAGGAGAAGATATTTTCCACGCTATTGACACGTACTTCACCAAGCATCACATTCCCTATAATAATTTAGTCGCATGCTGCACAGATGGAGCTGCTTCAATGATGGGAAAACATAAGGGCTTCAATGCACGTTTGAAGGAAAAGGCTCCCCACTGTCTTGTGTTTCACTGTATGATACACCGTCAAGCCCTGGCCAGCAAACACCTCTCTGATGAACTTAATGAAACGCTGAAGACAGTTGTAAAGATCGTTAACTTTATTAAAGCCCGTCCGGTAAACAAGCGAATCTTTGCGGAGCTGTGTGAAGATGAGGTGCATCAGACACTCCTCCTTCATACCGAAGTGCGCTGGCTATCAAGAGGCCAAGTGTTGGTTCGTTTTATTGAACTGAAAGAAAAAATAAAGGAGTTCCTGAAACTGAACAACGAGAAACTGTTTGACGAAATTACAGATGAATTTCTTATCAGAACATCATACCTGGCGGATATTTTCAGCCTCTATAATGAAACAAACAAGCGCATGCAGAGCGCGGATGCAAATGTGCTGGAATGCAAGGAAATTATTGACGCATTTGTGCATAAAGTGGACTTCAGGAAGAACAAGCTGATAAAACGAGACCTACACCAATTTCCTTCACTTCTCAAACAGACTGGGGGACATTTACCTGAATCCTTGAGCAAAGAGTTCACACGTCACATGGAACGGCTACAGGAGGAGATGAAATCACGATTTTCGGATGTTGATGAACATGTCGCCAAATGCGCATGGGTAATGGATCCATTCACCGCAAAGGAGGAGGACGTGGAGTATTTAGAAGCCGAGGACGAGCTCTTGGATATCAAGTCTAATTCTCTTCTGAGGAGATTCTTTACCGAACACGGGTACAAACGGTTCTGGCTGGTGAAAGGACCCAACGTCGCACCCAAGCTTGCGCACCATGCTACAACCAGACTCATCCTGCCATTCGCCACAACATACCTGTCCGAAACTGCTTTTAGCTCTCTGGTAACCATCAAAACGAAGGCACGCAACAAGCTGGAAGTGCACAATGACTTTCGTCTGGCTGTCACGAAAATCATGCCTAACATCCAATCTCTAGCCCTAGATATGCAGGCCCAGAGTTCACATTAAATAGCCTTTAACAATTAAATAAGGACTTAATTAAATCAGGACCACAAGAAAAGTCATGAAAAAACACGCATAACTTAAAATGTTAAAATAGTTATTATGCAATGGTTATTGTTATGTTTTAATTGTATGTATGTTTTTAGAATATAAAACAAAAAAAACACAATAATACATTAATTATCTGATTAAATTATATTCATGTTAATAGATTTTAATTTGCTCCTGTTTGTTCATCAGTTAAAAAGCAGAGCCTGCCTGAAAAGTCTGTTCTTGTGAACCCTTGCATGTTGTTACAGGTTTTTAAGGTAATAAGTGAAATCGATAGATTTGTTTGATATTTACATTAACAGAATAAAATGTGCTACTGTTATTTGTTCATCAGGTTTAGGAAAAAAAGTGGAACCTATTGTTTGGAAAAAATCAATAGTTGCAAGTTGCAGCTAATTGTTTGCATTCTGCTGTTTTTGCATTGATTAAAAACATATACAACTGACTCACATTAAATGAACTGTGTCTGTTAGTGTGTTTGAATGGGTGGGGGCGGGGGCGGCGGGGCATAGGGGTCACTAAAAATTGTCAGTGTTAAAATAGGGGTCTCGTGAAAAAAAGGTTGGGAACCACTGATTTACACATCCTCACGTCATTTCAAAGTTATTTCTTCTGTACTGTCTCCAACTAAAGGTAAAAAATCTTCCAACTCCAAAAAAGACAAAAAAAGTAGGATAATGTCCTGTCTGCTAAATTTCATATAATGAAACCGAATTGGGACAGACACTACTGATATACACTACTACAACCATGTCAATAGTTAAATAGTTCATAGTTAATAGTTAAAAGTTCAAATTAAAATTTAATTAACTAATTTTACAATTTTCAATAATTTCCTTTTCTCTCCTATATGTATTTTGTGCTGAAACTGCTTGGAAGCACATTTCTACTTTAAGTAAAAAAAATTAAACAAAATAAAAAGTTAATGTATTTAACATATTTGTGACTTCTTATAACTGTGATTTATTTCGCAATTATGACTTTATTTTTCACAACTTAAATGTTCTTATAATTGTGACTTTATATCTCACAATTGCAACTAATTTTTTTTGCAACATAATTATGACTTTTTTTCAGTTTTTCAGTAATTTTCTCATAATTGTAAGAGATAGAGAATTTTTTTTTAATTATTTATTTAATTTTTTTAAACATTGGTAGTCATAATTTAATTATCCAACTTAATTAACTTTTCTTTAAACTGCTGTTCCTCTATAAGCGTTTGATCAGACTAAAGTGCGAAGTATACTTTTTTGTTTGAGTGATCAAATTTTCATCATCAATACATATGGGCATAGTCAGATTTTTCTAATCACGCATACACTAATTAGTTTGTCCTGGCTACTATTATTGTTTGTCCACAAGATGGAGAAACTGGCCCCACCATTGTTTCACAGTCGAAAAAGGAACTGAACAACAAAAAACTACTAGAGACATAGCCTGCAGTGACAAGTGATAGTGTGGGGACTTCATCAACTCCAGATTAAATTAGAACACATTTTTTATCTTATAGTTAAGAAGCCCCTGTTCGAGACACCAGCATCTTTGAATGTTGGGGATTTTAAGCAAGCATTTAGTACAAAGACTGCACTTGTCACGGTGCTCACTTCTACTATCTGACCATGGATACATTTCTTTGCTTGTATCAAGAGGTGTTAAAAGGTCCTATACTTCAGATAATAACTTTTGTGATAAGTTTCAGAGTACAGAGTGCCACAAGGCTCTGTCTTAGATCCTTTTTTTTTTTTTTGATTGTACAAACTCCCCTTAGGTAATATTGTAATATTTGTTGTTATGCTGATGAAACTCAGAAGCCTTTTGAAGCAAGTGCTGTTTGCCCACTATTCACATAAATTCACAAAATTAGATTAAGATACCTATCCTGAGTTCAACGCAACCCTACGTGCAAGTCTAGTTTGAGCTAGTACAAAGATATTTTTATCAGTCATAACTTCAGAATAGAAAGACATTGGACAAGGATAAAACTTTCTAGCACCTAGCACCTGTGTCCACGGATGCTATCCAATAGAGCAATGTGCGTTTGGCTGTACACATATGCTAAGCATTCTCTCTGAGTCGATACTTGGAACTGTTAAAAAAGTATGTTGTATATAGTTTGAATATGCGTAGTGTGAATGCAATCCGCACATACTATATTTGTCATGTTGACATTGTCATGCGACTCACCAGTTTCAGCTGCATTGCTTCACTGCTGTTCACAAACCCTCTCCAGTGGCCTCATGGGACAGTAAAGTGTCCATAAGATGCACACTTCAAAATCTCACCAGAAATAGTAGTTCATCTGGGTACTTTTCGCCCACTGTTTAGCATTGAGCCTATAGCATGAATTTGCACATACATGCACACTCACTTCATATGCTGTTATTTGCCTACTATATAGTAAGAGAGTATGCATATTCGGATACAGACCAAGATTAATTTATGCTAATGTCCACACTAGCGCCCCTTGTGCCAATACTGAGAATGAATACTTTGGTATTTTATCTATAAATTATTCTGTATTCTAATTTCTCAGTATGATAAAGGCATTGCACAAAAGATTACCTCCTAAACAAACAAATCAAGCAATTTAATTTAAAAGCAACAAAATGCTAAATCGCAATTCAGAGAAAGAATGAATTTTACCTGTAGGTGCCATAGTCCTTCAGACCATTTGAAATCGGTTTCCTCATTTGAACTGTACATACATACATTGAGCTTACAACTGAGCTCAACATGTTTCTGAGAACACTGTGGAAATCTCAAATATTTACTTAAAGCATCTGATAACAGCCTGAGAATATGAATGGTACTAAATCCTAGAGTTGACTTTAATGCTGTGTTTGTGCCAGTAAGAGATAGGCTAGAACGGTATGGAGCTCATCTGCTCCACCCACGAACTTAACGTGTTTCTCTTGGCACCTGTCGGAAAACGAGAATTCTCCTCATGTTTTCTCTGATCCTCTATGCTATCCCCAGTTGTTTTTCCTCATTTCCTTCACATTCTTTAATTGTTGAAATCTGCAGGGTTCATGGATGATGCTCCGAATTCCAGATTTCGAAACGGTGCCAGACGCTGACATTACTGGAACTCCTGGCCACTCAGGAATGTGGAGCTGAGCGTTTCGAGAAAGTGATGTGCAAAAGCAAGTCACCCTTATCCGTGCGCTTTTGGAAAGAAAACCACGGAAAACTGATAGGACTCCTGAGAATGTGAGGATATTCGCTGAGTAATATGTTTTTTCTTCTTGGCTACCACTGATTGTTTTCACAGAAGGGCCAACATTTTTTCAACATGCCTGATGTTATTTATTTTTATTTTTTGCTAAAGTTAAAATTTGATATTTTTTATAGAAATAGCTGCATATTATGGATGGCTTTTGCTTGTTTTGAACATCATAATTTGTGGGGGGCAAACTTTCTAAATGCACGAAATCATCCCTTTTTTCTGGCTCTGTTGCTGGAATCCAAGTCAAAACAAAACAACATTTTCAAAACAAATTAAAGTAAGAATAAAACACACAAATACATATTTGTAATTATGTTCAATTCTTTATAAAGCTAGCCTGAAAGCTGTCCTTTGCAGTGGTTCCATTTTAATAGCCTTGCTGTAATGGGTTTTAGAGGTACAATCTGTAATGACTATAACAGCACCACTTGCGCACCGGGACTTGGATTCAAGTTGTGAATTTTGACAGGCCCACCGTAGCTATATATGGGATTAATGCTATTTTTGAAGTTATACGTCATTGTAATACCAGTAATGACCTGTCACGTTAAGCATTTATGGATTGATCTTTTAAAAATATGGCCTCATTTACACGTAGTGTTTAAATGTTACCAATATGCACAGTTGGAGTTTGAAAACCAAGATGTTAATATTAACACCAGATGTAAAAGTGTGTAATATAAACAGATGTGCTCAGATCAGAATGATAAAATTCTGATTTTCCAAAGTGCTTTTTAACGTGCGCAACTACCCATGGCTCTGACCACCATTTTCTAAATTGCTCCATTCTTCTGTTGTTTTTTTAACTCTTATTGTGATACCATCACATTTACATCATAAATCTAGAGATTGAGATTTACAATGTAAAAGGGTGTAATACACCTTAAATTCTATCAGAAAGACTCCGGTAAACATTTACATGGTATTTATTCCGTAAAGTGTTACAGATGGTGGTGAGTTACAATAAATCATGTATAGTTGTATAAAAGTTATTTGGCGTGGGCCCCATCCTTTGTCCAACTCCTGGGGATGCAGATTTGGCTGATCCTACCCCTCCGCAGGGGCGGAGCCTACCCCCATGGATGGACAGGGCCAACCTGGTGGTGGTGGTAGGGAGGATGGAGGGGAACGTCAGTGTAATCAACTGCGAAAAATAAAATGGAGAGTTCAGTGCTTATATACTCCAGTTGTCAAGCGGGGATTGGCCAAACCTGTTAGCATGAATGAATGACGTGGCATTGGAGTCTGACAGGCTAAAGCTTTCACTGTCATCAGATAGGCCCTATAAGCTTTGATTTGAAACGCAAGTCACCGTACTTACTGCCTTGTGATTGTTGTGTTAATGTGATGGTTTAATAAAACACAGGTAACATGGAAGTGCTGACAAGACAAATGGAGCTACCTGTAAATTATGCAAGGCAGTGTAAAAACAAATTGATGTCACATGACCTCATTGCATTTCGTGTCAGTGTGTTGTTATCATGTGTTAAGATAAGAAAAAGGCTTGATCGAGACAGATAGATGTACTGTAGATGAGTTTGTCACTTTATCAGAACAGATTTGGCTAAATTTAGCATTACATCACTTGCTCACCAATGGATCATCTTGATGTGAATGGGTGCCGTCAGAATAAGAGTCCAAACAGATAATAAAAACATCATAATAATCCACACCACTACAGTCCATCAGTTAACATCTTGTGAAGTGAAAAGCTGCATGTTAAAAAAAAAACATCCCATTATTAAGATGTGTTTAACTTAAAACTGTTGCTTCCAGCTAAAATATGAGTCATCTGTCCAAAATATTGCTTTCTCTAGTGAAACAGTCATCTTGTCTGATTCAGGAGAGAAATATGTACAGATCAAACACTGTTTACAAGCAAAAACAGTCCAAAACAAAGTTCTGAACAAATATGTGGGTGGATTTTGATGGGAGAGGACAGCAGGGGTTGGACTTTTTTACTGGAGCAAATTGTATTATGAATTATGGGCTGGTATTTTGGCCAGAAGCAATGGTTTAAAGTTAAAACATCTTAATGATGGATTTATTTATTTCAGCACAGAGATTTTCACTTCACAAGACTTAAATTGATGCACTGGGGTTGATTGTTGTTATGTTTTTATTAGCTGTTTGGACTATCATTCTGACTGCACCCATATACTTCATAGGATCCATTGGTGAGCAATGGATGTAATGCAACATTTTTTCATATATCTATTTTAGGGAAGAAACAAAGTCATCTACATGTTGGATGGCCTGAGGGTGCATATATTTTCAGTACATTTTCATTGTTGGGTGAACTAAGAACCTTTCATCAACTGGTTCTTTGAGGAGCAAAAAAAAAAAGTTGTCTTTGGCATCACGGTAAAAAAAGAACCTTGTCGCACATCCTGGCATCTTTATTTTAAAGAGTGTAGATAGATAGATGATAATGTATGAAATGCTACCTAAATGAATTCATATTTCATTTATAAATTGTATCACATAAATCAACATTCACTAGAGTGTATTCATTTCCCAGAATGCAGTGTGTTGAATTCCTTTGAATTTCAGTTTAGTAAATTCCTCATCCGGTCATTGAAATGGCAATTCAATTCACACCCTTCCTGCAGGGCGTGACCAATTCAAATTGAACTAATGAACAAAAAGGAGGATATTCAGTTCAGAACACGGGTATATAATACGGCAGTTGATGGGACAGCTATGATTGGATAGTACAGAGGAGAATGGGATCAGGAAAGGACTTCAAACCCAGGTCAACCAAAGGACTGTTGTGCCATATGTCAGTGTACAGCCTACTAGGATGATTTTTTTTTTATTTCAAACAAAGATTATAAAAAGCTTATATAATGAGCGCTGTCTAGCAAAGTGCATTTATAATTGGAAATCCAAATTTGGTAAATAGATAAGCAAACTTGAGTTTAACATGTCATGTTTTACCATTAAGCAATGCTATGGCACAAAACAACATGCTTTGCAAAAAAAGGAGGAAATGACCACTGTGGTTTAGCTGTCCTTTGTCCCTCGGAGCTAAACTGCCTGACTGTAGCATGCTGAGACTGATGTGTAAGAATCAGCAGCTTTTGACTGTCTGGTTTTCATTCACATTTATTACCATCTACGACAGCACTGGCTGACCTACTCTAACATAAATAACACAGCGTAAGTTTGGTGGAGACGAGTAAATGTTCACTTAAGGCCAAAAATTATACGCCACATGAACTGTACACACGCACAGTCTGTCTGCTATGCAGGAAATAATACATGTTTACCTGTCCTGAAAATCCAGTCACATTTTGGATTGATTGGCTTAATAACATAACTGCCTATGGGTATTTTTACAATTATTGGGTGAAATTTGTGAGAAAGTAAAATAACATTGTTTATTAGTTGCACAAATGTTGAATGGTTTTATGCCTCTTTATAATAGGTTTGCTAGTAGCACTGCAAATAAAAGAGGTATTGACTATAATTTTAAACCTTTACTTACTTTAATAATGATAATTCATCATTCAAAGTGCCAGTTTCTGATACAGAAAGAAACTTATAAATAAACCAAATTGTGATGCTGGGAAAATGGCTAACTAGACTGTTGATAAGGGCAGGTTAGGTCAGTATGAATTTTTATGCTTGTTCAGGCTGGACTGGTGCTGGTCTAGCTGGTGGACCCTAGTAATGCTGGTAAAGGTGGTCAGTCTCAGTCTTAGGTCCTTTGTTGTTTGCTTGTACATTCCCCCTAGGTAACACTGTCAAGAAACATGACATTTGTTGTTATGCGGATGACTTCTTTACATCTTTATGCCATGTGCTTTTATCTGCTCTGACCCTGGCATCTTAAAGTAGTGTCAAAAGCACTCATTATCTGTTGTATCAGCCTGGTACATTTACCATGGCCCAGCACAGTTATTAACCACACCTCATCTATAAATCTCACAATATTCTGTAAGCTACTTGTGATACATACGTTCATGTAGCTCAAACAGTAGTTTGTGGTGATGTCAATGCTAAAGTCATGGGGATCAATTCCCATGGACTGATAAAATGCATACTTCTGATGCAATATAAGTTGTTTTGTCTGTCAAATGCAGTAAGGTGATAATGACAGTACTTATACTTTGTCAATAATTTCGATAATGCCTTTTGATACAGTTTGATGGGTCTGCTATCACTATGATTACCTGCTCAGAAGAACACAACCTAATGTATTTACACTGACTGTAACTTTTATCGTTCCTGAAATGTTGTTTGAAAATACTGTTGAAATAAAGTATATCTGAAGTGCTATTTATGATCCCCACACCCAATTTATAATTGATATTCATTTTGAATGATGTTTTTCTCTGTTTTTAATCCGAAGCTTGCAAAAAGCTTCTAGGGTTGATAATTGACTTTTGGAGGCTTTAAGCAATGTTTTCATGTCTATGTTTTATATAAACAGTGCATGTAATTCTTTTCAGCAAATTAGAAAAGAGTACAGTGATGTCATAGACACATTTGGTTTCCAGCAACTATGACATCACCCAATGAAACTGTAAATAGCTTTTTCAGCTGCAGAACCTTTCTGCAGATTTGTTTTTATTATATACATTCATTTTATAACTTACGTTTCATTTTCTATTTTCTTTTTTATGTACTATATGTGTGATGCATTAAATCCAGTATATATACATGTACAAATATAACAAATCTGAGATTATTATTATAATGATGTTAACTATTTCAGTTAAAATGTAAACATTGTGGGCTTGAGTCAGATCATTATGTCAACTGTATATAGTTGGATCATCTCTTTTTGCTAATTGCCTCTCTTGCGGTCGGTTGCTGATTTTCCCATTCTAATAATGACAATTGCTCTAGATCAAACAGATACCATGCTGCCACTCATCAATAGTCACAAAGTCTTGTGTACAGTTCAGAAACAGAAAAGACGTTGTAATTTGTGGTGTGAAAGTGTACTGGCCGACCCTGTACAGGAGCAGTTCTGAATGCTGTCCCATCTGCATTAATGGACCATTAAAGTGAAACTGACAGTTTTCAGAGAAAGGGGTGGTGCAGAAAAGAAAAAAAAAACTCTATTCCAAAAATTTCCAGTCAGCCATCACCATGAACTGAACCAATAAGCAAGCTGTTTTGGTCTAGGGCCACAATGGTATTATTGCAATGCCTTCTATAAATCTTCTCAAAAACGTACCACCATGCGTAATCTCTTCGGCTCTACTCGTCTTGCTTGCTCCTTGCGGAATTTAAATGGGCAATTCTGGCATAGGAGGCAGGCATGCTAACAAGGATGCTAAAGACAAAGTCTGTAGCATTACTCGCTAGTGCACCTCTTGAGATAAGGGGAGTGAGGTCTATGTGCTAAAGCCCTGCACGGGCCAAAAACTCCAGCCCTAACCCGGCCCTGGCCCGTGGTGTTCAAGCCCTAACCCGGCCCCAGCCCGACAATGTCTGCAATTTTTCAACCCGAAACCGACCCGAGACCAACATCAATATCAATTTAAGCTCTCTCTGACGCACGCTCTCTGATGCGCGCTGTCTCTGCTATACACAAACACACACACACTCTACTAAGAGGTAAACTTTTATTATAGGCCTCAAACATAACTACCACCACCAACAATCATGCCCACAAATATCAATACAGACTGTCCATTACAGAGAAGCATAACCATGCAGTAGAGAATATAGACAAGCTACGTGATCCAGCAGCAAATAAGTAAATAAAGATTTATGGCCTACCTTTCTTTGATGTTAAGTAACTGAAGAACATTAAATAATAATAAAAAAAGAAATAAATCCGTTGAACTGTAGGCATGTACGGTGGTCATCATTCACTGTTTATTCGTGCATGTTGTGAAGAAAAAGAATAGCATCCACTGTTGAAGGCTTCAGAGATGTCCTCCTCTCCTCCAGCATCCTCCCTGCTGTGCTGAAAACGCATTCGCTGCTACTGCTGCTTGCAGGTATGCTCAACACATGACAGGCAAGTCTTGACAACAAAGGAATGGTCTTCTCATGTTGACTCCACCAACCCAGCAAATCTCAATCGTCATATTCCTTGCTGGGGATTAGGTTGAGGTACTGTATATGTGGACCTCATCCACAGCTGTGTCATCACCCTGGGTGACATGATTCTCCCACTCCAATTCAAAGTCTGACAAGGCTCTTTTTTGCTGCCGGTGGCGGAGTATCTGACGTCACCTCTCTAGCTGGTTTCCACCTGTTGCTCGATAGCTTACGATCCAACTCTTTGCATATTGCAGGATGGCATCTCTCTCAGTTTCACAGAACATCCACAACTGGTTGAATTTTGGCCACAGGAATATTGCCAGTTTATGGAGTGGCTGAATCTGGACCTTTTTACCAATCCATTCCAAGTGGCGCTGGCAGATGGTGGCTTGGTAAGTCATGTCAGTGCTTACTGGCTGGCAATGACGCTTCAGCCTCTCGTGCCACAACACAACAAGGTTGGATATTGATCACCTTCCAACTCCCACTGGGCTTCATAGAAGGAGTGGAGAAAACCGACCAAAAAATCCAGAACATCTGGGGACACATCAGCCATTCTTTGGGCCTTTCCACGACTCTCCAGCTTTTCACGTAGTTCAGCATACACGTCCTTGATAGACTTGAGTGTGAGAAATACAGTGCTGTAACGTGTTTCTCCCATCTACAGAACAGTCTTGGATAACTGGCTTGCCAGACCGCTTTGTTTCACGAACCGGACTACGTTCTTGACATCCAGCAACGTTCCACCAATCTCTGGGACTGTTACTGACAGCTTGGTGATGTCCAAGGAATGTCGGAGGACCGTGTTGTAGATGTGGTCCTGACAGTCCAAACGCCAGTAAGGTCATAATGCAGCAACAATATTTGAACCTTGGTCTGTTACCCACACCACCTTACTCATTACAGAGGGATCAAATTTGAGAACTGACACAAGCTGCTTCTGCAATTCCTTGCGAATATTTTCAGCTGTTTTGGCCTCATCGTGAGGGAACATGACAGTGGTGAGTGGTGAGTACATTACTCTTCAACTTGAAGTCTGACGTTATGAAGTGACATGTGATCGCCATGTAACTGACCTTGTGGTAGTCATCAGTCCACATGTCTGTGGTCATCCCAACATTAACTGAACTCATCACCTCTTTTATCTCAGCAACAATCACTTCTCCTTTTGTTGTTGCCTTTTCCTGGCATCTGCGAGAAATAGTTGTGGGGTCAGGCAGCAACTTTTCAGCAGACAGGCGACAATAGTCAACTGTCACCTGTATGCTAATGTGTGCGTATATGCGTAGGTAATGTATAATATTTATAATATAATCAATATAACAATATTTCATACAGTAGCCTATGTGTGCTCTGCGTGTATATGGGCACAATAAAAGGAGAGAAGCTAAATGAGCCAGAGTCCGACCCAAGCCCAATCTGTAAAAAAAAAAAATTGCCCCGAACCCGGCCCGAATGGACTTCTCTAATACCCGAATCAGACCTCTACTACCTGCACAGATCTTACTAGCTGGCCTCCGTTACACTCACCCCCATTGATCCTTACTCCCATCCGGGTCACGGCACCAATGTAACCCCTCCAGTCCTAACTGCCCCACTCCAAGCAGGACTTGAACGTGGGTCGCAGGCATGGGAGGCGAGCGCACCAAAAGGGATGCTAAAGACCACAGCCTCTAGTGCACCTCCTTGAGATCAGTGTAGTGAGGTTTACCTGCACAGTTCTTACTAGCTGGCCTCTTTTACACTCAACCCAAATAAATCTCACTCCCATCTGGGTCATGGCACCAATGTAACGCCTCTGGTTCTACTCCCCTTAATCGTTCCGAGCGGGATTCAAAATCCCTGTGTCGATGGATTTAAAGTGACAAAATTTCTGCAGATATCTAAACCTATAGTGACTGTTATTTCTATTTAACTATTAACTTCATTATTAAGCAGGTAAGGGGTATGACCTGGTGAATTCATGAATCATATTATTCTACTCTAGACCTATTTATTATAAACTTAGCAGCCATTATTGTTGCAACTGATTCTTTTCGTCTTTTTATAAAAAAAAAATTTAAAGACACAAAGGTTGAAATGCCAAGAGCCAAATATCAAAATTATTATTAATATATACAATAAGACTGTCACAATATCAGATTTTCATTTCATAATTATTGCGGCCAAAAGAATTCATGATAACAATATTACCACAATATTTATAGTAATTTTGTTTATTTAGTTTTTTCTCTCTCTTTTTTTTCCTTTTTTTTTTAAATTACTAATGAATTGTACTCAAATTGAAAGTAGCGGGGGAGGCAATGAAGATGTATAACATAACGGAATGTGTTACAAAAAGTACTTACCTTTCATCTTTAGAAGTGGTAAAGTGCTAACATGATTTTAATATTTAATTTAGCTGGACAGATATTTATTTATTCGAGGTAAAAGACAAACTGTCTGTAAGCAACATGGCTATATCTCTTATGGAGGTCAATCATCTTTAACTGAATAGCACTACATTTAAAATCCATAGCCCATATGGATTTTTCATTCCATACAATAGATCCTTAAATCTTTAAATGGTTATTAAAGTGGTTTGAATGTCAAGAGACCCAGGAAAAAATGGCAACAGAAGAAAACCACAGACATGGTACAATAAAAGAGATGTGTGAGGTCTTGCACAAGTTTTTGGTTGCACCGAATATTATTAATGACTCATCCAGTGACCACACAAGCTTTAGTCTGACAATTTAAACTAAGCTGAAACATTTTCAAATACCATTATACTACTCATTGCTATGGTGGGAAAGTAGAGGAAGCATCCATAATATCTCTTACAGTTTTGTTTTAAACATTATTAGACCTTAAACAGAAGTACGCAACTTTTGACGATTCTTTTATATTGACCTAAATGCTGTAAAACTGGAACTGAAAAAAATGCACTTAGAAAGTTATTAGATACTCCAAGGTTCTGTACAGTGATAAAGATTGATTACCTTATCAACTTAATTTTGTCCACTCAATGAGTCAGTGTGCTGCCAACTGGCTTCAGGTTAAGCACACATTCAGAACAGATATCCATCACTATGGTACCCTTCGCTGCTCAAGAGGCATGTGATATTCAATCCAGTTTAATCTAGATTCATTTTAAAGTAGGTGCATAATACTAGACCTGCTAGCTGATGAACTCGCATCAGCATCTTCCATAAGAAATTACTTCAATATCTCATTTGTTTCTGCAGAATACAAAGAAACCAAATGTTTTTTTCTCAAGAAAAAAGACCCAAAAAAGACCACATTATCTCATGGATTTTGTCACCAAATTTAGCAAGTTTGTCATTGTTGCTGCGACTTTTATTAATGTTTTGAGACAAGGAATCATTTTGGTGATATTTAAAAATATTTTGTGATTTTTTTTTTTTTTTTTTGGATTACAAACAAACAAACATAAGGTTTGTACCGTTTTCTCTGGTCTTTAGTTATCAATTCACAAGTAGACACAGCTGAAATCACAACAAAGCCATTGTCTTTAACTTATGTGTATGGTTATTTTGTCAGATGATGTCTTGTTCATAAACCCCGAAGTGACTGCATATAGTCTTAATTGTCTGACAACAGAAATTAAAATATGTAAATGATAATAGTTTTCTTGGGAATTTGGCTGTATTAAAATAGGAATAGGCTGCATAAAAAGGAAACAATTGTAAAGGGCTGATACAATGTGATAATTTACATGACGTCATCTAGTGACATTTAGGGACTTTTCAAGCAGGATTCAGCTAATTTAATTATTGAGGGCATTCTGCAACACTGCTCATTGAGCAACAGAAGATATCTCAACTTCTCATATTACATTCAAATTTGCCAAAGGTCTGCAAACAAAAGCCAAAGAATTTTTCATCATCTTCTCACAAGAAAAAAATAAGCTTTATGTTCTTACTGTATGTCAACAAATTTCTCATTTGAGTTTAAATTCCTCCGATTTTACGAGAAACATCTGGACCAAAGTTCATACCTAAACATAACTGATAGCTCCATTGAGTCTCTGGAACTAAAAAACTAAACTCTAACCAAATTCTTGGGTCAGTTTGTGGGCACCAAAATGCAATTCATCAAATAGTCCAAGCCAACTGTGTGTCCAAGCAAATGAAAATGAATGCCTTTTTAATCAGGCAGTATCTAGTTCCCGCTAAAAGTTGCAAAACATTTCTTGAATTACAGTCGATCAATTTCAGTTGCACATTCTGTAGCTTAACACAATAACTCTATCAAGAAATCTACCCTTTTATCTCACCTGTTTATCAGCGTAATGGTTAGACTATAAACCAGTCGGTGATGTCTCTGGAATTGCACGTGTTGCTCTGTGACCATGGAGCCCTTCTGGCATCAAGCCACTGAGCAACTGTACAGTATATCCTTCAGTAGTTGCAGTTGAGTGAACTCGTAAACATCGCTAGCTCATATAGCTAACTGTCACGCACACTGTAGGCATCTGCAAGAAATGTTGCAATTAAATGTTTTCGCGTCTGATGTTTTCATGCTAAGACGCCTGTCTTTGTACTTCACTCCTCAGTTTTTCTTTTTCCAGAACCCATATAGATCCTTCATTCACGGCTGGTATTTTGATTGTGGTTAGTTTCGTATTTCCACAGCATCATTTTTAATCATAGTGTTTTTGTGTTGATGGCCAGAACTATGGTTACTGTAAATATTTTGACCATGTTTGGCATGTTCACCTACATTTCGTTTCTCGTATCAAAACAATTCCCGGTTATTTAACCGCAGCATGGCAGGTAGACCGATAGCTAATCTTGTGGTTGAATTTTAGGTTAGCGCTAGCTTAGCATCAGTGGCGTGTGGTGACCTTAAGGAATGAGGAGGCAAAATCCACTTGGGGTCCATTTTTGTTTTATTTTTAAGATTAATCTAAATGCATGTACCATATGGAACACCATTTAATCTTCACTTTTTAATAAACCAATGTTATTTGAGATACTATTCTAGTTTTTGCAATATTTTATATTCGTTTTAATATTTATAGTTATGGTTTAATTTTTGCTGTGTTTTGACATTTTAACTAGTTTTTGTTTTTCAAAAGCGTATATAGGTTTTTTAATCATTTTAATTTTAGTTTTAGTTATTTTAGTACATTAAGCTAAACTAAATAAAAATTAAAAATGCTGCCTTGGCAACTAGCTGAAATAAAATGAATACGATTTTTTATATTTTATTTTTGATTTGGTTTTAGTTTCAGTAAACTAACCCTGCAACAAACAACCAACATTGCCATATTTCGTATATAATACAGAAATATGTACAAGTGATTGTTTACATTTCTATTTATTAAATCCAAACTACATATTTGTTTTATTAATAGCTGTTATTCACTTATTATTATTATTAAAATGATTAACAATACAAACTATGTTCAAACCATTAGTCAACAAATCCTAATATAACCTAAAATAACAAATCCTTAACTTTTTTTTTTTTTTGCATACTTTTATTCAAAATAAATGCATTAAAGTGATGGTAAATACTTTTACTTTGTTACAAAAATATCCATTTCTAAACATAAAACAATCCTTGGGAAAAAAATGTTTCTTGGTTTCAATATTGATAATATGAGAACTGTTTCTTGAGCAGCAAAATAAGCATATTAAAGGATCATACTGAAGTAATGCTGGAAATTCAGTTTTGCTTCACAGGAATAAATTACATTTTAAAATATAACCAAATAGATGGTATTCGAATAGATATATTCAAACAGATAACATATATTTTAAATTGTAATAATATGTCACAAAATTACAGTTTTTACTGTATTTTTGATCAAATAAAGGCAGTCTTGGTAAGCATAAGAAACTTAACATTAAAGAGGTCATGTGATGATGCTAAAAATAACATTATTTGGTGTATTTGGTGTAATGCAATGTGTTTACGTTGTTTAAAGTTAAAAAAACACATTATTTTCCACTTATTATTGTTGCTCCTCTCCCGCCTTTCTGAAACGAGTCGATTTCTACAAAGCTCATCGTTCTGAAAAGCGAGGTGTGCTGTGATTGGCCAGCTATCCAGTGCGTTGTGATTGGCCGAATACCTCAAGCCTGTGTTATGTTACGCCGCTTCCATTTAGAACCTTTCACGACGAGCTGTGGGGCAACATACTACATCGAGAAAAGGTACCCTTCTTTCTTTGTGTAAACATTTGGTCAGTGTTATGCAAATCTTCCAACACAGTGATGTAGATATGGGGCGTGTTTAAATGAGGCATTTTTTAACTTTTATAAAAAATATCTCTTTGGGTTTGAGACTTTAGTCTTTGAAACTGTGCATGAACAGCTTGTAACACTCCAAAGACAAATGAAAACTTGTAATCGCATAATATGACCCCTTTAAAAAACTTTTAAAGGGTAGTGTGCACACACCAAAACTAATAATGTTCACGAGTTGTTTACATTATCATTAGTTCATCCACCAGTTTGACCAACTCAGAATGGCTGCAAACATCACAGGCCAACATTATCACATTAGCAGCGAGATCAGCCAATCACAGCTCACAGATGGAGGAATCGCTTTACATTCTATTTGACCGTATGAGATTTTTCTCATCCAAATTTTCTTTTGACAAGCCACAACCTCTCTTGCCTCTGGAGAAAAACGCCTCTGCTCAGCATGTTCTTTCTGGTTGCACCTTGCAGCACATTTAGACTCAAAACTGCTGATTAGGTTACTAGAAGTGTTGCACACCTGTTTATCACAGGTGCATACTACGCTCACAGTACCTGTGAAAGTGACATGTCCCCACAGAAGCCCTAGTGGCCCAAAGTTTCTGTTGTTCATCGTAGTTGGAAAGTTGCCTTCACATAGAAAAGTTGCACCGATTCTTTGTATTGAAAACAAACAGAAGCGGTCACTAATGAACACATGTGGGCAGCCTGAACCATTGCAGTTTCTTTCAGCATGAGGCTCTGGCCACTGATAAGACTTGGCCAAAGTGCACTCTCTGAGAAGCGTTACTCGTGGTTGGTCGGACGCACGGGATGCACTGGAGTCCCAGCCAACTATTGAAAGCAGATTGGCAATGTCTGACAAGTTTTGGCCAGGCCAGTAAGGCCACCATTGGTTTTCTTGGGTAGAGCGTGGCCAGGCATTCATGTACAAGCAACAGCTCCTCTAATTCCTCCAGTCTGAAAGGAAGCAAAAGGGGGTCACTTCCTTGAACCGAGCAAACTCTTCAAACCTCCATGTTTTTTTTATGCTCTTCCGCTTTGTTTAAAGATTAAAACATCTAAATTTCATGTTTTTTTTTCTGCTTCACTTTTTTCTAAAGGGCCTGATTTCATAATGAAATCAATTTCACTCCACATCCCAGCCAATGCTGTGTTTGTTATAGCAGGAGCAGCACATAAAGACGAGATTGTATTTCTTCTGTGCTCAACAAAGCGATCTAATTGTCTGTTCCTAATCAACCAGTATTGTGAGGAAGGCTTTCTAATTATGTAACCATAGTTTCTGACTTGTAAACAATAGATGGACATTCTGTATTTATGAATTATCTTTAATGCATGGTTGTGACATATGCTGAAAGAGGTTGATATGGTGCTTTCTTTATTTTATTGGGTCATGCCCTTGTAAATGATACAATAGGTTAAATACAACAGGCTAACTGTAGAGTCAGTACAGCAGGCTTACTATAAGGCCAGTATAACCAACCCGATCTCATGAAAGTGCGTATAAATAGTACGCCAAATAAAAACGAAAACTCGTGGTATTGATACGCAAAAATTGACTTTGGCGTGTATATGCTAAGCAATGGGTAGGTTTAGGATTGTGGGGTAGATGCGTATCATATGCACGAGAAAACTGCGTATCATATGCACGCCAACAAATTTCGTATCATATGCACGAGAAAACTGCGTATCATATGCACGCCAAACAAATGCGTATCATATGCACGAGAAAACTGCGTATTATACGCATGCCAAACACATGCGTATCATATGAACGCCAAAGTCCATTTTTGCGTATCAATACCACGAGTTTTCGTTTTTATTTGGCGTACTATTTATACACATTTTCATGAGACCGGGCTCGTATAACTGTCACTAGCCTATTACCTGAACCAGGGGTCAGCAACCTTTTGGGCATGAAGTCCCATTTTAAATTTTTCTGGTTAACCACTGTGCCAAACACCACCACCCCCCTTTAATGCATGCTTATTATACGTACCTCAACGGCTTTTTGAAGTGTTCAGATAAAAATCTATATTTGATTATCATGCAAATAGTTTGGCGCATTTTTCATAAATTGTTTTTACATTTTTTCAAAAGTTTCTTTGCATTATTTGTATCATAATTATTTAAAATTTATTTTGACAGTGTCAGTCTCTGCAGCCCATCGATGAGTTCTTCCTCTTCATGGTCCACCTTTCAGTCGGTCTTCCACAGAGAGATCTGGCCTTACACAACACACTTTAATTAATGTGTTTTTATTTGTACAAACTGTTATAAAAAATGTAAATTTAATGTAATGTAAATGTATGTATGTATATATACTGTATATATATAAACATGTAAATATATTGATACACAATCAATTCAAGCTTCAGGGTACAAATAATGAAATAACTGAAAATATAAGTATAAACTGTCAGAATTAAGGTGTATTATGATATATGGCAATCTAAAAATAGGTACAGCATTTAAAATACTTTATATCAATTGAAGACGTTCATCAGAGCAAACACCTATCAGAGCCACATGACAGATGCAAACAAATGTGGATTCAATTTCCGGGAGCTCTGTTGTTATTGCTACTATCTCTTAGGGGTCATAAAACTTAAAATGAATGGCGTTTAAATCTAAACTATTAAGTCCTGATCAAATCGGTGCAAAAGTCATGCAGTGTTATCAAGCCTTATTAGCTAGATTTGCTAGAAAACGATAGAACAATACTCACCCTAATGTTGTCGATGTAACTTGAAACTCTTTAAAATGCCTTTCTCGGTTTTGGTGCGACAGCTGGCAGACTCTCAATGCAATGGACCGCATTTACAATAATAAAGGGAAGTTCTTGTAAACTGAAAAGTCATCTTCTCCTTAGTCATCTTGAAAGCTCTTCGTTAAGAACAATGGCTTCTGGCGCAGCGCCGGATGTAAGTAAGGGTCCTGAGGAAAAAGTGACTGTGCATAGAGCCCATTGTGCATTAAAACGTTCAGTTTAATGACCGGTCTATATTAATGCGCTGCTTTAATTGACGCACAAACCCACATCACTCGCACACAGAGATCGGAGATCGCGCTGCGCAAGCACAGAAACATTCAGGAGCTCAGAAAATTGTTGTCAATGCTGCCCCACAAGTTTTATTAATCAATACTGAATCGCTACATTATATTTCTCAGTAACAAGGGTGGTAAAATCACTGTTTTTGAAGTAAACACAACTTCATTTTTTGTAGAGAGGGAGGCAGACGCAGATAATTCCCACACGCAACTTTAATCTCTCTCTCTCTCGCTCTCTCTCTCTCAAAATGGCTATATTTGGGGAAAAAGGTCAAATAGATTGCATCACTGGATATAGCCTAGCTGTCGGTCATTTAACATTTCTATTGTAAATCAGTTGACTAATATTAAATGATTTGCATCTTACCTCACTCTATTTCAACGTTAAACAGATGCTTCGCACTGGAATTCACGCTCTGCTTCTGTGAACAGTAAACCCCACCTACTTTGATTTGATTGGCCATCTCAATTATTTTGTCATTGACGAGTGCTGTTAGCCCGCTGAGGCAAACCAGCCAAAATGTTACTGGCACACACATCTGTAGACTAGCACAAGTTAATTCTTGCATTTTAATAGTATGTATAGCTCTTAACAGGCTATGTGACTATGAGGAATGATTACCTCAAAATGTATGTCGGTATGCAGTTTTCCTTATATATTGCTCGCGTGCCAGTGATTATCCCTCTGGATGCCACACAGTCATATAGATTGCCGACCCCTGACCTAAACCTATACATAAGGTTATTAATTTAAACAATCCCATTAAGTATTAAATAAGTATGAAACCTATGCATTCTCATTGTGTTGTGAATATGAATACTATCTCAAATAATGTGGCTTGTTGAGAATAGGCAGTGATTCCCACCAGATTTTGTGAGACTGTGGTGGGTGGAACTCAGGCCCTCTATGTTCTAGTTCTTTATAGGTTCACAGCTCTAAAGAACTGGAACTGTGTGTTCACGCCATGTTGTAATTACCATAATTCTGAGATGACAACACATAATGTTCTACTCTGAGCTGTTCCACGTCCTCAGACTTGGAGGTAGAGCCTAAGTAGCGCCTAAATGAATCTGGCAGCGGTCAGGTGGTACAGCGCTTACATGGTCCAAGTCGTAGCTCTCAGAAGATTCCCAGCTTACAAGTTGCAACTACGAGTTCTGTGAGCATGTAAACACTTCGTTGTTGATAGTGTTTCCATAGAAATGCATCATTTTAAGTCAGATTAACATCAAATGTTGTCATCTCGGAATTATGGTAATTACGACATGGCATGAATGCAGCTTTACGTTACGGTCCTTCATAGTGTGCTCTCTCACGTGAGTGGTTCATCACATGCACCATCATGCAGTCGTATACATTTTTTCTCTTAACTGTTATCATTAGAATATTGTCAATGTGTTGTGTTGTAACATTTGCTTATTTTAAGTTAACACTGTCGTTCCTCAAAAAATTAAAATAATCATGGCAAAACATTACATTCAAATTAATCAATTACATATTAAAATCAATTACCTGGCAATCACATAACATATCATCTAGATACACCCTAGAATCTGCTTAGCAACACCCTGGAAGCTGCATGCTAACACCATAACAAATACCTAGCAATTTCTCTGAAAAAACCTGCAACCACATGTAATGGAGGCCAGCGGGTAGGTGCTGTGCAGGCTTTTTTTCTTTAGCCGCCTTGTTAGTGCGCCCGCCTCCCTTGCCAGAGACCTGGGTTCAAGACCCACTCGGAACAAGAACAAGGTGTGGCGCAATCATCTAGAAACATCCTGAAAATCAACTAGATACACCTCAGCAACTGCATAGCAACTACATAGAAAACACCTAAAAATACCCCCAACAACTTCCTAGCAACACCTTGGCAATCGCCTTTATATTTACAACCCAGTTTATATCTCACAATTGCAAGCAAAAACTCAGAATTGCAAGACAAAAGTTAGAATTTTGAGCTTATATCACACAATTCAGAGGAAAAAAAAGTAAGAATTGCGAGATGTAAACTCGTGAGAAAAAAAGTGAGAATTGTGAGATAAAAATTGCTATATCATTGAATTGATGTGTTTGTGTCAACCTGATGGAATATTATGAGAAATGTATTACCAGCCACTCACAAAAGTTCACTGAGTACACGTGATCGTAATAAGCTTTTTGAAATATTCATTCATGTTGTAAAGACACTGTTCTCCGATTGAAACCTATTGCAGGGAAATGGAAGCGGCTGTTAATATTTAAACTGCCACACTGCACTAAATTAAACAAGCAGGTTAACGTCTTGCAACATTTATCGTTTTCTCTCATCCTCTAATGACATTCACGTGGACTCTTGAGGGGATTTATCGAGTGCTGCCATCATTATAGCATGTTACAGACGAAAGTACTCACTAACACACGCCAGGTTGCCTGCCACCATGGTTCACTAGTTGATCTGTCACACACTAGTGCTCTGTGCGTTAATGTGCAGCCTCTGACAGCTAAAAGGAATGTAAAAGGCTTCAAGAAAGAGCTAGTACTCCTTAGTCAGCTGTTCTGGACAATTAACAGCCGACCGCAGAAAAGTGCCGCGCAAAGATACAGCAGGATTACATGAAGGAAAGCTGATTCATCTTAAAGGTATATTGCACCTTAAAATGACCCTACTTAACTCACTGTTTTTCATGTCACTTCTGCTTCTCTCATTAATTAATAAGTTAAATTTAAATGTAAATAAGTAAATAATAATAAAGTGTATAAAGAGTGGCCATTCCTCCCTAAAGGTGTCTTGGGCATCGACAGGGGTAAATAGTGGAACTGAGAAGTGGAACCTGCCTTGGCGGGGGGGGGTGGGGGGTGGTGGGGGGGGGGGTTCACTATAATATAATCTATAACATACCAGGACAAAAATTAAATAGATATATAGTTATACTATGCTACTAGGAATAATATTCGCAAGACTCAATTTTACAACTGTAAAAAGGGAAATGTTCCTTATTTGTCTAGCAGCTGTGCCCTCCCATGTTTGAGGTCCCCCTATCAAAAAGGAAAATGATTTGGTCTTTTAGTCTGGCGCTGTCAGCCGCAGAAAAGGAGTCTCACGCTGCAAAACCTGAAACCTAAATCAGGTTGTCAAAAAGAGTGGAGAGAAAGGGAAAGGAAAGCTGCAGACAGGATACAACTTTGACCAAATATTTTTCTGCAGAATGACAAGATCCTTGTGAGAGACGCCAGTTTTTAATCTTATCCTACATTCCCATGTCCCTATTGTGGTCAATATCATACACCCCACCCCCCCCACACCCACACTGAACGTGATTTTGCACAGGGCCCAGAATTCTACGACGGTGTTAGATTTAAGATCATTGCATTGATGACGTATTTTTGTAGGCCAGCCCAGAAGTTTGCATCACCCTGGTTCTTCGACAAACACCTAATAGGATTTAAACATTGACTTTTGAAATATTACAGAAACTATCTCTCTATGACTCAACAGAATTTTTTTTTTTTTTTTTTTTTTTTTTACAAATTTTGTTATTAATGCAAATAATTACAAATAAACACGTTTTATGAATTTTAGTTTAAATATAATGGTCAGTTAGAAATATGTCACAACGCTGAAGTAAAGTTGGTAGCAACTTCCAGTTCACTTTGACTTTAAGCTTCCAACAATTCTTTCAGGCTTTATTTAAAAAACATTTTCGCTAAGAATAGTTAGAATAGTTTGCAAGAGCATGATTATAAACACAATAAACTGTAAAAGTTACTAGTTAGAAGATAAGTTTACCTGGTTGTTGTGTTGATGATTAATGTCCACGTTGTCCCATTTTGCCACTTGTTTAACCAAAAAACTATTTAAAAAAAAAACATTGACTTGATGGAACCGGAAGTGCTAAAATGTGAACTAATTTTAAGGTTTTGCCTACAAAAGTACCTGCAGCACAATAATATGTACAATTTTCATTGGTGACCACTTAGTGATTTTTTTCCCCTCATCACTAACATCACTAAGTGGTCACCAACGAAACCCCCCAGCCAAGTTGATGCCTCAAAACCCACCCAAGACAAGTACCAGACTTAATCATTAGGGATTGCAACATCTAGCCCTATTATATAAGTTAAGTTTTCACCTTCATGTCATTCTGTTTTTTACATTATTTTTTCTGTGGCACACAAAAGCGAAAAACATTTCCCCTTTTCAAGAGGAGTCCATGTTATCTGGAATTTCATCAAACAATTTCCCCACACAGTTTCACATACGGATCAGTTGGTTTTAACAGTTGGTTTGAAAGTGACTTCTTTGTGAGTTGCGCTTCATACATCTCTACACTATTAACAATAGATAATGGACCTTTTTTGCCTGTGGAAATTTCACCGCAGTTTTCCTAATGTGACCACTCCTTTAGATAGCTTTTGCCAGCAGTTTATAGCGATCAAACTAGTGATTTATAGGTGATTGTGATTTCACCAAGTGCAAAATGTTTCTGAATCAACATCCTTGTTGATCCTGGAACAACATTCTAAGCAACCAATCAGAATTGAGGGACAAGTTTACAGGAAATGTCAGTTTTAGCCTTACAACCAGAGTTAGGTGCTTCTACACCCTTGTAATTCAACTATCATTTCCCTCTGATTTTAGGAATAAATTATGGGTAGGGTTAGGTTTAGGGGTAGGGAAAGGTTAGGTCTATGTTTTGGACAATAATGTTCAAAACTGTTGATCCAGGAACATGTCTTACTTGGCAAAATCATGGTGATCCAGTTTATATTGTGCTGTATTATGCTGTAATGACAAAATGGAACTGGTTTGGTGTCATAACCAACATTATGAAATGTATTTCCATGTTTGTGTTGAATGGAAAAATAAAAGCATACGGGTTTGGAACGACACATGAGGATAAGTAAATAATGACAGAACTGTCTGTCTCAGGTGAAATAATCCTTTAAAAGATTACATTCAGTGTAATAAATGATTTTGTGCAATAAAGATGTCACACTCTGTGTCGGAAGGAATGACGGAAGACGTGGATCAAGGAACAAGTCTTTAATAGAATCCAATAATAGAATCCAATATGCAGGGTATTGACACAAGAACATGACGTTGTAGACCAGAAAAAAGACAGACAGCACGGACCGGGACTTAAATACATAACTAAATGAGGGTAATTGACAAGACACACCTGCACCAAATGACTAATCAATGAGAGGGAGAAACCTGGGACACGGGGAGCACATGGGGAGAAAACACACAAAACAGGTTCATAAGCGTGACATATTGCCCCCCTCCCAGAAGGCGTGTCCTCGCGCCATAGAAACAACAGAGGGAGGGACGGGTGGGAACTTGGGAGGAGCCTTGGGAGGAGGACGGGCAGACCAGATGGAGACAGGAGGGGCTTGGAGCAGGCAGAGCCAGGTGGGACCCAGGCCACAGCCGTAAAGACGACCCACGGTGGAGCCGACAGAGGGAGGAGCCATGAGTGGGAGGGAAGGGATGATGGCAGTGGAGCAGGTGACGGAGGAGCCCGAGGCGGAGATGGAGAGCCGATGAGTCAGCCAATGGGGAGGATCCGGGGGCCAAGGCGGAGCAGATGGCGCCGGCGACCGATGCGGAGATGTGGATCCGGGAGGCCGCTGTGGAGCCGGAGCGACAGAGGACCGAGGTGGAGCTGAAGGGAAGGAGCCTGACAGGGCGCAGCCGGAGGAGTGGAGTCCCAAGCATTTTTGAGCCTCTGGGCTCTCAGGACTGCAATCAGGAGCAAATGCCCTCCCTGGGCCGAACTTGGGAATGGAAGCCCTCTCTGTGTTGGACTCAGGGACACGAAACCCTCTCGGGGCTGGACTCAGGAACGGTAGCCCTCTCTGGGCTAAACTCAGGAACAGAAGCCCTCTCTGGGCTGATCTTGAGAACTGAAGCCCTTTCTGGGCCGAACTTGGGAACAGGAGCCCTCTCTTGGCTGAGCTCGGGAACAGAGTATCTTTCTGGTCTGGACGGGGAAACAGGACCTCCTTGGGCAGACTAGAGCTATGTGGACCCTCCCTGGGCCAGACGTGGGGAAATAGCAGATGTCTCTGGGATGGACATGGAAAACAGGAGCCCTCTCTGGGCTAGACTCTGGGACTGGAGCCCTCTCTGGGCTGAACTCGGGAACTGAGGCCCTCCCTGGGTCATTCACGGGAACCGCAGCTCTCTCTGGGCTGGACGTGGAAACAGGAACAGAAGCTTTCTCTGGGCTGCACTCAGGAACAGAAGACCTCTCTGGTCTGGAATCGGGAACAGAAGTGATAGAGGGTTCCGATGAAGGAGGGAGGAGAATGGGCATGTCCGCATATATATCTGCCTCCCAGTCTGTTAGGTCCCCTTCAAAGTCCAGCAGTCCCAGATACACAATAAGCTCACCCTCAGCCATGGTGCAGTGGGCGGAACTCCTCTCCGCGCTCTCGCTGTCCACGGTTCTCCCTCATGGCGGGCGTTGTAGCCGGCTCTCGCACCTGGTCTGATGTTACTTGCAGATCCGGGGAGATCCTCAGCTCTGTCGCTCTGTTCGGCGATGGCTCGTCGGTCGCGGCGGGCTCGGGCTCTCCGTCATCGGTGGGCTCGGGCTTGAGCTCCGCACAGCGGGTTGATGGTAGGCTGGGCTCTGGGTCTGGCTGTGCTCTGGATCGGGGATAGACGCACTCCAGACACCGGATGATAGCTTCCCTCCAGCTCAGTCCAGTGGTGTTTGAGAGGTCGACGGGGCGGTGGTAATTAGCCCTGATCCAGAACAGTGAGTTCAGCGCAGCATTGTTGAACGCTGTTAAAACGGCGCGCTGGCTGAACTCAACCGCATATTCCAAGAAGGGCAGGTCCTTACGGGCTAGGGAGGTAAACAACGCAGTGAAGGGATCCATGGGGGGAAAAAAACAGAAACAAAACACTGAACAAAACACGGAACCAAAACGGAGGGGAAACACGCAGCTAAGTTTTTCCTTTGTAGGTCTGGTCTTCTGTCACACTCTGTGTCGGAAGGAATGACGGAGACGTGGATCAAGGAACAGTCTTTAATAGAATCCATATGCAGGGTAACTCACACAGGGAAAGGCTATCGACACACGAACATGACGTTGTAGACCAGACAAAGACAGACAGCACGGACTGGGACTTAAATACATAACTAAACTAGGGTAATTGACAAGACACACTTCACCAAATGATTAATCAACGAGAGGGAGAAACTGGGACATGGGGAGCACATGGGGAGAAAACACACAAAACAAGTCTATAATCGTGACAAAAGATCTATTAAAGCAGCTTTCTATTTTAGAAAAGATAATTGCATATCTTTGATTATTGCACCTTTGCAGGATAAGGTCATGATCGGTCATGTCTAGAAAGTAACCATCATTCTGTTACATTCAGATACTGTTTACTGTTTACCAACACTTAACCTTTGCAAATCTACAGAATGAGGTTTGTGATATAAACACCACATCATGATCATCTTGATTTAGGTGGGCAAATATAGTAGAGGCCCAACATTTGAGTTCTGGGATTCAAAGTCTATTTAAACGTGAAAAAAATTACAAAGCATTATTATAATGTAAGATTAAAAATATATATTGAAGGTTTGGTCACTATTAGGTCAAATAAGCAAATGTGTAGTAAATAAGTACAAGATGCTTTTTTTAATCAGATTAATCAGATTCTGCACAAACTTGGATATCAAAGATGATGATGCATCTGCCAAAAAAAGAATGGAAAAGTTCTGACATCTCAACACAGATAACAATTTATTTTTCAATAGGAGTGTGTGACATCAGAGAGACGTCGACAAATCATTATTTCATGTGAACGTGGATATGTTAAAAGTGAATGCTGCTAGTTTACAAGAGTTTGAGTTAAACCCTACACTTTCAGGTGAAAAAAGGTACAAAAGCTGTCACTGTGGTGGTAATATTTCAAAAGGTAATAACATGTACCATTTAGGTACTAATAAGTACAATTTATGTATTAATATATACATTTGAGGTACAAATATGCATCTTTTAGGGTACAAAAAGTGTACCTTTTGAAAAGGTATGGCCCCAGTGACAGCTTTTGTACCTTTTTTCTTAAAGTGTAGTGTGTGAAGCTATAGTGCATCTGCTCCCAAGTCAGTTGTTCACTGTTTGCTCACATTTTAGTGCATTTTCTTTTCCGTTGGCACACTTTTAACTTCTGCAGATCAGCCAGTGCAAAAAAAAGATGCTAAAAGCATCACATAAATTCTGTGTAGGCCTCAACATCTACTAAATGATTTACAATGCAACCAGGCAATAAAAACACATACACATGCGCATGACTGAAACATGTTTGATAAAATGTTTTTTATTGATATTAAAAATGAAAGTACATGAATTGTGCATTTCGGACGTTCTAGCGTGCAGAGGTTAAATCAATTAAAATACACACAGGCTGCATGGGCTACTGATATTAAACCGTTGCCAATGAAAGACAAAAGATCCCTTCATTTTTAGCACAAAAGGATATGTTTTCCTTACACGCCTTTTTCACATGGAAAGTTAAATAACCAGTTTGGAAAGAACAACAGTGGATGCAGTCCTTGCAGGAATAACAACAGAAAAATGGCAATGTCTTCGGAAACATGGGATGTTTGAATAATAAAAATGATGATAGTAATTATAATAATTGCACTGCTTCATCACAACTGATATGAGTCAGATAAATATTAGATTATCAAGGCAGAGGGATACACTGCAGGCACTTAGACCTTTAAGTTTGAAGGTACTAAGCGATACTATAGTATCATTTTATGACCTTAAAGATGGGGCACGTACAAGAATCAATACTGACTTCTTGTGCTTGGCTGAGAAACTGCAAAAAAATGGCCTTGTATTGAGTTTTCACATAAATCCGCTGATATTTCCTGAGTATTAGGGTAACTAAGTACGGTAGCCCTTCAACAACTGAGATGAAGATATATGGAGGACTTGAAAAAACACCCCAACCGAAAGGAAATAAGAGGATTTAGGGCATATTGTTGTAAGATGGCGAGATCGAGGGGATGTATAAACAGTCCACCCTTTGTGACATCATAATGGATCTTGGTGACATCATATTGGTTTAGTTTTTACTTTGCTTTACGGCTGCAGTTCAATTACTCAGCAACAATAGAAAACATTGAACCAGGCACAACACCTCCATCTTCCTGAAGGCTCTTCTCAACCCCAAAAACATGGCTTTCTTTTGTGGATTACCTTAGAGAAACCAAAAAAATGACGATACGACTACGAAAACGGCACTAAAGTGGCTTAAACTGAAGTGGGGCTGTGTACAATCACGGCATATAGAGACCAGGTTATCCAGATCCTCGTGAGGAAAGTTAAACACAAGCTTTTTTTTGTTGTTGTTTTTGTTTTTTTATAAACAGAAATCCATTTGGCAGATTAAAAAGGCCATGCGGGAGGGAGAGAAAGAGAGAGTCTTCTGAGTATGTGCCTATTTTTGTATTACAACATGCCTAAGCGATCCAGGCTACAGCTGCTGTTAAAATATTGATTTTAAAATAGCTCTGTGGCGAACCAAAAGGGAAAAAAAAGTTTTTTTTTTTGGTACAAAGCATCTACAAAAAGCATTTACATGTAAAATGGGAAAATAAGAGAGCATATAAAATAAAATCCATCAGTTGAGCATCAGTGCTATGTATATTACTGTATTTGGACCGATTCTAATATATAATTTTATAACAAAATAAATAATGCCTTTATACAGTGCCCATATTTGTATTTAAACAAACGAACAAAAAGAAGCTTGGCGGCTCATTACGCAAGATACAGCTCAGACTAAAAGAATATTACATGATGTCCCTGGAAACTAATTATAATATATATTTCAGATTTATTTCATATATATGTTATATATATATTCAAGTATTTGTTTTCAGGCAAAAGCATGTGAATACTACGGATAAACGTTAAAAATATATGTTAGTTTACATTATTGCGTTTTTTCCCTTTGAATTGATATTTGTGCCTTTTTTTCAGAACTGTAAAATAACGTTACAAAAACACAAAGCCTATTTTGCAACAACAAGAATGTCACGGTACCAGAAACCAAACTGGGCTTTTTTTTCTCCTTTTTTCTCTGAAGCATTTTCACGAAAAAGAACATAGAAAATACAAACATCCCACTTTTTCAAGGTCACAATGTCTTTCTTCCTGCAGTGCAAAGCAGGGGTTTTGTGCAGCCACACTCGAAAGGAGACGAGTTCTCCACCTCCAGGCGTTCGAACATGATCCCTTCGGCGTCCCCACACTGCTCCTTCCTTTATCGCGACGGCAGCGCTGAGACCCAATGCATATGTCGCGTCTTACGTACACCTTACGTACATGTCTGCATGCAGCGATATCCCTCGTGCTCTTGTTTTCTCTTTCAAAAGTCACACTTTCCTTAAAACGGAAAGTTTAATCAAGTTTCAAAGAAAATTAAGAAAAAAAAGCATGCTTTTCAACCCCTTCTCCTTTGAGTCCATTCCCAAAGCTAGCACCATGACATTTTTTGAGCTACGCGTTCATAGTCCATAAAAAAATAGTGCCTTTTTATTTACTTAACAAGAACTTTGACGTAATCCGTGGCGATGTGCAATTCGCAGACTCTTCTCTGCTTTTCATTTGTGATTACAAGGTGCTGGAACAGGAATCTAATTTTACAACAATTCCTTACAGTGTGGATGTCCCTTTATAGTTACAGGTGCAAACTAATATGTAAAAGGACTAAAAGAGAGATACTTTTGTCTCGGGAGAATGCGGTGGAATGGGTTCTTTCATGCTAGCTCTAGCTTTTCCTCACGCTCCGATGTCCTCCGAACCGGTGAAACGTTCGGCGTTCCGTGGCTTCTTCGTTCTTTCCTTTTCTTCTTCACCTGAATTGTGTTCCTCTGGTTTGTGATGTGCCTTTTTGTTGGTGAACGAAACCGCAAGAATAGAAACTGGAAGAGCGTGTGAGCAGGTCTGGTGGGGAAGGAAGAAGGGTTGTTGAGTACTGCCACAGAAATGACGTCAGAGACAAAAAGCTTTGATCCCCTAGTCTTTTTTTCATCGACTCTGTGCAAATGATCCTGGTTTCACTTGTGGCTGACATAGTCTTCTGAGGGAAGAAGGATGGGCGGCAGCTTGCTGGGAAGCGTGATGAGAGGCCTGTGGTGGTGCAGTTGCTCTTGGGCCCTGATTCTCTCTGCCTGCCGCCTAAACTTCTTGGCCCGCAGGATGGCGGGGACGCCTCTCCGTAGCCTCTGGGCAGCCTTTCGTTGCCACATGTCGTATTTGGAATATTTCACGGTCACGTGTTTTCTTGAGACCTCCTGTTGCAAGAATAACAATAACGTTAGGAACTGACTCTAGAGAAAGGTCAGAATTCTCACAGATTCTACTGGATGATCTCTAAAAATGAGATTCAAACCCCTATAAAACTCAAACTTCTCAACTAAAAATGTAAATGACTGCAGATATTTTGTCAAAAATAGCCAAAAATCCTTCAACCACCAAGAGTTACTCACCCTCATGTTCTTCCAAATAGTTTCCTTGTTTTTTAGTCCATACAGAGAAACTCAGTGGGGTTCATTGTTGTTTTGGACCCCCATTGAATTTCTTTGTATGGACAAAAATAGTTGAATAATTCATTAAAATACCTTCTTTTGTGCTCCACAGAAGAAAGTCATAAAGGTTTGGAAGAACATGATGGTGAGGAAATTATGAATTTTGGGTAAACTATATCTTAAACATATATTAAACATATTAACATAGAGCAAATCTCAATGAAAACTCAAAATGGAGAATGATAAGTAGGGGGATAAAGGCAGTTCCATTTGTCCCCAGTGTACAACTATCTAGTCAACATCCCAGGCCATTTTGAGAGACTGGTTTTGTAACCCAATCCAAGTATGTGATGTCAAATCAACAGGAAAATTTCAACCTATGTATGACCTCTTCTATCATATCATTTTCCACTTGGTCAGCAGTTTTGGGGCAATACTTGCTTACTAGTTCCTTACTCTGGTTCACTGTTTTCTTTAACCCACATGCCAGTATGTACAAGTTCAGCAGAAAGAACAGGACGATCAAGATGGTGAGCGTGATAAAGTGCTGGAGAGTTTTTGTTGTTTCCCACGGCCAACATACCTGTTTTAATGCAGGCATCACCGGGATGACCTGTAGGGATGTGGCTGAAACGTCCCTCTCTGACTTGGCAGGTTTAGCGCAGTATTGTTCTAGAAGAGCTAAGTTACAACTGTTAAAACAACACTCTTCCACAATCCCACGATTTTGAGAACGTCGACTGTTCGACCTGCTAGTTGGTCGACCTGCAGAGATACAAATGAAGTTCATGAGTTTAGTATTGTTCTGGTTACATTTCAGAAAAAAATCACTTAATTCTGTCATTATTTACTCACTCTCAATTCCAAACATGTGTTTCAAACCATTTTTTGTCCAGGCAATGAAAGTCGTTGTTTTGAACACCATTGACTTTTGTTGCATGGACAAGAAAAAAAGATATGCAGTTTTGGAAGGGCATGATGGTGAGTAAATGTTGACAGATTTTTCTTCTTTTGAGTGAACTATCCTTGTAAACTAGCCTAAACTGTTTTGCTGGTCTCTGAGTGAATGGTTTAGGTGGACGAGTCAGATGATGGTTAAGTTGGGTTTTGGGCTTTTGTCAAGTCAGCTGACAGACCAGCTAACTCTACTGGAAAGGCTTACTAAACCAGCCTAAGCAGGTTTGCTAGTTTTAAGTCTCCAAGCCTGGTCAAGTTTATCTGGGTGTCCAACTAGTCATCCAGCCTGGCTAGCTGGAAAGTGAAAAGAAAAAAAAACTAATACCAGCCGACATGCCAGCTAAGACCAATAAACTAGTATAGACTTCATGTTTTTTTTAGCTAACCACCAAAAAGGCCATGCTGGAAGACCATCTGACCATCTTAAACCAGTTAAGACTAGCAAACCAGCTAGTTTGAACCATCATAGCAAGAAAGAGATTTGGCTCAAACTGTCTAAAGAGCCACCATCAAACATGCAAACACATTCAACAAACCCTACTTAGTCAATGTAAATCAAGTTACAGTGACCTGATTCTATTGTCAAAGCAGATTCATTGTGTTTTGACTGGGACGCATCTGCGGTGTATAATAAAGCCAAAATTAGTGGCATAAAATGGAGTCTGTTTATTTGTTTTCTCGTTCGGATTGATCTTGTTATACCATCTAATTGAGCTGTTCGAAATCGGTTTAGAAGAATTCACCGGCAGCACGTTCCCAGGAACGGAAGATCATAAGCTTACAAATAAGACAGCGAAAAAGTTGAAGGGCAAAAGTCTTTGCTTCTGTTTGGATGAGTAAATGGTGGATATCCTTTGACCTTGTCCTTTGCCAGCTCAGCAGAGATAAAGAGAGCATGAAATACAGGAAGGGGGAGGGGTGGAAAAACAGACTTGGCATGAAAGAGTGAAGATACAGGACACAGTAATGGAGGAGAGAAAGCTGGACCGGGAAAAGGAAGGAACAATTGATTTTCAGTCAAATATAATGCAAACGACTTGTGCTTCTCACAGTTGCCACGATCTGAAAGGGAATTCTTGATTGCAGGATGGGAAACATTGAACAAGAGCGGATCTGGTGGATAGAGGGGGGAAAATCTGTGCTGGCCCAAATTGGATAATGATCTTTCGGGTTAGTTAGGCTTCTGCGGCCAAAATAACACAAAGGCCTTGTCTGTTTGTCAGTGCTGACGAGAGGAAGATGACAAATATTTAAAAAGTTGTGCTCTCGACCCCCTCCGTGCAGTGTACAACCAGCAGATGTATCTAAATGTTAATGGTTAATATCTGTTACGCTAAACTAGTAATGAAGCTGTCTCAATCCATCCAGCCATGTAAGAGGACAAACAACTTTTTTTTTTCAATTGAGTGTAGCCTGGGAACATTTCTGGAGAGGTGAATGGAATGCCACTTGGGTACTATTACTTTCCCTGACGGAATGTGCAAGTAAACAACCAGGCCATTGAGGCTTATTTAGCATCCCTTTCATATGCAATCACAGATATCGTGAGAGAATGCACCCAGTCAGCACAATCTGCCGAGACTTCGCTCGTAACTCTGGTCATTCATGACATACAATTGGCAGGCTTTCCAACTCCTAAGCAAAAGCAAAGAAAATACGAAGTGCAAATGTACGTACTGAAATAGAAACCTCTGTCTTCACACACAAACTGTAGCGCGTCCACCAGCTCTCCGCCGCATAACGTTTCAGCTGAAGCCACTTCGAAGGCAGACAGGGTTAAAAACAGTATGCATATGGGCATTCGTAAGGACCAGTACATCTTTATGACCTGCGGAGATAACGTGTTTTAGTTAGTTTAGACAGTTTTAACATGTGCATTTCATTTTTAATGTATAAAGCTGCTGTTTTTCTTTTTTATATGAAGATCCAATGTATACCTGAACTTAATACTAAACGTTTTCCTTCCTCAAGGCATTGAATTCAGTAATGCAGTCCTTCAGTGTGTGCATGCATGGCCATTGATTTTTCAATTATCTGCCTGATCACATGGTCAAAATCAGTATGTCAATGTACAGTATGGAAAAGCGTGTCTTCATGACCTGGAAAGCATGCATTATAGTTCACAACAGGCATTTTGCCAAAGTAGGCTATAAAATGCATTATTTGTGCATGCATGTTTCTTTTCTTTTTTTTCTGGTCAGTTTTAACAAGAGCTGTGTACCTGCTGATTAATAATACTGAACATTTTCAACTTAAATTGCAGTGTTGCTGGTCAGATCTTGAGGAACTGTCATTTGTTTCTTCAATGCACTGATTTCTCCTATGCAGTTCTTAACACATTCTGAGAATTTGTATTGCATGCATGACCTCCAGCATTTTCAATTATGCATGTCATTTTTTAACCGTAAAGATGATGCTTTAAGGTCGACCTGCTGATCAATTATCCTCAACATCGTCCGTGGGTATCTGTCATTAGTTCCTCCAGTGCATTCAATTCGCTGGAGGAACTTGCATGCATCGAGTTTTTGATTATCTGCTTAACGCTAGATGATGAATTGTTATCCAAGAGCTTTTATCTCCTCCTTTACACTCTTACACAACGTTCAACAAGTTGCAAGACTGCTCAAAATACCCAGCTATCTCATTCCTCACATCTCAGCATATAATTTCCTTAAATCCAGCTCATTTAAACTGCTGTCGCCCCCTTGCGCAACTTCTTTCTCCTGCGCGCGTATCCAGAATAAAATCCGTTTTTATTTGGAAAGCGCTATTCAAAATACACACTGTTTCAAAGCAGCTTTGCAGAAATGCATAGGGCTAATGTTTACAATGCCTCATAGTCCTTATTTAGAAGTTCAGCGCTGTCAAACTGTAGAGCTGTTATCAATTCAGAGTGACAAAAACATCTCCAATGCATTGCGCGCACCGCTAGTGCAAGAGAAAATGCGTCTAAAAATCTTACCTTTTCCGATCATGCCAATTTCTGATTTTTAAAATACGATTCTATTTTTGCAAGTCTTTAAAAATGATTTCTATTTAATAGAGCTTTACTATTGCACTCATCTCAGATATGTCCAAGATTCCGTAAAGGTTGTTAAAAGACTTTCTTTACCTTATTTATGACACTGTCTGTTCTCAAGCAGGTATGGCAAAAATAATGTTTTAGTTGGTCCTCCATGTCAACATAAAAAAGAAAATGCTGTGCTGTTGTATTTGGTTAAGAAGGTCGGTTTAGTTTCCCCAGTTGGTGTTAAGATGGTGTGTGGAGCTGTCCCAAAAATCAGGCGACAGGCAAAAAGTTCTTTGCGAGAGGTATTATATACCCAAGCCCGCCCCTTAACACCCCCTCCACCTCCCCGCCCCTCAGGCGCGCATGTCTGTGAGAGGTAAAACTCGAAGCGGTCAGTCAATCTCCAGCAGTCCGGGCCGAGAGCCCTGCTGCTGTTTTCCAAGAATTCCAGACCACAAAAAGCTCAATGAACATTCGAGAATATGGCATAGCACCTTATTAAAATGTTCAACATTTTCTGTGCATTCCCGACGTCAAGCAAGTAGTTATCCCCCAAATGATTTGAACAACGTATCTAACCCAAATCATAAATAAAGACATGTGCATTTAAAACAGTAAATAAACAGGAAAATATGTACTACTGTAAAACAAAACGAATGGAAATAAATAAATGAAAAGTTCAATATTTCAGAAATGCACATGTCATCAATATCAGTGTATTATCAGTTTGTGTAGGCTAACTACCAGAGTTCCTGACAGGACAGTCGATGTGTAAAATTTTACAATGGAAAGTGCCCCGCCATTTCCTCTGATATCCACCTGCCTTATCGACCCTCACGCGAATAGTGGCTGTAATGATGGTAATTCACTTTAGAGGCTGCCCCGTTCAGAGCACTGAGAGGATAATGAAGAATTAGCTGGACTTGAATTGAACTTAAATTGCTTTGATTGAATTACTTGGAAATGTCATCCATCACCTGGCAAAGCAATAAGGGCCATTATTTGATGCAGATGTTATTCTTCATGGACAGTAGTCTCCATCTGATATGAAATGCAGGGCCAAAATGTCTACTACTGCCTTACTAGAACACCTCTTAAAATGGTTTTAAATCAGCATTATCATGTGATCAATAAATGCATGCATATACATATACACATATATATATATAGGCTACACACACACACACACACACACATATATAGTAATATGTATATAGTAAATTAAATTGTTCATCGTTTTGAATGCCATTGCATTAAGATTTCATAGTAGCACTTCATCTAGTGGTATTTCATAAATAACTTTTGGCTTCAATAGCTTTCAATAGAGCTGTTAGGTATACACTAGGAGAGTAGTCTAGTCTGGCTAAAAAAATGTAGGTGAACCTAGTGGTGACAACAGTGTGTTTGTCTTGTCTAGGGTGATAGGTCAGAGTTGAGACAAAGGTTCCAATCGCAGGCTAGAATAGCGTGCGATAATCATGCATCTAAAAAGGGGGGGGGGTGTGGGGTCCGAAACATGTCTTGAGCAAAAATAAAATCAAGAAATATTTTGAAGAATGTTGGTAACCAAAAAGTTTCAGTTTCCATTGAATTCCACTGACTTTATTTATTTATTTATTTATCCCTATGGTAAAAATCAATGAGAATAAAAACTGTTTGGTTACCAACCTTTAAAATGTTTTCTTGGTAGAGATTTTGAAGAACGTTGGTAACTAAACCGTTCGGTTTCCATTGACTTCCATTATATTTTTTTCGTCCATAAAATGTAAGTCAATACAAGTCATGAACCGGAATTGTTTGGTTACCAACATTTAAAAGATTTCATTAACTACTGTTTTTAAGATATGATTTAAATTTTTATTAAAATATGTGCTTGGATTTCCAATGAATATTCGATGAAAACTCATTTTAGGACTAGAAATCTTAAACAAAATTCAATTTTTAAGTTAAAACTGTTGGGTGGTTAAATAAAGTACAGTAAGTGACTGACAAAACGTGGAGGTCTGCGTTCAGAAACGTTGTATTGTGAAATGACCAGCTCCTTTCCCAAACCAAAGCTGGTTTTGCCAATGAACCGTGTTTGCTGCTAAATAGCCTGAAGTCTGTGAGAAATTACAGAATTTGCAAAAGTATGATAACATACTTTTTGCGTGGAAATGGCGCCTCTGCTGGTAAAATGGCGAATAGCACTACATGAAAAAAAAAAGGGTCCTGCTGCTGGCATGAATTATCAATGCACTCTGTTACTGGAAGCACCATTATAAAGACATTAAACCTCTCTTCCTCTGTCTCCTATTATCCATCAGATGAGGGAAGCAGGAAACCCAAAAGATCTGTAGGGCCTTGCAATAAATCATTCACTCCATTCAGTAAGCAGCATTTTCATCTTAGTCACATTGCCACGTACAATAATGGATAGAACTGCCCATGATACAGGACCAACCAGTCCAGCACAAATCATTAAAGGCCATCGATAAAAAGCTCAGGAGACTTTATGAAGGCTACAGTCAGCAATATCGAATAATTAGCATGAATAGCTTTTTGTTTTAAACTCAGTGACCTCAATTCAATGGGTAAAATGAGGTAAACTACAATCTTCAGGAATATCTCAGTCTTAGTTAGAGGCATATCCTACACCTACTGATTTACTACATGACGTATTCCACTGTGGGATTCTTCCCGTCGTCGTAAAATGTATTTAGTGGTCGGTTGCATATTCGAATGGCAGATCTTTCCCGCTAACTAGATCCAAAATCTGAATCCTTATCCCATTCCTAACCTCATGACATGACCTTTACAAAAGCCCTAGTCATTATGCTGTCCTGTCCGCTCACCCAAAAAGTGCTGGTGTTGAATGCCTCACCTACATACAGTACATGCTTTGACTACCATCTGGTGGTGGTTGTTTTCTTTCAAATAAACCGTTTGTAGTTTCAGTCCGATGAGTTCATTCAGAATGGCTATCTAGTTTTCTGAAACCAACATTCTCAGACTTGTTTTTCCTGTAAAAGGAATTAATGGAAGGGGCGACTGAACATAACATCAGAAAGTCAACCACAAGTACAGTTTGGGATATTTTCTAACATATTTCTTTATATTAGCACATCATAGCCACTTTGCACACCGTTTTCTTGCAACTTTATATACGCTTAAATAATAAAAATGGCATTTCTATTTTTGCGCCATTGTTTGCAGAGATAGACTATTGCAACATTATTTCATGAATGACTCACTGTATTCAGTATTAATAAAATATTTCTACCATCTGTAAGAGAATACTATTTTAAGAATATATTTGGAATACTAATACATTCAGAATTTATATTGATAATACGTATTTGATTATATATTGTACATATTTTAATTTATTTTAGTGTAGCACTTCATCTAGTGGTATTTCATAAATAACTTTTGGCTTCAATAGCTTTAATAACTTGAGTTACACTGGGTAAGATCTATCTCAAAAAAATGTATGTCATATTGACACAGTTTCTGTTTATTCACAGAGTGATCCTTAATCCCACGATAGCTGGATTAGTTCATCTAAAATGAAAATGTTGTGTAAAAATAAAAGAAGATAAAAATTTTGAAGAATGTTGGTAACCAAAAGTTTTGGTTCCCATTAACTTCCAACTGACTTTATTATTTATTTATTTATTTATTTACTTATCCATATGGTAAAAATCAATGAGAATAAAAACTGTTTGGTTACCAACATTTAAATATTTTCTTGGTAGATATTTTGAGAACTTGTAACTAAACCTTCGGTTTCCATTGATTCCCTTAGATTTTGTTCGTCCAAAATTACGTCCAATACACTGAACCATAATTGTTGGTTACCAACATTAAATATCTACCAATAAGCTATTTTGAAGAATGTTGGTAACTAAACAGTTTCGGCTCCCATTGACTTTCACTGTGTTTTTTGTCTATACAATGCAAGTCAATAGGAACCAGAACTGTTGGTTACCAACATATAATATATCTACTAAAGACTTTCTCTCTTCTGTTGAACTTGAAAGAACATATTCTAAAGAATGTTGGTAACCAAGCAGTCTTGGTTACCACTGACTTCCATTATATGGACAAAAAATACAATGGAAGTCAACAGGCACCAGAACTCTTTAGTTGCCAGAATTCTCCAAAATATCTTCTTTCGTGTTCCACAGAAAGTCATACAGCTTTGAACAACGTGTGGGGGTGAATAAATGATGACAGAATTTTCATTTTTAGGTGAACTATCCCTTTAAGGTTTCTGGAATTAACTACCGACTTGAGGTTTTGAGGTTGGTATTCAGCGTTTTAAAAGCAACAACGTCTGTAGCAGCAGATGTAGACATAAACGCACAGCATAACGATGAGACTGTCACATATGAAGCAGAGAGGAACAGGACAGCTGATTGGCTCCTCGCGACAGAATCAAGCCAACACATTCAGGGCATCCGTGAGAATCTTCAGTTCATCTTTAATGGTCTCCAGCCCCTGCTGGATCTTCAGTGGGTTATCCAGCACTTCTATGCTGTCTGTGTAAGGGTCAAACCGCACAGAAAATGGTCTCTTGATGTGGGTCACATATGCTCTGTTTTAAAAGCAAATGAGTAAAGTTATTGTCATACAAACAACTGTAACTATTTCACTTCAAACATTTAAGACAATAAATAAAAATGCATAAATCCAGATTTTTTTAATCTTTCCGAAATACGTTTAGACAGTTTTAATAAAATAATAAGTAAAATAAGTTTATGTAGTTATGTAAGAAGAAGAAGACGAAGAAGCCACATTGCAAGACAATTTAAAATTAATCTAAAATATACAATTTTCCCTATATATCCATAAATATTTTAACCAAAAGTCTTGTTCATTTAAAAAAAGTTAATGGACATGTAATGCATCAAAAAAATAAATCAATAAATCAATAACAGTTGCAAACAATAAAGAATAAAGTGCAAATGTATTTAATAAATATCATTTAGCACCTTTTATTTTATATTTTATTCTGAGAATTTCATTTTGTGCTGTATATGTTTTAATCATCATACATATATTACATAAAATCCTTTACAGTACCTTTTATTTTAGATATATTTTTATTTTAGCACCTTTTATAAATAAATAAATCAAGTTGTAATTATTCAATTTCTAATAATTATTATAATTTGTTTTATGGAGTATTATAATCATTTCCAAATGTATTTTGACTCAAATGAACACATATATACAAACACATTGTTTTTTTGTTGTTGTTGTTTTTTTCATTTATTCATTCATAATTGTAATCATAATTGTACACTGCTACGTTTAAAAATAATTTGTTAAAAAAATAATGCTTTATCACCATACATTATATAAAAATGACTTACAGTACTTTTATTTTACAACACCTTTTATATATAAATTAATAAATAACAGTTGTAATGATTCGATTGCAACTAATAATTATTATTAGTGAGCATTGTTTCAAAAACCATTTTTTACATTTATTTTTCACTGATAGCTATTTATATGATGGCCAAACCCACAGTACTGACAGCAACAGATTATTTGATGCAGCTCACCTCAGTTTCTCTGTAGCATCTGAGAAGCTTTCAGACACAAAATAGACGGGCTGGTAAGTCTGATCCTGGTACGGCTGAACAGCTACAGTGTCCGGGTTAAATTCCCGTCGCTCTGGCTCATCTGAGAGAGAATGCTGAGGAAATGGGTGACAGTAAATGTCAAATGCTTTTACCATAAAAAGCAGCAAAATAATTGATTTAAAAAATGACCGACTGCCACCCACCACCAGCTCGCCATAAGACGAGAGCAGTCCTGCTCCATATGCTTTGACCGCCCCTGCCTGCTTACACAGTCCAAACTCCACTGTGAACCAGTACAGCTGAAAACACACAGCAGGACAAACACATTCAGTGCTGTTACGAGAGCAGCGTTTGAGAAAGATGTGGGATGTTTCGTACTTACTGTTGACAGTTTCTCGATATCTTTATCAGAAGCTCCAAGAGAGGCCAGACCAATACTCTGACAGAACAGAATTCACAATACAGATTGAATTTGTAAGGAAATATGAGATACGTAAATACAGTTGACATTTTTACCTGAGAAAACTGTGCAAATGTTCTGTCAGCCAATATCGGTACATGTCCGAGAAGTTCATGGACACAATCCCTGGAGCGGAAAACATTCAATTATTGTGATTATTTGTGACCGCTGTGCCATTGTTTTCATAAAGTGAACATTACTTTACTAAGCAGATAGCCAATGTCTGGACGTAAATCAAATGCATAATAAATAGTCTTCATAAACGTAAACAGTGTGACAGGAAGTGTCTTACGGTTCAGGCGAGTGCATGGGGGAGGAAGCGTGCCGTATGTATTGTGTGCACTGGAACACACGGAACGCCAGGCTGGCCAGAAAATCCCGAGCAGAGAGTAGACCTGCCACCGGACGCAGCTGAAACCCTGTGCGCTCTTCATACAGGACATACAGAGAGAGAGAGAGACTCACCACCAGCATTCTGGGTGCTTGCCAGGGTGTTGCTATGCAGTTGCCAGAGTGATTACTATGGCGTTGCTATGCAGCTGTTCTTAGTGGTTACTATGGCAGTGCTATACTGTTCCTACAGTATTCTAGGTGGTTGCTAGGGTGTTGCCTAGTGGGCTTGCCTCAAAATGTGTCTATTGATTTCTGTGACACTGCTATGCCGGTGTTCTGAGTGGTTACTATGGCAGTGCAATACCATTCCTACGTCATTCTAGGGTGGTTTTTTAGGTGTTTCTGGGGTGGTTGCCAGGGTGTTGCTATGTGGTTGCTCGAATGTTCTAATTGATTTCTGTGACACTGCTATGCAGGTGTCCGATTTTACTATGGCAGTGCTATACATTCCTCAGTTGTCTGGAGTTCTTAGGGGTTTTTCTAGGTGGTTCCTGGGTGTTCTGGGTGGTTGCCAAGGTGTTGCTATGTGGTTGCTCAGGTATTCTAGGTGATTTCTGTGACACTGCTATGCAGGTGTTCTGAGTGGTTATTATAGCAGTGCTATACCATTCCTACAGTGTTCTAGGTGGTTACCTGGATGTTCTGGGTGGTTGTCAGGGTGTTGCTATGTGGTTGCTTGGGTGTTCCAGGTGATTTCTGTAACACTGCTATGCAGGTGTTCTGAGTGGTTACTATTGCAGTGCTATGCTGTTCCTATGGTGCTCTGACTGGTTGCTTGGGTATTCAGGGTGGTTTCCAGAGTGTTAGTATGTCGTTGCTAGGGTGTTCTAGATGATTTGTATGACATTGCTATGCAGGTTTTCTGAGTGGTTACTATCACGTTCCTATTACTACTGTCAAGGTGTTGCTATGTGGTTGCTCAGGTGTTCTAAGTGACTGCTATGATACTGCTATGCAGATGTTCTGAGTGGTTACTATGGCAGTGATCTACCATTCCTACAGTGTTCTGAGTGGTTGCCAGGGTGTTGTAGGTGATGCTACAACAGCTTCAGGATGTCGTAAATGGACCTAGGCATTGCTCTTGTTTCTTTGGTGTTTTACTAGATGTTCGGGTGGTTGCTATGAGGACGTTCTAAATGGTCACAACAAGGGTGTCCTAGGTGGTAGCTATGACATTACTTGGTTGCTGTAGCATAGCTCGGGTATTCAGGGTGTTGGTATGTGGTTGCTAGGGTGTTCTCGATGAGTTGTTTGACCTTGCTTTGCAGGTTTTCTGACTGGTGGGTTTCAGGGACATTTCAAGGTGGGTTGCTAGGGCGTTGCTATCTGGATGTTCTGGCTGGCTGGTCAGGGCTATTGGTAGCCAGGGTGTTGCTATGTAGCTGCTAGGTGGTTACTAAAGTGTCCAGGGTGGTTGCCAAGGTGTTCTTTGAGGTTGCTAGGGTGTTCTATGTCATTGCTAAGGTGTTCTGGGTGGTTACCAGGGTGGTACTGTAGGATAAAGTTGCTCAGTGGTTGCTGTGGCATGGCTGTCAGGTTGCTAAAGTGTTCTAGGTGATTGCTAACATATTCTCGGTTGTTGCTAGGGTGCTGGTACGTAGTTGATGGGTGGTTGCTGCAGCAATTCTATGAGGTTTCTAAGGGGTTCTAGGTGGTTGTCAAGGTGTTGCTAGGTACAGGTTCTGTAGTTGCTGAGATGTTCTGAGGGGTTTTAACATACTGCTACTGTTTTCTGTTTCTTTTCTCTTACTGGCAGTGCTTAAGAATATTTCTAGTATCAAACGTGATTTGTTTTAATAAACAGAATGCTGAATGGCTTACGGGTTGTTCTGTTCTCTGGCTGCGTTATAATCGGATTGGTACCTTTTAAGAAGCGGGACACATCCTCCAGCTGAGGGATGTTATCAGGACTGTAGCCGCAGTGTTTCTCCAGTAAGCGGAAAGCCTCTAGATGTTCACTGCAGGCGTGGGTGGTGTACAGATCCCTGAGGGTGGAGTAGACCTCACGCCTGCGCACACAATAGGTTGCATGTGAGAAGTCTGAATGAAAAACACAGTGTGAGGATCTCTGGCTGCATTTGATCTGGGGTTGTTTATTTATTTCAGTTGACCGTACCATGTTTCGATCTCCTCTTCCGTATACTCCACTCTGGGAATCGGTTCTCCGCTGGAAAGAGAGACAGCTGTCAATCAAATATCTGTGTCAACATGTCCAGACAAGCAAATACTGCACGGTAAACATGGTTGCAACATACTGTTTGTATTTGAAGGCAATGTCTCCAATCATCTTCCGCCGTTTTCTGTAAACGGGGTCAGTGAATCCCTGCAAAATAAATCACAAACCAGTGCTTGTTATAGAACATTTTGAGGCTGTTTAACTCGTTTCCCGCCATTGAACATCGCTGTCTCATGGCCAATTTGTGCATATTTTACAAATTGGCTAATTCGTATGAATTCATACAACCACACACTTGTACGATTTCTGTGATGGTTAAGTTTAGGGGCGGGGTTAGTTGTGGTCCTTCGTACGAATTCCTACAAATTTTCTACCTCGTAAAATACAAATGATTTTTCACAAATCGTATGAATTCATGCGAGTGAGGCTGTACAAATTCGTACGAATTAGCCACCTTGTCAAATATATACGAACTGCCTTGTCATCGTGTTGCACTGAGAGAATTTCTCGGCTTTGTGCAACTTTTCACTGTTGTATTGTAGGAGGTGCATCTTCTGAAAGAGTACTGAATCTCTGGAACACAGTGAAGAAGAAGCAGAAACAAGCAATCGCATATATAAGCAGATGGATATGTAAAATAATGCGATCATCAAACAATAAAAAGCATATAAATCAAAACGGCCTAACGTTACCAAATGAAATGTCGACACAGCAAAGTTTAGGACTTGCAGCTTTGAAGGTGGTTATGGACTTGATCTAATCCATCTATGTTTTAATTATCGTTCTGAATCCAATCCGGACGTAGTCTTTTACAAAAATGCGATGTTTCAGTCAGCTTTTTGTTCAAAATGTTGCTTTTTTTATTAAACTTACCTGGTGTTGATCAAATAAGAATGCATGAAGCTGGAATGAAATGATTTGCTCAGGCTCTGTTCTTTCTTTTGACATATTCATACATTCTCAGATATTCATACCGTACAACAATATTTTCTGGGAGCCATGAAAGTTTCGTCAAAATGATCAAAATTGCTAGCAATCTTTTTAAAAGCGCTGGCAGGGAAAGAGTTAAATATGAAAGACATTACAAATTTCAGGTAAATGAGTGTGTATTTATTTTAGAAGTAGAGAAGAACCAATCCAACACTTACTGGATGATCCTGATCCAGATCCGGATCAAATTTGTTGATGAGATGATGGCATTTATCCAGTTCAGCGATTTTTCTTGGAAACCAATGAACTGGAAAATTGACAAAAGTAGAAAAGCTAAGCGTAACTGACATTCAGCTAAGCAAAAGATAAAACAGAGCAACGTTCTGCTTTAATAGACTCACATTTGACCTCTTTAGTGGTTTTGACGTCCTCTGCGCTTCTCTTGAGAGAGCTGACCAGTGTGCTCACGTCTGACAGGTGCACCTTACACTGAACGTAATACTCCAGATCCTCCAGACCGTCCTTCGGTTTTCGGCTCGGTCTGGTCTCAAGATGGTGGATCTTGGCTTCAAATGTCTGTGGTGTTCAGTAGTTGAACAACAGAATAAGATTTAAAAGAAACTACAAGAAATACATGCATATATTGTAGTAATGCCATCAGACAGAGAAAACTGTAATGATAGGATTTTTTATTTATTATTTTTTTTGCAATTGCACTCCTAATTTTCTGTTTATTGTATGTGAATGCGTATGGATATATATATATTTGTGTATGCATGGATATGTATATGTGTGCATATGTATATCTTTTATTATTATTTGTTGTAGTCTTATTGAATATGTTTTGAATATCTGTTTTAATATTTGAGTATTTTGCATTCATGTTTTTTTTTCTTGCAATTTTATCTTTCGATGTACTTTCTGCAGTAATTCAATCTCAGTATTGCTAAGCAGAAAAGTAAATAAACTTCCAACCTCAAACTAATATATAAACAACTCTTTTATACATTTCTTTTCCAAATATTGAAATACATAAATAAATGTAAGAATACACATATCTATTGGTATATTATCATATAACATATTAATTAATATAAAATGAACAATTAATTAATAAATGTACTTTTTTTTGCATTTTGTTGTTACTTAAGAACATATATTCAAGAAAAATGTGTATTCTTCTTCATATTTAGACATGTACATAAATTAATAAATGCATTTTTTTGACTTTTGCATTTTGCTATGTTGCTCAAGAACATATGCAAAGAAAAACTATATTCTTCTACATATTCGGACTTCAGATTAGACATTATTGTTTAGAATTTAGACATTGTTTATATAAAAAATATACCATTGTTTTTTTTTCTCTCTCTCTTTCACAAAAACTGTGTTCTTGGTATGCAGTACATTATAACTAATATTTTATATTTCGAAACAAAGACTAAGTAGTTGTCAAAAAAATAAAAACGTAGGGCTAATAATTTAAAAAGATCATAGTTTTGAAATAGTTCTAAAGGAACAGAATAACAACCCAAGGAGAATAATAAATAGCTGTTTTAATATATATATTTTTTTCTTTACTTAAGTGATTCACATATGATTCTTATCTGAGCCCAGTAGGATTCTTACTAATATAGAATTTCCAAGATCAGTCTTTTACGATTTTCTTCAGGATATCTTACCTCAAAAACCTTAAGAGTGCGGGACAGCGCTGGACTCTTTGAACTCCTCAGAGAGAAGAAGAGACTGAGCAAGGCTTTTCCATCGCTCTCCTCAAACACGATCTGCTCGCTGAGTCCCGCAGCCTCCGCCGCCGCGGCCGCCGCCTCGCGCTCCTTGCGCGCATCCTCGATCAAACTCTGTCGCCTTCCCACAAACTTCTGAGACTGTCAAAGAGAAGAGCGCGATTAATTTAAGACCACACATGTCTATCAATTTAAAAGATCCATCTAGACCAGAAATAATAATAATAACAGGCTATAGCCCTGCTTACCTTCTGGACATCTGATGGAGGTGATTTACATCTCCAAAATCGCATAAGAACTTCAATGCAGTCTATGTAAACCTGCCATATAGCTCAGACTTAATAAGTTGCTTATGAGCCGATGATACAGCCACATATCGACTGCTTTTCATAGCTTTTGATCACCGCGTAATGCTGTGCGTAAATCTCAATGGAGAGTCCATTTACGCACAGCAAAACAGTGATCTGTAGGAATGGACGTGCATCAAAAATGCTACACTATTTTCAATCATATCCGAAAAGTTATTTCACAAAATATTACTCAAATGTATGAATTTAATTGCACCATATAACATCAAACTAAGTGGCACCTGCAAACAAATGCGGAGCTAACTTCATGAATTCTACAGTTTTTGATTTCATTTTGCATTCTTTGATTGATTGATCATGTATAATTCTATTTACGATGTGTATATGTCATTATTTGATATATACATTTTTAAATGTTCATTTGTAACAAGAAGAAATGGCACTTGGTTCGGTATCTTGTTTTCTTATGAAATAAAATGCATACATTTTAGATGATGCAACATACTTAATTTTGGGATTACTGTATTTGCATACCTGAGTCATAATCAGTCCATTTATTTCCATGACGAAACTCTCATGAAGTTTAATGCTTAAAAGCATCTCCATTTTTTTTATCATAAAATATTTCGAAATCGACAAGGAGGGGATGTCAAATTATTCTTTCTTTATTTGTATTCTTAATTCTAATGCTATTTAACATGAGTGAAGAATATAGTTGAAGACTCTTACCGTAATGGAATCGGAGCGCTCGAGTTCAGACGCAGCTCTCCGGATGCTCTTTGTGGAAGATGTGGAGCTGCTTGAATTCGGCATATCGGAACAGATGAAGGTATCTTGTGCTCACTTGGGACTGCAGCTCACTTACTTCCATCTGCAGATTTCTTTCCCCCTTATTTATAGAGATGCTTTCTCCTGACTGACGTCAAACTGACCTCCGTCATTGAACATCTTGAAGCTCCTCACATGCGTTCATAATTTGATTCTGACTTTGCTGCGTAACTGTCTGTTTACATTGCCAGCGCGTCTCACTAAATCATCGGCCAATTATCAGTGTATGAATGAACAATCTGCACTGGAAAAAGTGCGGTAACAGCCATTTTTACCTGATTTGACTCATAAAGATTTGTTTTGTTGGTATAAATGAACCAACAATGAATGAGCAAACAATGAATGAAATGTATTTTGGTTCATTCGGTGATGAAGCCAGCATAAAACCAGTTCGTTTAGCATTTTTTTAGTGCGGTGGTTATATTAATAAAGTTTTACATATGAATAATATGTACAATTGTTTTATCATTGTTTTCATGTATGACTTCTATAAAAAATAATCAAATAATTCAACATTCGAAAATTCCAAATTTTGTATGACTTCCTATCAAATGAATTAAACCATATGTATCATTCATAATCAATATATGAAGGTCGGGAAATAGTTTCATAGTGGGTGTGTGTGTGTGTGTGTGTGTGTGTGTGTGTGTGTGTGTGTGTGTGTGTGCATGTTTATGTGGTTTATGAGGACACAGATGTTAGATAACTGGGTATAGGTATTCCGCGAGAAGGTGAATTTGTGAGACTTTGTATTCAAAAGCTATATACAATAATCAGAATTCGTTTTTTTTGCAATCTAAAAATGCAGAAGTTTTCTGTAAGGGGTAGGTTTAGGGGAGGGTTTGGTGGAGGCAATAGAAAATACTCATGATGGTTGATGGCTATGATGTTGCTAAAAGAAAGTAGTTTGTGTAATTTGGTGTTCTGAATGTGTTTATCTATTATTATTGATAGCGTTTTAAGGTTTAAAAAAACAGATTATTTCCCGACTGTACATTATTGTTGCTCCTCTATGCCCCGCTTTTCTGAAACGCGTCGATTTTTACAAAGCTCTCGGTCTGAAACGCAAGGTGTGCTCTATTAGCCAGAACGAATAATAGTTACGCCTTCTTTCTTTGCTTGAACATTAGGGCGGCGTTATGCAAATCTTCCCAGATAGTGATGTAGACATGTGGGGGCGTTTTAACAAGGCGTTTTAGGAGGGTGTGGAGGAGTCTTAACTTTTATAAAAGAATATCTCTTTGGTTTTGAGACTTTAGTCTTGGCAACTTCAAGGATCTTATCTATGCACAATCAGTTTGTAACACTCCAAAGAGAAAGGAAAACTTGAAATCGCATCATATGACCCCTTTAATAGTTGAAACAGTAGTATAAGCCGTTTTGGGAGAAAGGGAAAAAAAAGACGGGCTCGGGTCAAGCTCGGGCCGGTAATTCTGATAAGCTGTCGGACACGGGCCGGGTTAGGGCCTTTATTTGAGGCCCGTGCAGGGCTCTACACCAAATCAGCATTATTAAAATGGTTCTTTTTTTCCATTTACAGTGTACAAAACTGCTGAAAATAAATAGCATTTACAAATTCATTGATATCTCCATGACAATTCATTTTACAAGAACCACTGTTTCACTTCCCTTTTTTAAACCTAGCCCATACAGGTCTAGTTACTCATCCATAGGTCTTAGATACGTGGCATTTAAAATTTTAATCTAAAGTGACTTAAATGCACCAGTTGCTATCAGCCTGGAGCAAGCTGTGGTCGAGGGCATGATGATGATGATAAAACAGGACTACTTTAGATTGAACCTCCCAACCTTTGTTTTAACAGCCCAGACCCTTAAACATTATCCAGTCACCCTGAGGGTCTAACATTTATGTTACATGACATGAACCAGATCTGCTTACTTTTAAATGTAATCTATTACCCTGCTGAATACAAATCAGTTTGCAACTTAGATAGTGGGTTGTATGGCACTAAAATGGTATACAATTCAGAAATATAAATGTCTTATCTAAATAAAAACAGCAGAAGAGCTCTTCTAATGCACCATAAAAGCATTCATGTGACGGACAAAATGTCTTCACTTCCAACAAAAGGAAGCAAAAGTCAACTGTGGAAAATTGAGTCACTTTATCAGGTTCACTGAAAATCCATTGTCATTTTCCTCAGCAAATGTAATTGCGATTAAAACCTGCTAGTTGTTTTCTGTCTTCTACCTGAGCATCACGTGTTCCCTCCAGCCGTGAACAGTTTGACGTGTAAATTGATTAAAGTCATGATGTGCAGAGCCCGGACGCTAAAAGGATTACCAGCAGTTTTGGCCTCACATGCAGCAACAGCTGGAAAAGCGCTTGAGTGCTGGGGGTTTGTGAGATGAAATGCTAAAGAGTACTTACGTACCCTCGGGCCATGCGCCGAAAAAGACTGTCCTTTACTGGGAGGGGCAGAGGACAGGAAACGATAACGCATGGTGACATTAAAAGAAAGCACACTGATTTTCTGCACTGTTCACAGTCAGTATGAGGATTAAAGGCAGCTGAACTTGTGTTTCTCTGATCTCTAATGATCTCTCCATAAGAAGACAGTGGATGGTGATTTGGATAACAGGTCTAACAGGCATTTAAGTGTTTGCTGTTTTCGTACTGTGGCTTTAGAAAGTGTAAAAAAAGGTCACCTATGTTCATCAATGACTCATGAAAGTATAGTTTTTATAATGAACAACAACATTTAGTTCTGGTCCTCAAATCAATTCCACCTGTTTGTGTTAAAGTCATGTCAGAAAGATCGTATGTAGGAGTTGAATGCACATGAACGACACTACACTGTAATAAATGACCGTGAATTTAACGGTAAAAGACTGTAAAAACGCTAAAAAAAATAAGTCATTCTTGTCTACATCTGCTCCTGCGGTGAAACAATGGCGGATTGATGACAGCTCACTCAGGGCGGAGCTAAGGTAAGACGCCAGTCCAGTCTGTTCTGAAACGCTACTGTCAATCAAACTATCGTGGGAGGGGCTTGTTTTTGTGACGTCACACAGACAGGCATCTGAGATCGGCTCGATTTGAGAAAGGGGTAAACATTTAACCAGATTTAAAAAAAAATATTGGGTGGATTTTTATCATTATAGGGTCGTTGTGTACACACACTGCCAACACACAATTCAAAACAACATGTAAAAGTGCATGTAGCATCCGATGACTCCTTTAAACGGTAAGTTCCCCTACTATATACAGTGAAAAACTCTATTGGACAGTGCATGTTATTTTACGGTAGTATACCGTTTTTGGAAGGGGACAAAGAGCTTATACTTTCATTGAATAACCCGTAAATTGAAATTCCCATGACCGCTGCCGTTACATTTCAAATTTGACGTTTTTTTGTTTTTTTAAACTGTTTCTTCTTGGTTTTTTTCTTGTAAGTGTTGTCATTAGGTTGTATGTTACATCTAATGTAATAATGTTTATTGCATTCTTTCCATTTGATGTGCGTTACCATGAGTCTATAATCATGTTTCTCAAAGTGTGTCATCTGCTCCCTCAGTGGTATGCTAGGATCCTAAAATTAAAATAATAAGTAATTTAACACAATACATTTTATTTAATCTTTATTTGAGTGCATTTTGTATTTATTTTTTTCATTGGAAGTGAGTGCAGTTTTTATTTAACTTGTTGGTACAATTTGGTACAAATTTTTTAATTTGTTATTTACCTGTTCGTAAGCACAGTGCAGTGTTAATGTTCAAACTGTGTATTTACAATGTTTTAAGTGGCTGATAATAATAAATATTCTTATTAGGAATAAAACTGACTCATTTTTTTTAACTGTGCAGAGCTGTAGCTGAATATTTAGGCTACTGTTTTTTAATGTTGGTCATTATGGTGGTACTCGGAGAGCCAAATATTTTCTGAGGTTAATATTTTTAAAAGCGCTTGTGATGGGCTTTGGTTCATCATGTGACTTTCTCATCCCCATCTGCATTTGGTGGTTATCAGTGTATTTCAGAGGTGCAAAACAGATTTCAGTACTTCCATAGGTTGGTATATTAACATTATATCAGTTAATGAAATTACTGTATTTAACTGTAAATTTAAGTTAAAACCTAAATGTTGCTACTGTATTTTTTACTGTAAAATTCTGGCAACCACAGCTGCCATTTTGGGGGGGGGGGGGGTTTACAGTGTACAAAGTCGTAATTATGAGTGGGAAACTCTTGATTTCTTCTCTGGATGTTCGTTCGAGTCAGTAATAAAAAATTTAGTATGCTGAAAATTGGATTATAAAAACTCCATCTACGAAAGTTGCAATACAATACAAGTTTTTTAGCATGGTCTTTCATAAATTGCATGAAAACACTCAAATTGAATCGGTTTGCTGTATGTTTTTAATAGCATGTACATCTCATCCGCGGAGACCAAGTGATAGAACACACTACCCATAACGATGTATAAGTTCTCATGCACTTTTCCACTGTTGCCTTTTTCCCTTCATTTTCCAGTCTGAATCACAACATTACTAACTTTGATTTGAAGCAAAAATATTTGAAAAGTAAGCAAAAAGGCACAGGTTACACGACTGTGTACTATAAGGCAAACTACAATCCTATGAACATAGCAATGACATAGTCACCAATCACTAACTCAACTGATGTTAAAAAACAATGATTCATCCATTAAGTCACAAAACCCAACTGTCACAACTGTCGTAACCCACTTGAGAATAGCGACACCAAATTCATTATTGAATTTTATGATGTAAGCAGTCGTTGCAATAGTTATGTTTGTAGAGGTTATTAGTATTGGTAGGGGTTAAGTGATCTAGGATTGGTCATGCAATAAGGCATTAATTCTGCTTTTAGTATAATACGCCAAATATGCTTGTGATATGCATGCTAATAAGCAACTATTTAATAGTGAATGGTATTCCTTAATCTAAAGTGTTATGCAACTGGCTGAATTCAGAATAAAATATTAGCATACTTCTCTTACTATTTCTGCCATCTATTTCAGAAAAAAGAATGAGTAGTATATAGTAATAAACTATTTTAAATTCATTCAGAAACTTTCTGAATGAGTCATTGAATCATTTACTCAACCGATTAGTTAAAAGTGCAGTATGTATATTGACAAATGCAGTTGATGGGTCCGGCATCCCATTCAAATACCTAGGATATATGTATATATAAACTAAATTCAAAATCAAAGTAATGGACAAGGATTCAATCGAGATTCAAAGCTGTAGTCCAATACCACTGAGGGTCTATATAGGCCTACTCTACAAAAACCTCTCTTGGGACCATGTCCTTGTTTGCTCTGAACGACACATGAATTACAAGACGGATATGGCCATGGTTAGCCTGAACACTTGTGCGCTGACTCACTGTCGTTTCCCCACACTGCAAATTGAGCGTCTTTGTTCTAAATGCCGTACCGATCTAGGTGACATCGCTTTGACATTCCATGATCACTGTTTATTCATTTTTCCCCTTTTCTGTAAGTTACGGAAGAACCAACACCGGCACAGGGACAACGATTATCACAATTACGTATTGATTGGATGTTAGCCTCCTCCCGAATGGGCCCGCAGCATAATTGTTAGACTTCAGACAGAGTAATTGCAGCACGCTCACAGCTGGCCGATTATACTTCATCCCCCACAATTCTTTTCTCTTTCCTTCATTCGTTCTTTCTCTCTCTTTTTTTTTCTTCATTGAATGTTACCTTTCATCTCAACAGGGGTCATTAAATGCACAAATTGGGAGGGACAACAAATAAATATTCTATTAAATGTAATCAACTGTATTACTTAATAACCATAACAATGAGTATTTTGAATCAAATGCTGAGAACAACGCATGAATGTGTCAGGTCTGTGAAACCTTTGGATGACATTTCTTGCTGTAGGTTTGTCTTGTTCACTGTGGTTTAAATGTATAAATCATGTTTCCTGATACACCAGCTCTTAAAATCTATGGAAAACAAGCCTTGTGGCACCTGTTGATTGTGCTAGACATACTTTTTTGAGGAAACATTATTCTAGCAAATTAAATCCTGCTCCACTAAAAATTGCATTCTTTACCATATTTAAAGCCAACGTTGAGGGTTTAAGCTTTTAGGGTTAAAATAAAAATGTATTCATCATTTATTGACCCTCGTGTTGTTCCAAGCCTGTGTAACACAAAAGGAGACATTTAGAAGAATGGCCCAGGTGCTCTTTTCCATACAATGAAAGGGACAGTAATTTTTACTACCAGGCCTAAAAATGGAAACAAATACCACAAAAATTCTTTTAATACAGTCTTATAGTATTTAGACACTGATTAGAGCTTCATCGGAGGCTAAAATGCATTGCAAAGACCATTAATTTACAGTCTGGACAAAAACTCACAATTTTGCCCTATGACCACAGAAATCTTTAGGTTGTCAGAAATTTGTCTCTGACAGCAAAATCGTAAAAGGGGATGCTACATGCACTTTTACAAGTTGTTTGAACTTAAATGTGTGTTGGCAGTGTGTGTACACAACCACCCTATAATGATAAAAATCCACCCAGTGTTTTTTTTTTAATCTGGTTAAATGTTTCCCCTTTCTCAAATTGAGCCGATCTCAGATGCCTGTCTGTGTGATGTCACACAGACAGGCCCCTCCCACGATAGTTTGATTGACAGTAGCGTTTCAGCACAGACTGGACTGGCGTCTACCTTAGCTCCGCCCTGAGTGAGCTGTCATCAGTCCGCCATTGTTTCAACACCGGAGTAAGATGTAGACAAGAATGACTCCTAACTATCGGTTGAGGTGTTCTGTTGTTGGATGTAATAATGAACATAGCAGTCGTCGTTTACTCCCGACATCTGAGCCGCTGAACTCGCAGTGGATTACATTGTTTCTGAAGGGAATGCCCCCCTGATCTACATAAAAAGTCTATGTTCGGACGAATCATTCGTGATCCAGCCTCACCTACAGAAGAAGTGAGTATAATGTTTTGAAACGCCTTTCCTAATAATGTGCTAATTAACAAGTTTCACGATGAATGCGGCTAAAGTAAAAAGTCTCTCTGAGAGCAGCTCGGAAGAGATGTCGGGGTCAGCAGAGCTCATTAAAATTTAAAGGAAAATGCTACAAATCGGCATGCTCTGTAACTGAGCTGGTTTTGACAGGGTAAAAAAGGTGTTTTTTACACTACCATTGAGAAGTTTTAACCAAACTATATTACAGACTTTTCATTAAGACCCGAAAGAATCATATCAACTTGTGGAAAATGGGCATCCTATGACCCCTTTAACCTTGGACCTGGAATCATGGAAAAACAGGTGGACCTTCATGGTCATATTTATCTACAAATCGAATGGTTTTTGCATAAGCAATTGTAAGAATTTATTCAAAATCGCACACTTGTATAATGCTTACAAATTCTCATTAGATGGACTTGGTACTTCGTATCAGGGTTGTGAACTGGGAATGTTTTTTTATTATTATTTTTATTCCATTCCTGAATTTAAGTTGAATCTAAACATACGGTTGCAAACAGGATGCAAAATTGTGATTTGAATCAACTGAATCAAAGTTTTGTTTTAGATATACTGAAAAGTGTTAAAATAGCCTTTAATTTGAAAAATTGGAGTGTATCAAATTTATAAATTAGGAAAGAATCTTACTTGAAAAGATGGAAGGATGGTTGGATGGATGGATAAATCAACTTTTGTTAAGCAGAGTGCATGAAAACTTCTTTTCGAGCAACAAAACCATATCTGTACTATGTGTTTTGCTGGTTATGGTGTGGATGTAATTACCCGTTGGCATAATTGCGCTTCAATGTGTCAAAATACAGCTGCCAAGCACAACGGCTAATCACGTGCACCTCCGTCAGTTTTTGCACATGTAATTTGTCGGAGGTGGTTTGAGCCGTGACTGCGGTTGTGTCGTGACAGCTTAAAGTCCCCAAAAGGACCTTGTAGTTGAGTTTGATGCTCTGTAGTAACTGTAGTGTTTATTTGTAGTGTCTTTAAAAACTGAAAATTCACATATTGAGAATACTTTGAAAGGGATAGTTCACTCAAAATGAAAATCCTGTCATCATTTACTCACCCACAAGTTGGTCCAAATCTGTATGAGTTTCTTTCTGCGACCACAAATAAACTTGAGAATCTAGTAACCAAACAGCTGCCGGTAACCATTGACATAGTATTTTATTTTTATTTTTTCATACTATGTAAGTCGATGGCTACCAGCAACAGTTTGGTTGCCTGCATTCTTCAAAATATCTTTCTTTGTGTTCTGCAGAACAAAGTCAGTCAGGTTTAGGAACAACATGAGGTTGAGTAAATTAAGACAGGATTTTCATTTTTGGGTGAACTGTACTTTTAATGCGCATTACGTACATGCATGAATGGTGCCAGTTTTATCAGTGAGCATTTAAGAAAAATGTAATTACTTTTCTGAAACCTTTCATTTTGACTTTAATGAGATGATACTATTTTTGTGATTGAATTGCCACCTATTTTGAGTATAGCCAAAGTGGAGGATTATATTTAAGCAGACTTAGAGAAAAGCCCACAACAGAACTTTAAAAACCACATAAATATTCAAAATAATGTCTAATATGTGTATATATAAAATGTAAGTAGTTTTAAAAGTTATGGTTTAATAATTGTAAAAATAATGTATAATTCGTTGTTGCATTTTAATTATGTTAATAATCAGTGTTAGAGAGACTTCATGTACAATGTGTCTGTTTTGTTGTTGTTTTTATTTTTTATTTTATTATTTTTGTTTTTGTTTGGACATGTACAACTTACTAATTATTTTACATTTATTTCGTTAAACTGGTACTATTTAGTTAATATTATAAGTTATTATCATATTGTATTTTAATGAATTTTGAATATTTTATTTATATATTTTTGAGCTGCATTTCTTGTACATGATAAATTATTTTCACTTCAAAAATGCAAGTATTTACAGTAACGGCAAAGAACACTGGAATTAACTTGAAATACATCTTGGATTTGTTTTTGTTTACATTGTTGAAAGGGTCCTATACAATAAGTTTATTGTTATTATTATTAATATTATTATTTACTGTACCATATGACATTTTTGATTTTTTTTTCTTTTTTACCTTGGAATATATATTTTGGTATTAATATGGTATTCTCATATCTATACCACAATATATCCATATTCAAGTTCGGTATTATCATCTGATACTGTACTTTATTTAAACAAATGCTGATAAAATAACCCTTCTAACTTTTAGAAGTTTCCTTTTAATTCCATAAGGACAGTTTCCTTTTAATTCCATAAGATTAAATTAATTAAATAATTTACAGGGATTTGATTTTTGCCTCCAGTGCCACTGGTATATGCCACTGTTAATCTGTCTGGAGTCAAAATGATGGTGCGTTTAGAAAATATGTGTCATATTTTATCATGAACAGGGTCTTCACAAGACATATAACTCATATGCACCATTATATGTCAATCAAAAAAGTTCTTTGGCTTGTACAGAACTCTTGTTTTGCTGTAGGTAGTAGTCGAGTACATTTAGGTTGTAACTTAAACCCATAAGACACATCATATGTATTGTACTCATTATAACAGCTCTCACCTGAGGGGATATTTTGGTCCAACAGCACTGCTTCCCCTCTCCCATTAGTCCCAAACCTTCTCCACGAGTGAGCGTGTTATTGAATTTGCCTTTGGTAATGGCAGCATGTGTAGCTCCTGCCGCAGGCGAGGATGAAGCTAGATGTGATAATTACGAACACCCTAAACCCAGAGACGCACCTCCTAATTAAGCTCTGACATTTTCTTGCCGCCGAACACACACACTGTTTTCCTCAGTCTTATCTCCTTCCTCTTGCTCTTTGTTCTCAAAATCAGCTCTTATGATAACGGGGGGAAAACAACAAGAACATGTTCTTTAATACCTTTCTTGAAATGTTAATGAGCTGAGAAAATGTTTGGCAGAATTCACTGAGACTAATCCACAGCACTTAAGAACAGCAGGAATTGATTTTGCTGTTGAGTTTTACCCTCGAGTCATGAACTGACAGTGACATTAGCCAAAAATACACTTTTCGGCTTTTAAAATGATCTAAGGATTCAAGTTGAAGAACATTTTTTTTATGTTTTATGAAGAAAATGTGGTGATGCTTGCCCTTAAAAAGTCACAAAACGTTGTGTTTTTGGTCTGATGGTATTTAAAGGGATAGTTCACCCAAATATTAAAATCCTGGCATTATTTACCAACCATCATGCTGTTCCAAACCGGTATGAGTTTCTTACTTCTCTTGAACACAAATAAAGGATGTTGAAAAATGTTGGTAACCAAACAGCTGATGGTAGCCATTGGCTTCCACAGTATTTTTTACAATGTATGCGGAAGTCAAGTTTTTAATTTTTGGAGTAACTGTGACTTTAAGATGTGCCATGCGGTTGTTAGGGTGTTCGGGGTGGTTTCTATCATTGGTGGAGTCATTCATGTCCAAAAAATTGTCCAGGATAAGTTATATACCAAGGGAAGTCGGGCTATATGGGTACGGTCAGAGGGTGACTCGTAACCCAAGGTTGCGGGTTCAAGTCTCGTACCAGCAGGGATTGTAAGTTGGGGGAGTGAATGTACAGCACTCTCCACCTTCAATACCACGAATGAGGTGCCCTTGACCCCCACGACCGAACCCCCAACTGCTCCCCGGGCGCCGCAGCAAAAAATAACTGCCCACTTCCACAGTTCCGGGTGTGTGTTCACGGTGTGTGTGTGCTCACTGCTGTGTGTGTGCACTTTGGATGGGATTAATGCAGAGCACTAATTCCGAGTATGTCACCATACTTGTTCACATGTCAGAGCTAATGCTGCCTTCACATGCTTTGAATTTCCCCCCCCCTACTTCCTACTTCCAATTCTTGACATGAATATGGTGTATGGCTCCTTCACGTCTATTTCTGAGGAACTCTTATTAGCTAAAGATTCATCAGATTTTGATAAATGTAGCATTGCATTGGTATATCATTGGTAACTCAGTCTCAGATATTCAGTTGGCTGACAATTCCAAAATTTGGGGCAAAATAAATGCTATTTTTGTTGTATACAATACGTACAGTATGAATCAAATGGTTATATACATAAATATACATGACTGTAACAGCAATGGTTTCTTTCTTCCATCATGTTTCAAGTTTATAGCCCACCCAACTCAGCACAGCGAAATTATCTCAGAGTTTCCCAGTTGTAAATATAAAGTGCTAGATAGATTACTTAGAAATTGTAGTCCATTAGTGATTACAAATTACATGACAAAAATTGTAGTTAGTAACGCAATATTACACATTTTGGGGTAATATAATCAGACTACTTTTTGATTACTTTTAGATTACTTTTGACCTAACTTGTTTATCACATTATTTAAATAGGATAATCCTGTACCATATTGATAAAAAAGTTACTGTAATCTGATTACAAGTATTTTCAAATCTAATTACAAGTACTTCATTTTTGCAATCTGATTACATAATCCAGATTACATGTAATCAGTTGCAATCACTGCTTGATTTCTGACTCATATTTACGAGAATTCTGATAACATGATAACCTCGCTGAATTTCATTGTATGCATGTTCAAAATATATTTTTATGTCTTTTTAAAACAAAGTCACACAGGTTGGAACAGCATGAGGGTGAGTAAATGATGGCAGGATTTCAATTTTGGGGTGAACTATTCCTTTAAAACTAGGTTTTGAGTTATAAAAAGCCCACTGGGTCTTCTAGGTAATATTCTTTACCATTGTTTTGCATTCGGACAGTTTTGAGTGACTAAAAAATTGTGAGAAATGACAAGGTAAGACAGATCAATTCCACAGCAGAGGGCAGAAGGATGTTTGCATGTGGCGATAAAAGCCTTTCTGCCATGAAATGTGTGAGACGACACAACACAAATAAGACATTGTGTCTGAAATTGCTTATCGGAGCAGATGCGAGTAAATTGCCTCTGAAATGCGGCGTGACCGGAGAGCCGACGCCGTCATAAGGCTGGATCAATGCCATTTCAGTAAACATGGCAGTCTGTGGCTGTGACGTGGAAACAATGGGTGTTGTAGCGTTCATTGACGACGTCCACTTCCTCTGGATAATGGCTGCAGCTGCGGCACGCGTCCACACCGGCCTCCTAACATCACACAAGTGGCTTGTGGGCTCATCAAGTCTCCCAGGGAACCATTACTGCAGAGTTAGGATGAAGAGGGCCTAATGGAGACCAGGGGATGCACGGACAGGCGGCCCGTACTCTACAGTCTGTTCGTATCAATAATACGATCTCTCATGTTCTCTCACTTCAGTCCAACTCGATTCCACCATTAGATGTAAAAACAGTGAATATACAGGGCGGGAAACATTTGCCAGACGGTTTCGATTTCCACATCCGTCAACAATTTTAGTTGAGTAAACATAAATTGGGTTGGCATTCATTGTAGCCCCCTCTCAATTTGTACATGCAGGGAGGACTGGAGAGGGCGGCCCGGCGGAATCTCAGTCTCATCTCTGACCAATGGAGTCGAGGGTCACGCAGACACCAGCGCTCGAGGGCTTTTGCAGCCTTTATCGCATCAGGGAGTCAACAGAGGCAAATGTACAGTATTTATGGGATCTGAGACAGTCTAACTGCGTACTTACTGCCTGACCTGACCCTGGAACAGAGGAACCTGCCATTTCTTGAACTCTCAATGAAATGAAGAGGTGCTGTTTATAGAATGTACAACCCTCAACCTTACCAATTCATTCTTATAAATCAACAAACAATTTGCATTTCCTGAAGGAAATCCTGGCGCTTGCAGGGAAGCAGTAGTGTTTATTTTCTGCAGGCAGACAACAAGTGTCATATAATTTTCATTTCAGTGATTTCTATTCCTGTGCATGTGAGTTTGGGAGACCGGAAACACAATCTCATACAAATTTTACTGTTATCTAAAGTTTAAGTTTGGTGAACTTTGACCTGCGAAATTGTCATGTAAAGACATGTGACCAAATAAAGGGCAATACATCAAGGCATGGCTTAGTTTGCAAACTTTAAATCCACAGGATTGCAGCATTGCAGGAAAGTGGAGTAGATTGTATATTTTTATATTTTGTATTTATTATTATTTGTTATATGTTCAATTTACGGTAAAAAGTTGTGTGGTATCAGCTGTTACAATGTCCTATTAATTTTTTACTCAAAGTCTAATGTGATCGTGGGTTAAAGGTGGCTATATATGGTTAAACAGAAGAGCATTTACAATTCAGTATGAAATTAATTTGTGAAAGCATATAACAATTAATTATGCAAATATATTTTGCATAAGGTAGCGATAAAGTAATCGCCGTTGTTTCGTTTTTGAATGTCCAACATTCCATCAATGTAATAAAATTACAATGTTAGAATTTTCACCATTTAAAATTTAACTGACAACAATCAATTAATTCTTAGAATGACTTACATAGAATTTTGTTAGAATTAAAAATCTTACCAACAGCGAATATGAACATGAATATGTTGTTACTTAAGAATTACTGAAACACTTATATTTTTCGGCATTCAGCATCAACAATGATGAATTTGTCATTACAATTATTTAAATGATTAGAATTTTCAATATTCAAACTCTAAGCAGTAATGGGGAATTCGTCGATTCACAAGTATTTGCCATTCAAAATCTAAATGACTAACTAAAATTTGACAAATTAAAAAAAAACTTTAACTAATACATTGAAAACCTTTACCAACTGTTGAATCTATTGTTAGAATTACATAAATAATTTGACATTTCAGCATTAAAAATCAACACTGATTGTTACAATTACCTAAATTGTTAGAACTCTGGAATTTAAAATCTAACCAACAAGGAATTCATTGGTAGAATTACTTACTTTTTCACCAATTTTCACAATTTAAAGTCTAAAAACTGACAATGATGAATTCATTGTTAGAATTACATACAAAAGAAATAATTTAAATTTTCTGCATTGAAAATCAACACTGATTAATTTATTGTTACAATTAAATTGTTAGAGTTTTTGGCTTCAAAATCCAACAATAAACAATTCATTGATATAATCTATTTTTTTTGCAATTTTCACCATTCAAACTCTAATTGCAACAATAAAATACTTAGCAGAATTACCTAAATTGTTAACATTTTCACCATTAAAAATGTAACTGACAATGATGAATTAATTGTTAGAATTATACTTAATTCAAATTTTGTGGCTTAAAAATCTGCATTAATTTATTGTTACAATTACTTACAATTTTAGCATTTTTGGTTTCAAAATTGAACGACTAACAATTCATTTATAGAATTAATTTAACAGTTAAAATTTGTAACTTAATTGTTTTGCTATTCAAAGTCTAAACAGCAATGATGAATTAATCGGCATTCAAGATTAAACATAATGGTAAGTTCACCGTATGAATCAGTTACATTTTTGGAATTTTCTAAATCAAACTGACATCAGTGAATTCATTGTTTAAGGTCTTTGCACACTGAGTCCAAAATTTTCATCTGAAATTTTTGCACGTAAAAAAATAAATACAACCTCACATTGAAAATCACGTTTACCAATGACAAATCGATTTTATGCTTTTCGATCGTAGGCAAGCATTTTGATAGGAAAAACGCATACGAAAATTTCGAACTCAATGTGCAAGGACCTTTAGGATTTCTTAAATTGTTCGAATTTTCACCATTCAAAATCTAACCGACAGTAATAACGTCCTCGTAATATTTGCACACTACACCACGACTGGTCTACTTTCTTGCATTCGACTGCTTTCATCGACATATGATTGTTAACAGTGAATCAGTGTTCCAGATGGCTAAAGAGCACCATAGCCTGCCCCCTCCGCTCAACTCTCAAAATAAAGGTGCTTCAAAAGGTTCTTCAAGCGATGCCATAGAAGAACGTTTTTTTGGTTCCACAAAGAAGCATTCATTCAAAGGTTCTTTAAAGAACCATTTATTTATTACCTTTTTATAATCTGAAGAACCCCCACCCTTCTTTCGAACACAAAACGAAATCGCCCCGCTTTGTGAAACAGAAAGGTTCTTCATGTGTTAAAGGTTCTTTATGGAACCATTTAACCAATAAGAGTCTTCTAGGGCAAGGGAAGCAAGCACCTTTATTTTTAAGAGTGTAGGGCACAAATTAAGACGTATCAACCAACGTCAAATGTTTAGAGCAAATACCAAACATCCCCTCTCCCTTTGACTCAATCAAGAGAGACCCTTAACCCCCCAATTATCCTGAAATGTGTCCCAAAAACATCTTTTCACACAAATGATGCACTTTGCTAATATCTGATCAGGCAGATGTTTAGGATGTGACCACATGTGGTTTAGGGGGCACAGAAGGGCAAATGACGTGGGCTATGCCACTGTCGGGCTTGTTAAAGGGCCCTTTGCCTGTCACAGGTGTCTCCTATTGTCCGTCTGCCAAAACGCCATGCACATCATGCCATCTTGTCTGAAAATTACACCCTTCACAGCAAACAAGCTTCTTGTGGGAATGGATACTCTGTCAGCGCTGGTTTGCATGGGGAACGTGTAGCACTGGCCGTTTTATAGATCATCGTGTCAAATAGAATTAGAAATGTAGCTTTATCATTTGAATCATCTGTGTTTTAATACAATTGCTCTTGTTGTAAATGGTGGCTATTTCACTGTGACACTGATGAGACGATAATGAGCACAGTGGGTGCTGTTGTGTGCACCATGTTTTCGGGAACACTGTTTATCGCTGCAGATACACACATAAACATGTAAATGATCCGTAGATAAAGTTAAATCGGGTAAATTCACTAAATGTTCTTACAAGTGGCTATATGTAAAAACACTTTTTTTTTTAAAAATGATGATGCTAAATACAAATAGTTTTTATTTGTAGTTAATTGTCGCTTTTTAAGCTACTGTACATTGCTCACTTCTTAGAAAACTTGGCGGAAATTGATATTATATTATCGTTATACCACTAGATAAGGTGTCATAACTAATATAGACAAGCTAGCAACCATCTTGCAGCATGCTAACAACCATTTAAAATATCTTTAAAATATAAATCCTTTCAAAAATGTACCTAGTTTTTCTGTTTTTCAAGTTTTTCCCCTTAAAACAAATACTGTCTTCCTGACAGAAAAAATAAATAAATAAATAAAATATATGTAAATACAAATAATAAATAATAAAAATAGGACTGATTTATATCTCAATTCTTTCCCACGACCATATGGATATTAAAACAAACCCTTATGACAAATATATATATATATTTTTTTTTTCAAATATATTTTTGAATATATTTCAAAATATACAAAAAAAATCTAAAATATTATATATCTAAGATATATTTTCGCCATGTTTGTATATTTTTGAATGCATATTTTAAAAATGTAAATGTATTTTTAAAACCATTTTAAAATATTTTTTTTCCTCCATATATTTTGATCCAAGAAAATACATTCGCATTTGCCATGTCTGAAGAAAAGTTTATTGAATATATAAACACATTTGAATAAAAATAAGCAATGAATTAAAGCCTAAATGTAGGCTATACTGTAAGACTGGAAATGTATTTTCATGCCAAATACATTTTGAAATAAAAAAATGAAGGTTTTTAAAACGAATTATATTTTAAATATATATTTCATACTTCATTGAGCTTCACTATTTGTATTTGTATAGAAATATTCTGTCTATTTTGTCTATTAGGTATATTCAAAGAAACATCAGAAACGCTATTGATATTTAGATAAAACATAACTGAGAACTCCATTAAGCTTTATTAATATGAAAGCGAAGCCTCTGAGAACTAAACATTTCCTCTATAGGCAGAATGAGCGTTACCATTATACAGTCGTGTTTGGTTTTACATGCAGATAACCGGTAAATGTCACTATGTTCCTGAGACCATCCAGAGACGTCACACTCGGCCCCTCAGGCTGCACACCCTGTCACTAACTGTCCCGCGGCCTGACAGGCAGCAGAGGAGCGCACAGCACCATTCATCCCTCAACGCAACCCGACTGAGATACATGTGCATACATAATTACAATAATAAAGCACAATAGTCATTTATATGAAGAAAACCAAAACAATATATATTTGATGAGATATATATTGGGGTTGGGGGGGTGGTGCTTAGTTTTGTCCTGTCCATTAAGTCCTAAACACTGCAATTTAAATTTAAAGGAATAATCAAAAATGAAGAGTTGCAGAAAACTTACTCAGACCATCAAGGGTTACTCAGACCATCAAGGGAAACATAAGTATGTTTCTTCATCAGAACAGATTTGGAGAAATGTAGCATTGCATCACTCGCTCAGCAATGGATGCTCTGCAGTGAATGGGTGCCGTCAGAATGAGAGTCCAAACAGCTGATTAAAACATCGCAATAATCCACAAGGATCCATAATCCTACATTCATAATAGCGCTTCTTCGTATTCTGATGGCACCCATTCACCTTTTCAACTTCTACAAATCTGATGAAGAAACAAACTCATCTATACATCTTGGATGGCCAGAGTACATTTTCAGCCATTTTATTTATTTTTGGGTGAACCATTCCTCTAAGTAGTATTTTTTTTAATCACTACTCAATTGATATCTAAATAAAATGACACCTGCCTTTCAGAGGTATGATGAGGTTACTGTTGCAAAAGTAGTTTCCTCATTAAATAATTAATAATGACAGTTCTTCAGCCAGAAAATTAGTCAACGTGGACGTTCAATGCAAGCCATTTCGCCCTGAGGACATTAGTGCGCTATGTAAAAGCATTGTAAGCTTTCAGAAGAAGGATTTCCAAAATCAAAGTAAACATTTTTTTATGAATATTTAAAGTAAAGTAAAGCTGCCTTTAGATGTAGATTGATAAAAGCCTGTTTATTATTACTTTTATTTACTTTTTATTATTACTTTCACTACCAAATTACAGACAAGGACACACATCTGCAAGTCTGGTTTCTAAACCATTGTTCTCAGCATGGTTGTTGATAGTCGTTTGAAAGCCTCCTGTGGTGAAACATGGAACAACAATACAAATATGTCTTGTCTGTCCGAAAACATATTGCATTCATTTTTTGTCTCAAGCAATTCCCACAACATACATTTTTAATTACATTTTAATATTTAATGTTGCATTATATATTAAACTGGTGCTTCTTTTTTTTCTTTTTAGAAAAGACGAATATAAAACTAACAAACATCAACTGCTAAGCAGCAAATCACAAAAAGGAATAGATATGCCATGCATTAATATTAAACCTACATAAACCTGATATTTCTTTCAGAAGATAGTTATGCAAATACACCTAAACCTTATTGTTGGACAGAAACATGCATGCTCTAATGGCCCCTAGAGGACGCAACACGACTACTAACTGCTTTATATAATACCATGGAATTTATTTAAATATATCTAACAATGCATTTTAATAATTGAATAATTTGTATAACACTCATATTTCTAATTGTTTTTATAATTTTATATAATATAATTACAATATTATAAAATAACAAAATGTATATGTAACGTTTTAATATATCAGAATGTTTATATGAATCATGTTATGCATTGTAGTATTAAAAAGGTATATAATATAATACATTCACTATAATAAAATAATAGTGTATAAAATAATGCATGCATAGATTTTAATTTAATTTTATGAATTATTTATTTAAAATATGTATATTTTATATTTACAGTGAAACTACTGTGTTGCTGAACTCGCAATGCGCGTGCGCTCGTGTTCTCACGCTCGGATCAGTCCGAGTTAAACTGGAGTCTCATCTGTCCACGCTGAGCGGCTTCACTATGAACACACATGGTATTTACTAACAGCCTGTGCAGCGCAGAGCGTCTGTTTTCAAAGGTAAACCGTTTGTTTGGGTTATAATGCTGTTTTATTGCCGCTCGGTTTGATGAGAGTGTCTTTTATCGGCCGGTGTTGTACTACTGTCGCGTCCGTGCTTGAAAACAACTCAGATGAAAGTCTATTGATCTTACCGAAGTCTGATAAAGCCTTGCTTTGGGAGTGTTTATTTTGTCTAGACGCTAGAATAACTGACAGTCTTGTTTTTAAACATAGCCGGTTTACAACTAAAAGTTGTGTGTAAATACACTCTATGTGACTTTAGTTGCAACACATGTGAAGGCGATTGATGTTGCCGTTGGAGTCTTTTATCATTTATATTTACATCAAGAGCTCAAATAATGCCGCATTATGTATCTAAACTGAATTGTATCAGTCATATGTGTCTGTTTGAGAACTCTTGCATGTAAATAAATCCATCTCGGATCACGTTCAGCTTCCCAAATGAACATTTTGCCATGATGACTACTTTATTTAAATGTATTGATATTTGTGAAAAGTGACTTATTTTCAGAATGGAAATGAGAAGGTAAATAGTGCTTTAGTTTCAGTGCACTAGGCCATTTGCTGGTAGTTCCCATGAGACATGAGTTTCGTGTTGAAACCTTGAACTTCAGAAGGACATGATGCATTGTGGTCACCAGCCTACTTCCTTACCTTCTTTCAGGGCAAGGTGTGGCCCACGCCGGTTTCCACTTGAGTCTGCCGCTCTTGTGTTTAGCTACCTAATATCAAACACTTCACTGTGTCCTCGAATCCTCATATCGCATTCAAGGTGTTGCCAGAAGTCACTGGATTAGATGTTCTTTATGCATTGTACTAAAATAAATTCACCAGAGGTAGTGGTCCAGCGGAAACCATGCGTTTCTGTTTCTGAAACCCTCCAGTGAGAACTAATGAACCGCAGTCACACTGACATGTGTAACCTCAGAAAGAGGAGAATTGTGTCGGAGACACTTTGAGATGAGCCTTACATCATTACATTTTGCTTGTCAAAATGTTGGAGGGTTAAGTGAAGCGTTGAACTGTGACATTTGAGCATGTTTTGCAGACTGCTGATTTGTATTGCATGTATGCAATACTCTATTAGATCATCTGGGAAGAAAGTAACATGTTGTAGCCTGTCATCCAGTAGGTTATGGGTTCTCTCTCTCTTTTCTTGTTGCTTCTAGAAATACTGTAGTTTAAAAGTGCTGTGAGTCACTCTCTTTGCACAGGCGGCTGGAAATGAGCTGTCATCAGCAAAAATTCATATCTGGCTCATTTTCGACCTTTTAAAGTTTGGTGGACAGCTCTGCAAAATGGTTAGCGTTTCTCTGTAGTTCTGTAAAGTTGTTGGTCTTCTATTTTTCATTATGGTGGATCTGATGAAAAGTTTGTGACATTAAGATGCCAAACGTTCCAGACGCTCTTGAATTCTTCACACCTCGCACCTTTCCTTTGGTGTCCAGAGTTGGACTCAGAGTTGAAAAGGCCACTTGAGATCTCCCTGTTGAAGAGACGGGGGGGGGGGGGAGAGAAATGCTTCTCCATGTGAAAGCCCGCAGGTGATGGAGATTTACCACTGATTAAAGAACCGACTTTACTGACAAGATGCACGTTAAATATCGCATGCGATTATCGTGCAGCCCTAATTTTAACAGAACATTGCTATTGTTGTTAATTTGTTAGACTTGGGCAACACACAATGAACAGTTTTTCATTGTGTATAAGCACCAGGCGTAGCCTAATCATCAATCAAAATTATAATAATATTAATAATAATAATAATTAAAAAAAACAAATACTAATACTAAAAGTCGGATGGAGTGGATGGATTGTTTAGTTCACCCCCAAAAAATGAATAACACAAATGAAGACATTTTTTAATGAAACCTAAGCATTTCTCCTCACTGAACGTTATATGAACTTTCGAGCATTAACATTGGGTATTAAGGCTTTTTAGAACTCTCTCTGGTTTCATTTTAAAAAGATGTTAATTTGTCGAGGATGAATAAAGAAAACTTCTTAGGGGTTTGGAACACAAATGGTGAGTAAATAATGACAGAATTTTTGTTCCAATTTTCATAGCTCTTCAAATTAGAAAAAAACAAACAAACTGGAAGCACTATAAAAAATATTAAGAAAATATACTATATTAATATAAGAAAATATTATTCTTTAATCCTTTTTCTGTGAGAAATTTAATCTACTTACTCCAAGTTAGGCTTATGAACATAAGTTTAAGAATTGGCATATGGACTTTAGGTTGTGAAATTGTGTTAATTATTAAATCCACTGTTTGTTTCCCAGGGTATTGCATAGTGTGCATCACATGCTAAACTAATAGTCCAGACTTGTTCTCTGGACAGTTTGAGAAGATCCATGGAATACAATACATGAGATCTTACAAACCCCCTATTTATTTATTTATGTTAATTTATTGGTTGTTTGCCTCTTGGGTTTCGGTGAGATTCTGCAGCTTGGTTGCGTAACTTCAAATTACGTGGTCAGCCCATGGAAAGTCCGAGCATGATGTGAAACTGATGTGGCTAAACTTCACTTTTGTACACAGTTTATTGAATATAACCTACATGGGAAAGTTCAAGTATTTCTTGAAGTCATTCTCAAAACGAACCCAAAGCTGTCCATGAAAGGTGAATATTCACACTTCCATGTAAACTGTAGTGCATCTCTGCTATGTGTATTGTTGTATGTCTGCATATTGGCTACTGCCAGTAAAAACTGCTGAATTGAGCACAGATCAGTGTTAAGGATCTTTCCCCATCAGCACCTTTTCATTGCCCTCCTGCCGCTGACCTGTGATTGATTGTATTCACAAAGGAAACGCTCCTGCTGTGCAAACAACAGCCTGGTGGTGGTGACACACCTATGCCTTTGGCCATCCATCACATGGTATTTTCAACAGGATCCAACTGTGGATTTAGAGCTTGCATTTAGTTTAAAGGAGTGATGTATGATGCATTTTGCAGTGGTGTAAATAAAAATAAAAATTCCGGTATGCTGTTGTCAAAATGGGTAAAAACCATTTTCGAAAAGTTGAAATTGTTTACATTAACAAAACAGTTTAGTTTCACTTAGACCTTAGATCTTTAGCATCTTACATAATTGCACTTAAATTGTGCCACTGGTTTTGTCTGAAAACAAGTCACAGCAGACTTGTAATTGAAAGCATGCGGTTATTTGTTAAGATCTGTGGGTGACTTTCTGTCTCTTTAGTTTCATGAGAAATTTGAAACACAGTTTTGGCTTTAACCTTTGCTTGGACAGTGATAAACCTGTTTGATCAGCCTTGAAGCTGGTTTATTTTGTTAAGCCTAAAGAAAGATGTTTCATCATGGTTTTAAGTAACCATTTATTGCACAAGGATGGACGGTAGTCCTAGTGGCCCACATTTTTGATCCCATGATTTCTGTCAAGCCATTAAGTTCCCCGACTCATAGACGAGACTCACTGTGGTAAATAAATTATGCTTGCATCTCTTGCTAGCTGTGACCTGTTTTCTCTGGTCAGCTTATAGGAGACTTAATGCTTCTCAGAGAAGCCTTTCCCTACAGCAGTAACAGAAATCAAGGTGTTTTAGCACAAGATCAAGTCTTATGCCTGTGATCTGTTTCTTGTGGCACATTTGACTTCTCAAGAGGTTGATGATTGCGTGCAGAAAGAATTTGGATAGTGCTGTTTCATTATTTAATCACCTAGCCTACATGTTGAAAATCTGTACAGCGTATGACTCTATTTCTTCCGTGGAACACAAATGAAGAAATGCTGAATAATGTAGGCTAACTCCTACATTATTGTGGGCTGTTTATTTGTACATTATTCCGTATTTCACAGAAAACATCCTGCTAACATATTAAGAAGTTTAAAATACTATCAGGAAAAAAAATTGTAAAAATTGTACCTTTTATGGGTACATAATCTTGTTTTTTGCACATTCTCTACCTCTAAAGGTGCACATTAGTACCTTAAAGTAGTAGGCTAATATGTACCCTTAATGTATACATTGGGGTTAATAAGGTAAAAAGGTATCCCTTTGAGGGCACTGCCCCAGTGACAAGCCGTTGTACCCCTAAAGGTACAATTTTAGCCAATTTTTTTTTTCTCGAGAGTGAAGGGAAGTTTGAAAGGGAAATTTGGGTTTCCATTTATACGATCTGAATGGGACAGGTGGTTAAACAAAGAAAGGTGCCCATGTGTCTCAGCAGAGCAGTTGTCTGGTGAACTGTAGACTCTAAGAGTCCCACCTGTGCACAGAGAATGTGAACTAACAGACCTCGACAGTTTTCAACACATGGTGGCAAGTATCAGCTGCGAAAGTCCTGCTCTGTCAATTTCTGATTCCATTGCGTCGCCACAGAGGTTCAAAGGACCAAGTAACACTTCCTTCATAGTTAATTTGATTCCTCAAACAAGAGGAGACAAAATGAGAAGTGTTTACATTTTCTTTCTAGAATCTAATTGGTCTAACTTTTGAGTCACACTTTTGAGTTGCATTTTTATTCAAATTGACTTACACAGACAAATTATTAATGGTTAATTCACCCTGAAATAACCAGATTATCTTTCACAATGGGGCTAGTTATTACCAGCACAGAACCAAAAATGTGGTAATATTTTAGTAGGGACCTATTCTCACTATTAACTAGTTGCTTATTAGCATGCCTATTATTAAAGGTTTAGTTCACCCCAAAATGAAATTCTGTCATTAAGTACTCACCCTCATGTCGTTCCAAACCCGTAAGACCTTCGTTCTTCTTCGGAACACAAATTAAGATAGTTTTGATGGAATCTGAGAGCTCTCTGAACCTCCCATAGACAGCAACGCACATGAAATGGTCCCAGACAGAAAGTAGCAAGGAAATTGTAATAACAGTCATGTGACACAGTGGTAGACTTCAGTTTTGCGAAGCTAACAAGAATACTTTGTTGCAAAGAAACACAAAATGACGACTTTATCAACAATTCCTCTCCCCGAGTGACTGCTTAAAACAGTTGCGAGGTATCACAATGCATATCGCGAACGCTTTACCCTAAGTGTAAACAACGCTGATTACATGATTAAGTCGTGGGTACTCTCCAAAATGGCAGAAGACGTAATTTGGGGGGAGAAGAATTGTTAAATAAATTATGTAATTTTTGTTTTCTTTGCACACAAAAAGGTAGTATCATCCGCTTCGCCAAACTGAAGTCGACGCCACTGATGTCCCATGGATTATTTTACAGATCTCCTTTCTACGTTTCTGGACCTGGGAACATTTCAGTTGCGTTTCTGTATATGCAGGGTCAGAGAGCTCTCAGATTCCATCCAAAAATATCTTAATTTGTGTTCCGAAGATGAACGAAGGTCTTACGGGTTTTGAACGAAGTGAGGGTGAGTCATTAATGGCATAATTTTCATTTTGGGGTGAACTAACCCTTTAATATATTGGCTGTTTATTAGTACTTATTGAGCACATATTCAGCATGACCATATTCTACATCCCTAATTCTACCCAGTACCTAAACTTAACAACTACCTTAATAACTATTAATAAGCTGAAAATTAGGAGTTTGAGGCAAAAGTCGTAATTAATAGTTTGTTAATAGGGAGAATTGGACCTTAAATAAAGTGTGCTCGAAAATGTACTTGCTCAAATGTCAAATTGCCATCAAAGCTTGGGTTTCTGTATGAATCTGACCACATTGGTTCATCTACATGGAAAGGTAAAGGCTGAATTGTTGGCCTACACAGCGATGTGTAATAGTTGATGGATTGCATGTGACTTAAGTCCTGGTGTTCTTGTGCACTGTGTGAGTTTTTTCTCCAGCACTTTTCCTGACAAGAATGTTGTCTGAAGAATTAGCTGACATCACAGCACTTGTCTGTTTTTGGCTCATGATGAATGAATGTGCAACTCCACCTCACATGGATGTCTGTCAGCTTCAGGCAGAACTTGGATGAATTTTGTTATATTGATGGAATGTAGATGCCTCATCATTTTCATGTGTTTTAGCCAAGCAGACCTGAAGGTGGCTCAGTAGAGGATTAGTAAAGCATCATATTCAACGACCTCTTATGAACAAGTTTGCACGTGCCTAGATGAGCCAATTTACTCAAAGTCTTCTGTTTGTTTTGATCCTTTTCCAGATTTTGAAATGAAGAAGGACATTGATACTCTAATAGCTGAAGAACGGGCTGAGATCATCAAAAAATATGAGAAGGCAAGTTACATCCTTTTAGTTGTCTACCTTTTGACTTTCTGTAGTTTTGATCTTTGACCGGTTCAGCCGATGTCCAGACAAGGGGAAACTGGTTAATGATTGTCCATGACCCTCAGTGACATGGACAGCAATGCATACTGACAAAGTACCCCAAGTAAAGTAGTAAGTGGTCATTAATCAGATCAGATGCTTTTGCAGTACACGCAGTCCTCTTGGAGATGCCAAGATTTGGGGTACGCCACTGCTTGGAGTAGCCTAGGGTGTATTGTGTATTGCTCAAGGGAATGATTGTGATAGCTCATGGATCAACTATCCCAGATATTTAACCACTAGACTACACCACCCAAAAGTTACTGCAGTTTGCTGTTCTTGGCAAGGAACAGCTTTCCTTAGAAATGCTGCACAAAACTTATGTGAGAAGTTATTGAAATGCTGATATACCAATGTTATTTTAACTAGGTAGGGCCGTTGTTCACTGACGAGCTGCGCAAAAAATAGTGCGAATTTGAATGTGGTTTTGTGCAGCTCGTCAGTGAACAACGGCTCTGTGTAGTTAATGCTGCTCAATGTGAAAGCACGCAGGTGATGGAGATTTACCGCTGATTACAGAACCGGCTTTACTGATAAGATGCGCGTTAAATATCGCATGCGATTTATCGTGCAGCCCTATTCCATATACAGCTTGCAAAACCAGCAAGTTTTAGCTTTCAGACACAGCCAAAATCTTTTGAGGAGGAAGTGTTTTGACGGACAACAGCTGGATGTCATGCTAACATTGCTGCTACACTCAAATATTGACTACAGTCTGCATACTTGGAAGTTCTCAGCGTACTTCAGATACCTTTAGATAAGGCTGTGGAGCATAGACAGATAAGATGTTCAGGATAGACAGAAATATAATCTGTTAGCAGAAATTGTAGATTCTGGGGGTTTCTTGTTTCAATCTATTTTGGAGATCTGAATTGTTCTATACAAGAAGTGGGGTGTTTTCAAATGTTCTTTCTTAAAAGGAATAGGCTAGTTAAGCCAAAATTCAAATTTGCTGAAAAATGTATTCACCCCCAGATCATCAATGATTGTTCATGGTAAGAGAGTTACATCAATTTAGCATTACATCACTTGCTCACCAATGGATCCTCTGCAGTGAATGGGTGCCGTCAGAATGAGAGTCCAAACAGCTGATAAAAACATCACAATAATCCACAAGTAATCCAGCCCATTAATTAACATCTGTGAAGTGAAAAGCTGCATATTTGTAAGAAGCAAATCCATCATTAAGGCATTTTAACTTTAAACCATCACTTCTGGCCAAAAAACAAATCCGCAATCCATAATAATGTTTCCTTCAGTGAAAATGTCCAAAATCCACATCAGAAGTAATTTAGACTGTTTTTGCTTGTAAACGGTGCTTTATATGTGCATATTTCTCTCCGAATTCATACAAGATGACTTTTTCGACTGGAGAAAATTTGGGGAACTATTCCTTTAAGAGTTCCAGTCATCTCTTGGTTTGAGGGTCTTTTGCCTTTGCTCCAGTTTCTCAGTTTGTTTGTTGGGCCGGTTGCAGGGCAGGCAGGAGGGTGTGCACATTAACCCCTGGGAGGATGCCGACTACAGCATCTACAAGGTCACGGACCGCTTCGGTTTCCTGCAGTAAGTCTCGCCTGTCCTGGCAGTTTTAACACTCAGTCTAGTGAGATGATGACAACTCTGTCTTCAGTTGAAGATGTTAAACGCTCAACTGTTTCATCAGAGAATATGTGCGAACTATGTTATGAAGAATATGGCTTTTATGTGTATTTTGGGTAATAGTTGACTGTGACCGTTAGAACGTGTTGTCAGGATTTCTTTTCATAAATCCACAGTAAAATCTCATGTTATTTGAATGAAGCTTTTGATTCATGTAAATATATATACTATACTTCTGATTCATGTAATACAATAATTTCCCCTTTGTAATTTGTTTTTCTCAGTGAAGAGGAACTGCCGACACCGACCGCAGCGGAGGATAAGGTGACTTTAGGATATCAGCTTTCTTTGCACCTGAAATTACTGTTAAATATTTTATGGCACAATTCAGTTTAGAGAAATTAGCCCATTGAATTATGGTGTTCTTGCTGAATGTCCTCTTTGTTTTACGAATATTTTAGATTTAAGACTAAAATTCAGTGTGATGTTTCCCTAGTACAAACTCCAGGAGGTTGAAAGAGAGGAAAAATGGGTGAAGATGGTGAAAAAGTGGGACAAGTACCGCAACAGTGAAAAGGTAACTTATAAATGTGATCGGTCCAGGTTTAACTGGATGAGTCACATTTGAAGCCATTTTAAAATAGTTTGGCTAATGAACTATATTAAAGGGGTCATATGATGCAATTTCAATTTTTCCTTTCTCGTTTGGAGTGTTACAAGCTCTTGGTGCATAAAGAAGATCTGTAAATTTGTCTCAAATCCAAAGAGATATTCTTTATAAACGTTCAGAGTCAACCACGCCTACCTAAAACGGCTCGTTCTAACACGCCCCCACATGTCTACGTCACGATGTGGGAAGATTTGCATAACACCGCCCAAATGTTCACGCAAAGAAAGAAAGCGTAACTTTTATTCTCGCAGTAGTATTGTTGCCGCCGCCATGTCATGAAGTCGCTGTGTGTTTCGTTGTGTTTGTTTGGTCTTCCAAAAGAGGACGATATCCGCTTCGTCATGCCTGGAGCTAGGGCACGGAAATAATTCAATATCAAATATGTATCCGATATAATTGTTTGCAATAAACAGTGTATGATTTTAAACAATTCCGATATTTCGATTACATTAACAGTTTCCCCTACATTATTATTTGTGCCGTTTGGACTTTGTTGAATAAACTGAGCAATGCACGTTTCAAAATTAAAATGCAGCGGGTTGTTTTTATATGAATGTATCTTTGAAGGGAACGACTGTCTTCAGAAAAGTTTCGATGGCATTTTCATTTGATTCTGATAAAGTAGCATTCATGAGCGGAACTGATTTGATTACAGCCGTTACTGGAGAAACAGCTAGTTCTATCACTCTAAAAGCGCCTCCTGCTGGCAGAGAATGGGTTTTCATTTTAAATAAGCCCGTCTTCAGCAACATTTCCAGTTTTTGTTATTGTTAAATTTTTTTGTTTTCTGCAGCGACTCGAAGCACTTTTCATACCCTTTTTTCTGGCTGAAGCACATTTGTTTCAGTCTATAAGAATAATCAGCCTACACTACTAAGTTTTTGAACAGTAAGATTTTTAATGTTTTTTTGTTTTTTTTAAGAATTCTCTTCTGCTCAACAAAGCCTGCATTTATTTGATCCAGAATACAGCAAAACAGTAAAATGTTGAAATATTGTTAAATTGAAAACGATTTTTATATGTTTTAAAATGGAATTTATTACTGTGATTTCAAAGCTGAATTTTTAGCAACATTACTCCAGTCACATGATCCTTCAAAAAATCATTCTAATATTCTGATTTGCTGATTATCAATATTTAAAACAGTGGAGTAAATTTTTTTCAGGATTCTTTTATGAATAGAAAGATCCAAAGATCAGCATTTATCTGAAATAAACAGGTTTGGAACGTATCCATTCAGTATAATTTTATAATTTTTGAAAGAAGAAATGATAGAAAGTAATACTTTTATTTAGCAAGGATGACTTAAATTGATCAAAAGTGATGATAAAGGCTTTTATAATGTTACAAAAGATTTATATCTCAAATAAATGCTGTTCATATCGATATCGGAATGATATCATATCGACCGAAATTAAGAAATATATCGTGATATCAGTTTTGCATATATTTAATGGTCCAGGCCCTACTGGAGCTGATCTTGCTGGTCGCTGAGGAAAAGACATCAACTTTGCGCTGTGGATCGACGGATCGGCTTTCACTGTGGACGAAGCGGAGTCCAGCTTGGGGTCGTCACATGTGGTTGCCGCAAGCCAGCCGGACGCTCCTTCGTCGAATCCACAGGCCGCGCCGTTCTCAAGCCCACCCGCCTCCACTCACTCTAGCCCGCCGTGTTTCGTTGTGAAAGCAAAACTACTTGGTTTGGTCTTCCAAAAGAGGACTCGATTAGAAATCAGTGGTTAAGTTGTATTTTACAACACTGTTCAAGACAGGTTCAACCCAAATATTCAGATGTGTGCGCACATTTTATGGAGGACTGTTTCCTAATCATGGGAGAGTAGACTACAATGCCGGCTGTTCTGACCTCACAGACTGTAAGTACGTTTGTTTTATATTTAAAGAGTTTGCCACGGATGATCAAACTGCGAGTTTTGAGGGTGTAGAGAGTGCACTTGTTGTTTGTAATTTCTTCCGATCACAAATGCTGACATGGTTTTATGTTTACACAGCGCGATACACACAACGCGTAAAAAGACAGTATAAGTCATTATAATCCATAATTATGTCCCCACTGGATGCTACAAATGCCTCGTTTATAATGGGTTTTAATGTTTTTGTCTCGTCGCTCCGGCCGGACAGGGCATCACAATATGGTGAGGGGCGTAACATTTCCGTCACCAGGTTGAGGTATTCGGCCAATCACAAGGCACTGGATAGCTGGCCAATCACAGCACACCTCGCTTTTCAGAACGATGAGCTTTGTAAAAATCGACGCGCTTCAGAAAGGCATAGAGGAGAAACAATAATGTACAGTATGTGGAAAATAATGTTTTTTTGAACCTTAAACCGCATAAACACATTTCATTACACCAAATACACAAAATACTGTTCTTTTTAGCAACATCATATGACCCCTTTAAGAATTGTGTATAATTTTTGTTTCATTAACATTGCGTAACTCGACATTGTTGTCTCTTATCATATTGCTGTTGCTGCCATTGTATTCCCATAATATGCCACTCAAGGCTGCTGTGTGTTACAGTGATTTTTAGGCCCACACATCCGGAAACTTGGGAGACCCAAAAATAAATCTCGCCATCTGTTTGTTTCCTCTTCCCATGTGCATTTTTCAGATGATGAAGCGGGTATACAAGGGGATTCCCTTGAAGCTGCGCGGTCAGGCCTGGGCTCTGCTGCTGGACGTGGAAAAGGTGAAAGAGGCGAATTACAGGAAGTACGAGGTAGGAGCTTTGCAGGAATCATGTTTGTGAGATGTGTTTGGGCTCCATTAGGTCTTTTGAATGAAAAAGTGGCTGTTTGATGTTCATTTATTCAATGACTCGCTTGTTTGGGTTTTGGTTTGTCCTGTGTGATTGTCTGAGTTTAATTAGCCAGATGTGTTTTGTCTCCAGTCTGGCCTTTTGGCACAACAATGTTTTATTTCACAACAAAGGTTTTCTGCGTTGCATGCTTTGTGTAGTCTGACAATTATTACATAAGATCCAAGGTATTACATAAAAAATACAATAAAAGTTGCTAGAATAAGCTGCGATAAGTTGACCAGTCTTTACATCGCAAACCAAAAGTCTGATTAACTGAAAAACGGTAGGCTATACACTACCGTTCAAAGGTTTGGGGTCTTAATTACTACTTTTATTCAGCAAGGACACATTAAATTGATTAAAAGTGAGAGTAAAGACATTTATAATGTTAATTTGTTTTTTTTAAATAAATGCTGTTCTTTTGAACTTCTATTCATCAAAGAATAATAATTGATAATACAATTCAACATTGAAATGTTTTTGAGTAGTAAATCAGCATATTGGGATGTTTTCTGAAGGATCATGTGACACTGAAGACTGAGTAATGATTCGCTAAAAATTCAGCTTTGATCTCAATATATGATAATAGAAAACAGTTAAGTTAATATTTCACACTATTATTGTTTTTACTGTATTTTTAATCCAATAAATGTATAGGAGACTCAAAAAAAAAAAAATTTTTTAAAAACATTTTAAAAAATCTTACGGTTCAAAAACTTTTGACTAGTTTAAGAACTACCATCTTGTATTTACCATCTGTTACCATGGTACCAGAACTTATTTTTGTTTTCAGTCATTTCAGAATCTTTAACTTTCAAGAGTTTTATTTATAACTGAACGTGTATCTATATCTCAATTTCTAAATATATCTAGGTGCCGCTGTAATATTTATAACTTGTTTGCTGCTCTCACGAATGTAAATAGCAGAAGTGTAGCGCTTAAATGGAAACCAGTGGCTATCAAGGTTCCGGAATGAGAATTTAGATGCAGGTTTGATGGTTTGGTTTAGATGCACTGTAGTTCAAGTACTGCGCTGCAGTGACAATCAGTCACCTGCTAATTTTCTAAATATATAAAAGTAAAATCAGCCTTATTGTACATGCATTGTTTTAAAAATGTTCACTGTGGATTTAATTAGACGGGTAGTTCATCCCAAATGATCATTTCTAAATGTACTGTATATACTGTTGTTGTTTTTTCCTGTGGAAAGTTAATGCAGCTCTTTCTGTACAACAGTTTATAGTGACAATGTTAACAAAAATAAATAAATAATATGTGGAGATAACCATTAGTAAGCCATTTGTAGTTTGACTTTCTGATAGGGATGCGCCGAAATAAAAATTCTTGGCCGAAACCAAACAAAATGAAACGCAGGCAAAAGGCAGAATACCTGCACGTTTTCCCCCTCATGTATTTTGCCAGTTTTTTCACCATCGCATAAATTAAATAGCCAAAATGAGCTTTTTACTCTTTTGTTTTTTTTTCAAGAAAAAAATCAATTACAAAACAATTAAAAAATATTTACTTAACACTGAACATTTTTTAACATTCTAGCAGACATTATACCAACAAAGCACAATTTAAGTTCAAATTAATAAGTTAGTAAAATAATATTTTTTTGAATCAGGCATGTATTTTTTACTGTACAAATAAGTACGAATCTTTTAAAACATTAGAAAATATTACGGATCCCAATTTGAACAACTATGTGAATGTAGTTGTTGTAATTAGTAGTATCATTATTATTGTCTTTTTTATTTTATTTGACAAAACTGTAAAATTACAATAATAAAACGTATGAATGTTGATGGAGTTCTTGCTTTTTATCTGCTTTTATTTTGGCGGAAACCCGCAGGAAGACCTCAGCGCTTCTTGTTGTTGACCACAGCAGATTTATAAATGCTTCTCAATACGGATTTGGGAAGATGTTTGTCTCGCATAGCCTATCGCAATGTCACACACATGCCTTGTAAAAATTCATAAAAATGTTACTGAGCAACTGACGAGTAAAACTTTTTCACAGTGCAGATTTTCTTCGCGCTTTCGACTTTGAAACCGCGGCCGTGTGCGCGTGCAGTGCTTTAACATGCAATGCATGCGTGTATTAGAAAACAACATTCTGCAGTTTATTCACTAATTGAGGCCATTTTGTGATTTCAATCATCATACAGTAACCAGCAACAACCACCCCTTCCTCTTCTCATCGAAGACATGCGATGCAGTACTTAACAGTCTCTCGCTGTCAGTACTTGTAATGATTTTTGCATCTTTCTCGGACAGTTTTAAATGCTTCCACACTGCCGACATGTTTGCTGCATTAGTGCGCGCCTCTATTTGATCGCGTCACGTCATTGTTTAGTACAAATGATTCTGTCTTTTCACTTATTCGGCCAGAGACCGAATTAGTTTTTTTTTTGCTATTTTCGGCCTGAATTTCGGTTCCCGAACATTCAGTGCATCCCTACTTTGAGTATATTGCTGTATTTACTCCACTTGTTTGAGCAGTATCAGGAGTTTGGGGTTGGGCTACCTGTTTGTCTGACCAATGGCAGATAGAGGAGTGTTTGGGAAATGTTGTTATTTTTACAATTCTGTTTGGTGGGGCAAATGCTAAAATTTTGCATTGAAATTCTAATTTGTTCATTGGCAACCTTTTTTGTTTTAATGTTGTTGCAGAAAATGAAGGAACAAGCCAAGAAGTATTCGACAGAAATTAAGCAGATTGATCTGGATGTCAACAGGACCTTCAGAAACCATATCATGTTCATGGAACGCTTTGGGGTCAAGTAAGATATTTCACAAATTCATACATACACACGCACAAGAAAGCATTTCTTTATCTTCATTTGACTCGAGGTCTGTTTGGCAAGCAGACTTTGAGTCAAATGAATATAAAGAGTTTCGAGTTGAGATGTTTCTGAAATGAAGTGCTCAGACCTTGTAAACTTAACCAAAACAAGAGCTACTTCCTCTTTGTGACTGAGTTTTTGTTCAACTTCCTGATACTGTGAGCAGCCTCACAGGAAATGACACAACCGGTGACTCGTTACCATTATGCCCAGAATAAATATCTACTTTGATGTTGTCCATAACAACTAAAGATCTGCCACAGTGTCATGAAAAAAATGATTTCCTTTTGTACAGGACAATCATAAAGACCCACTTGGGATTGTATATCCTCTTAAAAATGGACAGACGTCAAAAACATTTGGGTTATTTTTTCCATTTTTCAACTGCCAATTTGACAGAAAATGAGTGCAGCATGATTTTTTAAAACAAAATATTGACCAGATGGCCCTCAATAACCTTTCAGTAAATTTGACATGTAATAGTGTCATCCCACTTACTTAACAAATTGAAAGAGGCTTGTAGACCAAAGTGCATGAAGAGGTTTCAGCCATGTGGTTTGCTTGGGCGGCACACCCACAGCAGACATAGATCAAGCACCAGCCTCTCTGCATGGGGTATCTGGCGGATGGAAGCTCTGAGCAATGACTTCTACATTTTTATTAGCGCTGCACAGCGAATAAGAGGATATGGGGCGGAAGTGCTGTTTAACACATCTGTTGTTTGCTTGTGTTGCTTCTAAATGTGCTTCTACAGCACGCTAGTCACAATTCTGCTTTCCTCTGGCCTCTTATGAAGGGTCTTGCTGTGCATTGCTAAATCTTCTCAAATTTGCAGACGTTATGAATTATTAACGCGCATCTCCTGATGTGATGGCTTATGCATGAATGGACTCTTGCTGCTACTGTGAGCTGGTTTCTTTCTGCTGTTCGATTTGGGCTGGACTCTCAGTGCTTTTTGGACAAAATTTTGTTGGGTTAATGACAAAGATGGATCAATGTTGGGGAAAAAAGGACAAATTTTAATCGTTGAATTCTTGTTGGGTTCATATATTTTTGAAAAACATATTTTAATAGAAAATTACAGCTTTTTTACCCAAAATACATTTATCTAATGACTCATAGAAAAGTATTTTTAAAAATGTATCTGTTGGCATAAACATCATTGACCATGAATACCGTGAAGTTTTCTTAGAGTTATACCTTGCCATCTCATGAAAAGATCAAATTAATTTGACCCTTTTTATGAGACTCACCTTGCCACACAGTTATACCACACTTTGTTTTCGCAGATAATTTTTTTTAAATATTAATAATTTATTTCACTATTTCTTATGAAATCTAAAAGTTGGAAAATTACTTTTTTCCAGGAATCTAGTCTTTTTTAAGATTTTTTTTTCTGTTATATGGAGGCTGGTTTCTGCCATAGAAATGAAAAAAGGGTAATTGCAACTTTTTTTCTCACAATTATTATTTTTTTTTTCTCAATTCTTGAGAATAATATAAACTCAGAAATGTAAGATATAAACCTACAACTGTGAAGATTGTGAGATTAAAAAGTCACAATTGCCGTTTTTTTTAACCATTAGCGGAAACAGGCTTCCATGGTTTTACAATGATTATACCATCTGACATTTTTGGCATTATGCACTTACAAAACATATAAAACAATGTAATTTATAAATCGAATCAAACTTTTTATAGAAGAGTCTCATTCGAGATTCAAGTGGATTTTAATGTATTCCTCAATAAATTACTAGATCCAGTCACAGAAATATTAGCATCATGTCATTGACCTTGTTACTGCATACACTGAAACTAGATGTGTGAAATCCTAATTATAGCCATCATGTAATATATTGGAAACAGTTTTTTTTGACCCGTGTTATTTGTCCTTTACAGACAGCAAGCACTGTTCCATGTGCTGGCAGCGTATTCTGTCTACAACACGGTAAGAGACTGACAAGAGTTTGAATGTTTGTGTGTAAATGTGTTCTGTAACTCAGAACAGCATGTGCTGGATGAACCAGGGCAGAGGGGAAGAAGGGCTGTCTGGTGTCGCACCCTGTCAACACAGACACGCACACAATTACTGTACTAATGGCAACTTCTATTGTTCTTACGTTAAGCTAAATAAAATGACTATAGACCCTAACCCAAAAATAAAACTTGTATTTGTATCAGTGAATAAAGACATGGCTACATGCCAATGTGAATACCATCCGTACTGTATAAAATCCAAGATTAGGAGAATTGTGTCCCAAATGGTAGCATGTTGAAAATAGTAGGTATGATAAACCCGGATGATAGACTGTGTGTGCATGTGTGGTTTTTGGGTTAAATTGCCCATAAACCCTTTTGTTTGTAAATGTATGTGCTTAAAGTTAATAATGGAATAAACTTAAAGCTAGAATGGATTACATATCTTTTAAAACTTGGTTGTAAAACACTAGGCATCATATACACTTGGCGACTTTGTAAATGGTTACAGAGAAAATCTGGGCATTACACACTAAATGACTGAAGATCTTTCACAAAATACCAAACATCAAGTATTTCTGAACACAGCAAACATGCGCCTCATTGCTATGAAACAAATAAAAACAATGCATGTTTTAGAAATGGTTTTAGAACAAGTTTGATATCCTTCAACTGGATGGAATCATAGTCTGAAAATTTATTTTATCCAATACTTGTTTATGCTGTATCTTAGCCTGTTGGAGTATTGTGCAATAGACTATTGCATATTGTTAGCTTAGCAACATGCTAACATCAAACTGTTGAAAATTGCAAGTTTAATTTACTGTGGAGATTTGTATGGTGTGTGGAATTGCTGCCTATATAGCAAATCATCAATTATTGGCTGCTTTAGAAGTTAGCGGCAGTAGACGGCGAGGCAGCTCACTAGGTTTAGAAACAGTACGCCTAGTGTGTGCAGAATCTGGTTTGGAGACAGACTAATCCAGAGACAGTGACTCCGATGTTGCCCACTGGTTATGGGTGACCAGGGTCTTTTAGACAATAACAGAGGCCGTCTGTCCGGTGCTAATTGCATGATATGCTATTTAATTTATTTATTGGGAACCTACTGGGAATTAACCCTAAACATAGATGATATAGAAGCTGGACGAGACAAATGGAAGAATTGTTTGTTTTTTTAAATAATGGTTTGACAGGATGTTTGACAAAACCGCTGGGACACATGCACATAAATTTCATTGTTTGTAAAAAATGAGGAGTGTGTCAGTCTCAAAGAGACGGGAAATGGTACCATATTCCTTTTCCTTCCCAATGTTGTCTAGTAGAAAGTGGGTCAACTGGGCAAGAAGAGGGCGATAGAGGGGGGAAGGAGAGATTGAGTGAGTGAGAGATGGAGAGAAGCAGTGGTTCCAAGTACTAAAGTTATTGTTTTGTTATTGTTCTATTAATCCTTAGGCCATTCTCTACAATGTGAACAATGTTTGTGACAATGTGTACTCAGTCTATCTGGTTATGTGGTTTTGTGTAGGAAGTGAGCTACTGTCAGGGCATGAGTCAGATTGCTGCCATTCTGCTCATGTACATGAATGAGGAAGATGCATTCTGGGCCTTATCACAGCTACTGACCAATCAGAAACATGCCATGCATGGTGAGTACGTCTCTCTGACTCTGTGTGTAGATAAATAGATCTCTTTGTTTTTGTAGTACACTCTGTAATTGGTGATACATCTCTGTGTCTTCCTCTGTGGATTCTTAAAGGATTCTTCATCCCGGGGTTTCCCAAACTCCAGCGATTTCAGGTTCATCATGACCAAATACTGTCCAAACTCCTTCCCAAACTCAGGAAACACTTGGTGAGATTTCTTATTTTAACCTCAGGTTGTTTGCCTTTTAACAAAATATAAACACTTTCTCAGTTTTTCCAATGTTTTCTTCAACTCAGGATAAGGAACAGATGTCCACTGGTATCTACACAACCAAATGGTTCCTTCAGTGTTTTATTGACAGGGTGAGGCATCATTTTAATTTTCACTGTTTTATATCACTAGTAAAAGGTCTCAGTTATGGATTTGATACTTTCAATAAATCACAATGAAATATAAAACATGTTACATTCTTGTATGAATATGAGACGGGTATGTCCAAACTGGTTTTCCAGTGACAAAAGTGACACAATGCAACCTTAACAAATATATATGATGGATCCTAGTACACTCAGAAAACAAATTGCAAAAAAATGTACCTTTAGGGGTTAAGCAGCTTGTCACTGGGTAGTAGCCTAAAGAGACATCTTGTAGCTTATTTACCCCTAAAAGTTTCATAGTGGTACTGTAAGGGCACCTATTACTACTCTAAAATATGGACCTTTTCGGTGTAGATAAATGGTGTAATTGTGCTCTCTTTCTGGACCCACCTCTTTTTGATCCAGTCCAGGCCCTGGACAGAAGGTCTAGTTTACCACCCTATCAGTGGCCTTGCCTCGACAGGACATCATTTTTCACCAGCCGAGTCCAAATTTTGCAACTCTGTGCTGAATACTCAATGAGAATTACGTAATTTGTATACAGCGAGTTTTTGTGTGAAAAAGACTGGAAACATCATCTGCTAAAAGTTTCATATGGTTGGGCTGAACCCTTTAGAGAATCCTGTGTCAATGTTTTATTCATATTGAAGCTCTGCTTAGCTGGTTGATGACTTGAGTCTGTTGTGTTTCTACTATATAGACACCCTTTACACTCACCCTGCGCCTTTGGGACATCTACATATTAGAAGGAGAAAAAGTTCTAACCGCCATGGCCTATACGCTCCTCAAATTGCACAAAAGTAAGTAAGAATCCCACTTTGGATCTCTGAAGACCCACATGAGCTGTCACCATGTCCAGTATGTACAGCATAGAACCGTATAGTGGTTAAAGATCAGGTTCCCGAAAGTTTGTAGGTGCAGATGCCACATACGGTGATTTATAAACTATCATTATTGCACCCTTGAGCAAGAAACTTAATTTAGGGTTATTCAAGATACACTCACTGGATTAAGTGTACTGGATTAATTGACTTGTTAGTAATTATCTATGATGTAAAATTTAAAAGAGAGTTTCTGGTAAACTGTTAAAACAATGTTTAATCTGGGCAGTAGTGCTCAAAAACGAGTTGTGGTTGTAGTGGTAAATCAGCTGCCTAGATGTTCTATCAGCCAGAAGTTCTTTCATTTTCATGTTTGGGTAGTGTAGATTAGTTTAATTAGAAGCTTATAAAGTCTAAAGCCTCATTCTTTTTCCATCAGAGCATCTTCTGAAGATGTCTCTGGAGGACTTGAGGGAGTTTCTGCAGGAGCGTATTGCTTCTTCCTTCAGCATGAGCGATGATGCTGTTATTGAGCACTTACAGTTGTCTATGTCAGAACTCCGCAGGATGAAGCTTGACCTCCCTGCTCCAGGTAAAAGACAGAATGTGTTTTCTTGTAAATGAGAACATTCTGAGCAAATACCAAAGAGAATAATTAAGGAAGCCTTGTTCACAAGATTCTGAATGTCTTTAGAGTCTGCAAAGTGTGGACCAGGGGTTCTCAACTCTGGCACCCGTGGTCCACTTTCCTGCAGAGTTTAGCTCCAACCCTAATCAAACACACCTGAACAATCTAATCTAGGTCTTCAGGACAATTTCTAGAAAGTTACTGGCAGGTGAGTTTGAGTTGAAACTCTTGGAGCTAAACTCTGCAGGAATATGAACCTTGAGGGCCAGAGTTGAGAATCCCTGGTGTAGACTCAAAAATAAAGGTTACAGTTAGAGAAGCTTCCACAAAGCAATTATTATGCCATAGATGTTTAGAAAACCATTTGGACAGGTGATTCAAAGAAGCTGGAAGCTCTCGCTAACCTATAATATAGGGATTCTCAACTCTGGACCTCGAAATCCACTTTACTGCCGAGTTTAGCTCCAACCTTAATCAAACACACCTGAACAAGCTAATCAAGGTCTTCTCGATTACTACAAAGTTGCAGGTACGTGTGTTTAATCCAGGTTGGAGCTAAATGCTGCAGGAAAGTGGATCTTGAGGTCCAGAGTTGATGACCCCTGTTATAATGTAACATTAAGACCCATATGGCCAACTCAACAATAAAAATGGTCTTTGATTAAAAGAGGGTTATTTGCTGAACCTTGAAAAAAACTTTCTTCTAAAGAGTGTACTGTGGTTGTATGCAATTCTAGACTATTATAACAACTCTTTTTTTTCTGGGTTTGACTTGTAGCCAAGGGAGATGAGTTCCCAAAGATACCCCTGGGCGAGGAGCGTTCAATAGTACTGCTTCCAGTAATCAAGACTGAGTGTGTACCCTTACCACCATCAGCACACAACAGTCAAACCTCAAACAAGCTTCAGACAGAAGACACCACCACCCACAAGCAGAGCAAAGAAAAATACATCCCTACCATTACCTCATCTTCCCCTCTTTCAAAGCACACCCACTCAACTTCCAACTCTTTACTGTCACAAGCTACACCTGAAGAACCAGGGACCACGGTGAAGAATGAAGACAGTGCACCTGTACAAAGACCAGATAATCTACTACACCCAGAATCTGCACTGTTTTCAGCAGAGACACTTTCGTTGAAGAATGAATGTGTTAGTAGAACCCTATCAGCGGTGTCTGAAGATTGGCCTCCTCCGTACCAGCCACCCATAACAGATTCATCCAGTATCCACTCTTTCAATCTCCCAGAACTACCTCCTCCACCTCTTCCCTGTACAAAAGAAGGGTTTGAGCTTTCACCTCTAGAAGAGGATGTCCCATTTTGCCTTCCTCCACCACCACCACCAATTACCCAACCTTTGGATCTCATCTTAGAAGATCCATCTTCATCACCTTCCTCGTATAGATCCTATCGGCAGCTAAGCAAGTTTCCGGTCAACCTGTATGTGCCACCATCATCAGGTGACCGGAGACCTTCCAACACCTCGCATTACGACAACCTCTCAGAAGAGGAGGATCTGTCTGTGGAGAGGCTGCTGGAGATGGTGGCCACATTGCCGCAAAACTCAAACTTGAGTCTCATGAACACCACCCTTCCCCTTCCTCCAGAAGATGCCATGTCTCTTCCTCTACCGCCCCCATCTATGTTCTTCTACACGCCTGAATCTTCGCCACTCCCTCCACATCCTTCATGCATTGAGGCGGCAAACAGTTGGGTGACTCCAGACTGCATTTTTCCCCAACCACCTATTGACTTTGCAGATAAACCCAACCTTGTATCTTTAGTCCCGTGCAATCAGGTGGTTCCAGACCAGACTGATCAAGATAGGAGTCAGTCACAGCTACGAAAAAAAAAAAAAAAAAAAAAGGGGGAAAAAAAGAAAAAATAGTCTCAACGGACCCAAGAACTACCGTCCAAAAATCACGACCCAAACCACGGAGGGGGGGAGGACACTATACCACAAAACACAGAGGCAATAACAATCAGAATGGGAGTCAGTCACAGCTCCCAAGACTACCGCCCAAAAAATCACGACCCACAATGCTCTCTCCTGTACACTCTGATTCAGATTCTGTCGATGCTCTCTCCTGTACACTCTGATTCAGACTTCTGTCGAATGCATGTTTCAAGTCATTAGTTGCTGGAGTCACACTTAAGTAGTGTGAACTGAAGGCATGTTTCCATCGTTTGGACTTTTGTGCTTCGATGATATCAAGTGAACATATTTCAATCTTTTAGGTGTTGCAATGTGTGTTATATATGACTGATCTAAACAGAATGCTAGAATGTGTTTTATCACTGTGTCATGCAAAAGTGATGTACCGGAATCTCCTTTTCTTAGGTGAAGCATTATAGTTGTAGCAGTTATCAGAATAACCATTTAGCTAGTTGAGTAACCAATCTTCTAGGTAGTCGTCATGTGGTTTGAAATTATATCTTTAATTTGTTTAGTATTTGAGTTACTGATATTTCCACTGGTCACCACAGAATACGTGACATTCACCATTATTTTGTTTGTGTCTCTGTTGTTTTCTGGGAGATATTATGTTCCCCGCAATTAGATCAGTTGTTATTTCTTTCTTATGTTTTATTGGTTGGTTTTATATCTTGGTGCAATTGTGTTTTCTTTTTAAACTTTGGTTATATTATGAAAATGCATCTAACGATGCACATTAAATATGAAGATGTTGTGGAAATGTAAACAAGGATCTTACCACACTGACATAAGTTCCCTGATTACATTGAAAGGGCATTTTTCAGTGGTTGCTGATTTGCTCAAAAAGGAAATTCCTTCAACTGTAAACCTTAGTGCTGTGTACTGCCCTCTTTCGCCATCTTGTGGAAGATGATGAAGCACAGCTTGGTCAAAAATTATATACTGGGAAATACAGCCACCACACTGAATGTTAAAATGAAGAAACTGTATATTCAAGGTCATTTAATGGCTTTGTTGTGTAATTGTAAATAGAACAGGTTTGATTTGTACTTTGTTGTTTGTATTCAGAGCTTATATTTAATTGCATTTATATTATGCTTCTGAGGTTAAATGGTCTTGATGTTCAGTCTATTGAAACTTTTAAACCCAGGTTAATGTTTGAACTTTTTGAACTCATGCTCATTTGAAATTTTATTAACTAAAAAAAACTTGTTTTCCTTGTTGCAACAATGAGACAATACATAAAGTGGAGTGTTTATTTTAATATTTACATTATTGCTGTTGTCGATTCTAATTTCACATTCAGAGGTATATGGCACAAGCACAACGTGATAAAATATACCAGGGTCAAATATTTCTTTATAAATTAATATACATTCACTTGCCCTTTAATTGATTTAAAAGCAAACCTACATCACAGATCTGCCTGATTGGTAACAGCATTTAACAAGCACTTGAAGCCATTCATTTTAAACAGCATTTAACAAGCACTTGAAGCCATTCATTTTACCTTTCTACCATAATTTAACCTTCATAAAGGCACCATTGTTGCATTATTCTCACAGGTAACACTTATAAGTCATATGACAAACAGGATTGCATAAACATAGTTTGTATTGTAAACAAGTGCAATAATAATAATATGCATAATGCTTCACAGGAAGCCAAGATAAAGTCTTCAGTGCTATTGCTGTCAGATGGAGGACTGTCGCTTCACAGTGGCTGCTGTGAGAATATAAGATAAGCAAGTATTGCAGGAAGGACTAAAGTGCATCTTTACCTTCCGCGAGAAATTGACTGTGTCTTAAAGCTGCGATTGTAACAGAGCTTGCAGAGAAAATGCACCATTTGTAGAGGTGATGCAGTTTCATCCAGTACCTGAGTTACAATCTCAGCTGCATGAAGAGGTTGACCTGACATGCCACACTCTCCCTCAGCTTCATTTCTTCCTCTGAACCCAGAGCCACTCCTGGTAATCGGGTAGAGCCGTTTTCCCCGAGGATGCAAGGCAAGCTGAGGAACACTTTAGAACCGATTCCACCCCAACCCTGAAAGAAGGTAATGCCACGAGACAACAGAGGATTGCATTTAGATAATCTCAAAATTAACAGACATGGATTAAAATACAAAAAGTGTTTTATTTTCACAGTCTCTATCGTTTTTCAGTGCGGATATGTTCAAGTCTGCGTCAGTGGCTCCTATACTAATAGTTGATATAAAAGGTTTGCATTTACAAAATTTCATTTACACAACTTTGACAATCTAGATATCTAAAATGTAAAAATCTTTACAAATGTTAGTTGCATTTTAACTCCTTAACTGTCTGCTATTTTTTATTGCCTTTTTTTTACCTACCAATTATCATTTTAAAGCTTAAACACTCAAAATGCATCCGTTTTAAAATCGGACATTGTGTTACAATAGAAATTATACTATAACTCTTATAGCAGGCTCCTCCCCCTAGTGGGTGGTGTCAAGTGTCATATTACAAAATACATTACGCTCTTTTACAATCAAAACTTTTTATAATCTTGACAAAAAAAAACATATCATTGGAAATGTCAAGGTTCCATATTTGGTGGTTATTTTGTGATATTTTGACAGAAATTTATTTAAAAAAAAATTGTTTTTAAGTAGTTTGGGTGTCAACCAGTGGTTATTTTTGGTATAATGCCTAAATAAAATTTTATAGGATCCTCAATTTTTGTTAGAACAACTTTGGAACATAACTTTAGACATGGAATTCTTTTATTAATTTTAGATTCTATATATATATATACAGTGGGTACGGAAAGTATTCAGACCCCCTTAAATTTTTCACTGTTTGTTATATTGCAGCAGTTGCTAAATTCATTTAAGTTAAGTTTTTTTTCCTCATTAATGTACCCACAGCACCCCATATTGACAAAAAAACACAGATTTGTTGACATTTTTGCAGATTTATTAAAAAAAGAAAAACTTAAATATCACATGTTCCTAAGTATTCAGACCCTTTGCTGTGACACTCATATATTTTTCTCAGGTGCTGTCCATTTCTTCTGATATTCTTTGAGATGGTTCTACACCTTCATTTTGAGTCCAGCTGTGTTTGATTATACTGGTTGGACTTGATTAGGAAAGCCACACACTGTCTATATAAGACCTTACAGCTCAAAGAGCATGTCAGAGCAAATGAGAATCATGAGTTCAAAGGAACTGCCTGAAGAGCTCAGAAAAAGAATTGTGGCAAGGCACAGATCTGGCCAAGGTTACAAAAAAAATCTGCTGCACTTAAGGTGCCTAAGAGCACAGTGGCCTCCATAATCCTTAAATGGAAGACGTTTGGGATGACTAGAACCCTTCCTAGAGCTGGCCGTCTTGCCAAACTGAGCTATCGTGGGAGAAGAGCCTTGGTGAGAGAGGTAAAGAAGAACCCAATGATCACTGTGGCTGAGCTCCAGAGATGCAGTCGGGAGATGGGAAAGTTGTAGAAAGTCAACCATCACTGAAGCCCTCCATCAGTCGGGGCTTTATGGCAGAGTGGCACCGACGGAAGCCTCTCCTCAGGCAAGACACATGAAAGTTTGCTAAAAAACACCTGAAAGACTCCAAGATGGTGAGAAATAAGATTCTCTGTTCCTGATGAGAACTTTTTTTTGGCCTTATTCTAAGCGGTATGTGTTGCGAAAACCAGCCTCTCCTCACCTGTCCATCCAGTCCCAACATGAAGCATGGTGTGGCAGCTCTGCTGTGGGGGTTGTTTTTCCAGCTGCACGGGACGGACGACTGGTTGCAATCGATGAAGATGAAGGTCGGCAAAGTAGACGGGATCTCCTGGCGAAAACCTTCTCCGATTCTCAGACCGTCAGACTGGGCCGCAAGGTTACCTTCCAACCAGACCATGCCCTAACACACAGCTAAATAAACGAAGGAGTGGCTCACAACACTCTGGAACTGTCTTGAATGCCGCACCAGAGCCCTGACTTAACCCAGCCAATTGAGCATCTCTGGAGAGACCTAAAATGGCTGTCCACCAACGTTTACCATCCAACCGACAGAACTGGAGAGGATCTGCAAGGAGGGATGGCAGAGGATCCCCAAATCCAGGTGGAAAAACTTGTGCATCTTGTCCCAAAAAGACTCATGGCTGTATTAGATCAAATGGGTGCTTCTACTAAATACTGAGCAAGGGTCTGAATACTTATGGACCAGTTGATATTTCAGTTTTTCTTTTTTAAAAATCTGCAAAAATGTCAACAATTCTTTGTTTTTCTTTCCCCCAATAATTGTGTGCTGTGTGTACATTAATGAGAAAAAATTTACTTAAATGATTTTAGTAAATGGCTGCAATACAACAAAGAGTGAAATTTTAAGGGGGTCTGAATACTTTTCGTACCCACTGTATATATATATACTACCATACATGCATATATTATTTTAGTGTTGATAATACTAAAAACTAAATAACTTTGTAGTACGTACATGTTAATTACATAAAAAACTAAACTTTTTTGTTCCCTTAGATCGTTGTTTTAATACTTTCATTTTTCTCTTCAGCAATAATAGACATTTTCACGTCTAATTTTTTATTATTATTATTAACAGAATATATTAATTTACTTATTCATTTTGTGATTCCATAAATTTCAAGAACTGTATGTTCTTTAATAAAGCAACAACAAAAACAACAACATTTACATGTTGCTGAATGTAGTTTGTTTATTAAAACGACATTTTCAGTTTACATCTTGATTTATTAGTTTTTTAATATTCCAAGTGATTTTAAGTGATTATTTTAAAATAAAATCATTTTAATTCATCCTGCATTCCTCTGGCTGAGAAACACTCCTCTAAACACACATGCACAACTTACACACACATACTTACTGAATACACATTCTATAAGGTAACTTACCTCAGCCAGTGTTGTGACAGAGTGTATCTTCTTCTTGTCCGTTACAATGCTGTGAATAATGTCAGCAATGGACAACCCGACTGACCATGACCTCTGACCTCTGCCTTTGAGCATCTCTAACGCCCTGAGAACATATCAAACAGTTCACAATTCACAATGCAGTAACAAACCTCAAATTAACAATTCATTCTTTGAAATTATATGAAAAATATCTGGATGCTGATCATTTAAACCCATACCTGTCCATTAATGGTGCTCAGGAGGTGGGGATGCCGAGTTTGGGAATATGGAAGGTTTAACGATTGGTGTCGCTGGTCAGTTCCCGGCCCCATATTACCCCACAATGCCACTGATACACAACCAGAGAGAGCCAAGAATTATTGTTTAAGAACCAGATTGAGAACACTCAGAACACATTATGCCCAACTTCATGTGTTAATATGACCATAGATATGCAAAATAGTTAGCAATATTCTATACAAATGTTGGTCTCGAGATACTGTCCAGTTTTCAGTTCCACAAATCCTCTTTTAGGGTTTATGCACGTTTTATGAAGGTCAATTTAAGACTTTAAGACCAATTAAGAAAATGTAAGGACTTGTTGTAACACTTAAAAGTTTGAAAATACAATTTCCAACCGTACTTTTACTGTACCTTCTGATCACACTGAACACAAGTTATTTCTTACTATTTTTGTTTTGTTTTCAGTGCATCCCCAAGAAATTATTAAAGGTCCCATATTGTCAAAACTGAAATTTCCTGGCTTTTTTTTTTCACGATTACTGAGGTCTAGGGGCTATTTAACTACCATATAAGTTTCAAAACAGTAAAATGCACACAGCCTGCATAAAATAGCTGTGATTTTTCACAAACCGTTGTAACTTCCGTAAAAAGTTAACGTCAGAACTCCCCGTCAGCCGCCATAAGTTTACCACTGAAGCAAGGTGAACTCACACTGTATATCTACACGTTAGTAAAATGGGATATAACGTACAATTCTCAAGGTGTCATCTAGGTCATGCGGAAGATGTACTACATTTCCATTTCGCTGGCAACTATTTTTTACCGCTAGATTTAGTTGAATCCAGCACACATTGTCGTCACATCCATGTACAGTGGGTACGGAAGTATTCGGGACCCCCTTAAATTTTCGTCACTCATGTGTATATAATGCCAGCGGCATTTGCCTGATACATAGTTTAACGTGAATTTTTTTTTCCTCATTAATGTACACACGACACCCCATATTGACAGAAAAACACAGAATGTTGACATTTTTGCAGATTTTGATCATCATTAAAAAAGAAAAACTGAATATCACATGGTCCTAAGTATTCAGACCTTTGCTGTGACACTCACATATTTAACTCAGGTACTGTCCATTTCTTCTGATAATCCTTGAGATGTTTCTACACCTTCATTTTAGTCCAGCTGTGTTTTATTATACTGATTGGACTTGATTAGGAAACCACACACCTGTCTATATAAGACATTACAGCTCACAGTGCTATGTCAGAGCAAATGAGAATCATGAGTTCAAAGGAACTGCCTGAAGAGCTCAGATACAGATTTGTGGCAAGGCACAGATCTGGCCAAGTTTACAAAAAAAATTTCTGCTGCACTTGAGGTTCCTTAGAGCACAGTGGCCTCCATAATCCTTTAAATGGAAGACGTTTGGGACGACCAGAACCCTTCCTAGAGCTGGAACGTCCGGCCAAACTGAGCTATCGGGGTAGAAGAGCCTTGGTGAGAGAGGTAAAGAAGAACCAAAGATCACTGTGGCTGAGCTCCAGAGATGCATTCGGGAGATGGGAGAAAGTTGTAGAAAGACAACCATCACTGCAGCCCTCAACCAGTCGGGGCTTTATGGCAGAGTGGAACGACGGGGCCGAATAGCTTTCTCCGCAGTGAAGACACTATGAAAGTTTGGCTGTAAAAAAACGCTGTGAGAGAATCCAAAGAGTGTGAGAATAAGATCTCGGCTGGTGATGAGAACTTTTGGGTCAGCCTTAATGTGAACAGCCAGGTAGGTGTGTGAGGAAAAGCTGCAAATACCAGGCAGTGGCCTATCCTCAACTGTCAATAACGGTAGCCCAACAGGGAAGCAAGGTGGTGGCTTGGCATCGATGCTGTGGGGGGTGCACTTTGCAGCACGTCTTGCATGGGACAAACGCCGTGGACGATTGGTTGCAATTGAGGGAAAGATGAATGAGGCCAAGTACAGGGATATCCTGGACGACAACCTTCTCCAGAATCCGTATTACTATAGTCGTTTTGACACATTAATCATTAATAGATCTCTCTGTGCTTTCTTCTATCTATTATTTAGTTGTGCTTATAAAGGACGCAGGGCCAATGGTCGCGGGTTGACATGCCGACGGGTTGACTTAAGGCCCACAAGCTAACTAGAGCGCTGTGACTGTTCTTGAATGGCCCAGCCAGTGCCCTGACTTAAACCCAATTGAGCATGTCTGGAGAGATCTAAAAATGGTTGTCCACCAACGTTTATCATCCAACCTGAGAGAACTGGAGAGGATTTGCAAGGAGGAATGGCAGAGGATCCCAAATCCAGGTGTGAAAAACTTGTTGCATCTTTCCAAAAAGACTCATGGCTGTATTAGATCAACAAGGGCTTAATGTTATACAAATACTGAAGACAACGGGTCCTGAATACTTAGGGACACCATGTGATGGTTTACAAGTTTTTGCTTTTGTAATAAATACTGCAAAACAAAACATAGTTACATAAACATTCTGTGTTTTTCTGTCAATGTATGGGAGTGGCTGTGTGACATTACGAGAGAAACAAAAATTAACTTAAAATGATTTTATGTATGCAAAGTCGTGCTTGCCAATATAGACAAAGAAGCCGTGGTTGTAAATAAGTTGACGCGGTGGTTCTGAATACTTTCTTACCCATGTATATGCAATTACAAATGATTATATATAAATTTTTAGTTTGTTGTTTTACACACATGCACATAGACATTATTTCATACACGACATAGTAGTGAGATGCAATAAACATAGACATATGGCAATAAATCTGTAGATGCGCCCATAACAACAAAAGACAATACTTTATTGAACCTTTTCTGATAAGAAGTGTGCGCTGCAAACGTGAGCATTTTTGACGATCGTTTCTGTACAGTCTGCTCGTTTTATCTCGTTTAACCACAGCTGTCGTCTGTTTTTTGTCTGGCAGTGGCAGCAGATATGCGATCAAATTTCTAATTTGAGGCTGTATTACGTCGATTCTGGCACCCAACATCACAACAAGATGATATTTTAAGCACCTTATGTAGCCGAACCTGCGCTGGTTTAAATGGGCTGCCTCCAGTTTCCCCTTTTGTTTTGCTGCCTCCAGCTAGTGCTGTGACGTCGGCTGACCCTAGTTACCGGTGGTCGGCCTGGCCGTGCGTCACTCAGAAAACAACAGGCCAATCAGAAGAGATGCTCATGAATATTAATTAGACAGGCCAAAATCGACCCGTTCTCAGCAGAGTTCCTGCACAGCAGGGGAGCCAGTAAAATATAGATGAGATGAGTTTTCATACTGATGTACCGCATTAAAAGGGAATGGGTGTCAAACGCCACGGTGTCCTGGAGGGTCGGTTTCCTGAAGAGTTTAGCTCCAACCCCATTTAAACACACCTGAACCAGTTAATCAAGATCTTACTAGGCATAGATAACTTCCAGTCAGGTGTGTTGAGGCACGTTGGAGCTGAACTCTGCAGGACACGGCCCTCCAGGACCGAGTTTGGACAACCCTGCTCTAGGACATCAAAACATGTAAAAGAAAATTCCAGAAAGGGTACATAGGGTGACCACACTTTAAATCAAAAGCAAGATGCAAGATGACAATGATTAAAAGTCGTCTTGTGATTTTGGAAATGTTATTCACACGTTCAATTTATGTATATTGTGGATTTGGGATGATGGAAAGGACATAAAAAGGACAAATATCTGAACTCAGAAAATGTCTGTTTCTCCTTGTTTTAAACATGGTCTAATTTGGTTACATTTTTTATACCTTCAGTTTGCATCTCAAATAAATGCATCTTGATTTAAGCAATGTTTAATATTTGTTTGGAAAACAATAAAAACTGAAGAAGATATTGCATGTTTGCATTGCAGCAAAATATGAATGCCATGAGTTTAAGATTTGGTTTAAGACCTCTTTGTCCTGTCTTAAGACTTTATAATTTTGAGGAAGAAGGGCAAATCAAGTAGTTTGCATACCAGTTATTAGTTAAAAATATTTAATGTGCTTGTGATCGACCTCACCCTTTTGCGGGACAGTGACTTCGAGAAGTACCATGGCTTCTGGCCGTGCCTGTGCTATTCGCCACCAGTGAAATGTTGATGATGTGAGACAGTCTCTCCGAGTCCAGATTGAACAGGCCGCCCACACGCACCCCTGATCTGTCGTGGGCAAGAGACGAAGACTCGTTCTCAGGCTGATAACTGGTACATAACGTCAACGTGGTATCGAACAAGTGTCGATAAGAGTGTCGCAACATGGTTACAAAAGACAAGACTTTGCTGTCTGTTAGATTTTAGATGAGTAATTGCTTATTAAAATCATGTGAAAGCACTTCACTCTAAAGAAGTGAGAAAGAAAATAAATATAAGCGGACGTATTTTTGATTCTTGTTCTGTTGTCTTTAAGCAGAAGCTGAGCGAGCAGAAGATGACTCAGTGTTTGCGAACCTGGTTGAGAGGCGATGAGCAGCACGGCTTTCGGACTGAGTTGGGCGAGACGAGGGATGATGCCTCCGTACATGTCCACATTAGTCTGAACTACACTCAGATATGACTGCTCATCACTCCAGGCATTCGCTGTGATCACCACCACCTTAGAGCCCGCCGAGGCCGACAGGTCTGTGACATGAAGAAGAAACACACTCGGTCACCAGCTGCTGTGATTGAGAGGTTGAGTAAGAGCTACATATATGTTATGACTTTGTTGTGACATCTGTACCTTCACCTGGGATTATGTATTATAATTAACAAAAACGATTAGAAATATTTTAAAAGAATTAACTGAAATATAAAGTATCAAAATATTTTTATAAATCGTATAGTTGTTAAGGAACATTCTTAACTTCCAGTATTGAAGTGACGCTTATTTTTCTATATAAAGAACTCAAAACTCTAAAGAAAGTTTGTGTGATATATGAAAATATTAGATAAGTAAAAACTAGTATTACCATTTATTTGTTGGTGGATTTTATCTAGTTACTTTATATATGTCTATAACATACATTACCACACACAAACATTCCGGAAAATTGTTTACCTTTAATTTAATTTAAAATACCCCACTTCAAAATCTAACAACAAAAAATATAATAACGATCAATTACATTGTAATTAATTGCTAATCTTAAAAGATACCTGGCGTTTGACAGTGTGCTAATTTATTAAAGTAATTGTTCTAGGAGTGCTATTTGGATATTATTACAGTGTCATTTGATATAAATAAATCTGATGGTTAAAATAAACTATTCGGTACAGTATCTTAAGGGTTAACTTCCCAGTATGAGGCAAAAATAGAAATACAGAATCAATAAATCACAATAAAATATAAGATTTTTTTTTTCGATTAGTAAAGGACTTAATGAGAAACAGTGGATGCATTCGGTTACACACCTTAACTAAACAAACAAAAAAAAAAAAAAACATTACAAAACTTTTTAAAGACAAAATTATAAAAAAACTTCGAAATATTAGAATGAAAGAACTAACATCCTGGGAAAATTAACAATAAAAATAAAAAGTAGACCTATTATTGGCACCATTGTAAGCTTACCTTTCTTGTATCAAAAAGAAAGCTAAGACAAAATAGCAAAGGAATATAAAAACAACAATTTACTAAACTAAAAATAAAATAAAAAGTAAAAATCAGAGAAATAAAAGATAATTAACAGTATAGGAGTCACAAAACAATATAACAGTATATAAAATATACTAAAATAAACACTAATGGGAATGAAAATAGTGTCTAAGGTCATGAAAATGATTATCATAATGCAAAAAATAAATAAATAAAACATCATCTTTTGCAAAATATAACGCTGTATTATTTCCTTTGATTTTGGGGTGAAACATGACCCAGACGTGGACATAAATTGTGAGATTCACCCTTGATTTTACTAATTAAGATTTTATAATTCAGAAGTAAACTTTGCTTAAAGGGGTCATATGATGCTATTTTTTGTGAAAGATCTTTATTTGGTGTATTTGGTGTAACAGAATATGTTGACATGTTTTAATGTTCAAAAAACATTATTTTTCATATACTGTACATTATTGTGGGTCCTCTATGGCCCGTTTCTCTCAAACGCTTCGTTTTCTACAAATTCCTTCCGACAAGCGCAGTCTGCTCTGATTGGCCAGCTGACCCAGTGCATTGTGATTGGCCGAACACCGCAAGCACTCGTCGGAAATGTAACGCCCCTTACCATAATCGCGAGCTTCATCTTTCAAAATAAATGTAAAGACAGTAAATAATGTAATTAGTTTTACCATCAGTTCAAGCCCGAAAGGGGAACAGAGGCGCGTGACAGACAGTGATGAAGCTGGTATGTGTTTGCAGTGTACAAGCCACGGTTAAGACAGCTGACTCCACTGGAATGTGACCCTGTCTCTCTCTCTCTCACTCTCTCTCTCTCGGGCTCTCGCTCTCAATTCAATTGCAATTTAAGATGGTGCGTGATCTCTCTCGTCGAGCCTGGCGCGCACACACCCACACACACACACACACACACAAAAATCAATGAGCAAAACTCCGCATTTGAACAGTCAACAGCAAATATTTAAACTCCTCTCCTAGGTTCACGAAACGGTCGTCCATAAAATGCATTGCTGTTCTGTTGTAAGTAATCTTAAAGATTCCTAAATGCATCTACTTTCAGAAGGCTAAATAAAGTGCTTATGCTTTCGCCTAGAAACACACAGCGTATCCTGACATGCTGCTTCAACACTAACTGCGGTTACTGAAACCACGCCTTCTTTCTTTGCGTGCACATTTGGGCACATTATGCAAATATTTCCACATAGTGAGGTAGATATGTGGGGGCGTGTTAGAACGAGCCATTTTAGGGGGGCGTGGCAGAGTCTTAACTTGATAAAGAATATCTCTGCTATTGGTTTTGAGACTTTAGTCTTTGCAACTTCAGGGATCTTATCTATGCACAATCAGCTTGTAACACTCCAAAGAGAAAGGAAAACTTGAAATCGCATCATATGACCCCTTTAAAACTGCTTGAACTGTTCTTTACCTATAAAAATTGAGGATATTTTCCAAGTGTGGTAATAATGTGTTAAATGTGGTGATGAAAAGCACCTTTTGAGACCTCGACCTTTGGTAAACCGAAAATCTCCAAATCCGTTGTGCCACCTTTGGTTGAGCTCTCAGGGATGTCAATCAAAACCAGTTTGTCAACACAGCCCTATGATGGAAGGTTTGACAACACAGCTTGGTTAGAAAAATGCAGTTACGTAGCCATAAGCTATTTCTGGCAAACAAAAGACATATGTAGTTACTTTTGCCATAATACTCAACACAGCAGCGATTCCCAAATCTCCTCCGCCAATCACGGAGACCTTAACCTCCTGATCAAGCCGATTCCCACCTATAAGAGCAATTGCAGATCAATTATGATTGACTTCATAAAAGCAGTACTCTACATGCGCAGCTGCATATTTTCATGTCCATTCCAGACAAACCTTTGTTAAGGGTGAGATTTGACACATAGGCCAGCAGATTGTTGGGATTGTCGCCCTGTGCTGAAGATTTGGTGCCCAGTGGAGGTTCCTCCTCAAACTTAGCGATCATCTCTGCTAGAAGCCCGTTCACAGATGACTTCGGCTACAACGGCATTTTTTTTACTATTATTTATATATAATTTTAATTATATATACACATTTTTTATTACTTATACACTACAGGTCACAAGTGTGCAATAATTTATATTTTTTAATGGTTTTGTCTTAACAAGGCTGCATTGATTGATCAAAAGAATGCACAGAAGTAAAGACAGTAATATTTGTTACTGGTAAAAGTATTACGGAAGTCTAAAATGTAACTGATTTTCTATGTAATTATTTCTGTGATGAAAGCGAACTTTTCTAGGCATCAATCTACAGTCTGACAGTGTTCACATGATCTGCAGAAATCAGAACCTGATATACGATTTGTGCCTTATTATCAGTTATTATTGGCATTTAATTATTTATAAAGATTCATATTATTATTAATGTTTAAAACAGTTTTTGCTACTTAATATTTTTGTGGAAATCATTCAAAACCTTGGGGACAAGAATAAAAAAAATGAAAGAAAATTAATAATTGCCTTCACATTACAATTTGACACACAAGTGACAGTCAAGTCATTCATAATGTTACAAAAGATTTTTTTTTTCAATAAATGCTGTTCTTTTGAAATTTCAGTTCATCAAAGAAAAAAAAAAATCATGGGTTTCCACAAAAATATTAAGTGCAAAAAGGTTTTAATTTTAATAATGAAGCCCGATTAAGTCATAATTCAAGTACCAGTAATAATTGATAAAACTCTGAGCGAGTAAATCAGTATAGTAAAATGATTTCTGAAGGATCCTGTGACACTGAGGACTGGAGTAATGACAACTGAAAATTCAGCTTTGCATCATACATAATAGCGCACCCAGCGAGGAAAAGGCCATCGAGCACCCGGGCTCACCGCCACCCGGTGGCTTTAGGAAAACAGCTAACGGTGGGCAATATGCATTTAAAGTGATAAATATAGGAGGTATATGTCAAAGTCATTTATATGTGCCAATCTTCCTGCTGCCAGCTGGTAGCGCTATGACTGTAACTGAATGTTGGCATGTAGATGTCTTCAGACCAGGACTTTGAAATTTGGTGCAGATTAAACATGGTATTTTTGAGTTAGTGTAAAACATGAAATGTACCACTCCCCGGCCCGCCACCCCCAACAGGTGGCGCTAAGACAGTATAATCTTGAAATAATTGGCATGTAAGTTACAGGCCAAGGACTCTATCCAAACGTGTGGAAGTGTGAAGGGCCGACTCGGACACTTGACAGTTTAAGTTAGTGTTAACAGACACGTATTGATCTTGTTGCCCGCAGGTGGGCACTAATGAATATGTAACGAGAAACATATATCACGGGTTAAGATGCGTTACAGGCTGGACGATAATCAAAACATGTGAAGTTTGGGGCAGATTAGACACTGTATGCCTGAGTTACAGCAACTTCCTGTGTCATGGCGAAACATCACACTTTTTCCGGGTTTGGTCAGTGATGGTTCGACATATCCACTATTTAACGTCACAAAAGGCCTTAAGATAACCCTCACCAAATTTGAAGATAATCCAATTAAAACTGCAGGAGGAGTTCGTCAAAGTACGAGGCTTGGAAATGTCAAAAACTGCACAAAAACTGTACAGTAAATTCAGAAACAGTTAACGTACTTCTGAGGGTTTCGGATTCTGTACCAAAGGGTAATTTTATGAGGGTGCGGTATATGCGTGTGTTAAAGGTGTGTACCGATATTTTCGTACATATACTAAAACGTAGCTTGGGCGCCAACTCCGTTGAATGTTACGAGGTTGGTGCATCGAGACATTTGCCACACACACTTCTGAAACATATCAGATGTAATTTTTGCAGTTCTGAAGAGTTGTGCAACTTGCATGAGCTTTGGAGCATTGGTTAGCCCATTAAAAATGCGATTTCAGTTGTGAAGAAGAGGAAGAAGAAGATTCCAATAGGGTCTCACACCATCGGTGCTTTGTCGGGCCCTAAATATGAAGGTGTTCTGTTAGCATAAAACAGCGACTGCGTTAGCTTCAACAATTTTCAAAAAAGATTGATTTCAAGTTGTGCAATTCAATTATGCTCAATCAAAACTGCAGTGGGTTATTTGATTAGGATAAAAACTAACTAAAACCAATACACGTAACATCAACACAAGGAAAACACAATAAAAAGACATGATAACATATAAAAACCTATGATGACTTCCTTTGTGAGTAACAGGTGGAAAAAAAAGAGTTCGATTTAGATGTCAAATAATAAAAATCTACATATATTAAAACTGAAAAATGTTGTTTTTATAATATATATTAACAATATTGCTGTTTTGCTGTATTATAAGCAAATAAAGAGTGCAGGCGTTCTGAGCATAAGCTCTTTATAAAATATAAAAAACTATTATAAATAAAAAAATATTTGTAAAAAAAGAAACATGAGTGACAATTTAAAATTATAAAAAAATTCATTTTTAAAGTTAAGATTTAAAGTGGAAGTTCATATGACTGCACGATTGCAAGTATTTTTCCTTTCTCTTTGGAGTGTTACAATTTGATTGTGCATAGATAAGATCCCTGACGTTGCAAAAACTAAAGTCTCAAAACCAAAGAGACATTCTTTATAAAAGTTAAGATCTTTGTCCACGCTCCTCACCTTAAAACGCGCTCGTATCGTAATCAACGCCCCGCAGGAGCACATATGTCTAGCCTCAACCTATTGGGAAATTAGCCAGAATGTGGCCAAAATGTTCACGCAGAGTGCGAAAGAACCGAAGGAGTGGTTTCGCGACGAAAACAGGTAAGTTAGTGTTTGACAATGCTAGCAAGGGAGGGGACGCTGTGTGTTGTGTTCTAGGCGAAAAGCAAAGCATGTTATTTGTTTGGCACTTCAGGAAATGTTTAGATGTTCAATTTAGGATAGGTCGGTAAGATTACTGTACACTCACAAGACCGCAAGCATTGATGGGAATGTACGCGACCGTTTGCGAACTGAGGAGAGGATTGGTCATTTCTGGACTAGTGCTTTTGACAATCTGGCGGCTTCTCTGCAATAAGCTTAAGTTTGGTTATTCGTTTAAGTATTGTAGTTGACTGTTCAGAAGGCGGACGTTTGCAAACTGCCACAGTGCGTGCATGCGTGCGTAGAGGTGTTGTGAGAGCGAGAGAGCCACCGGAGAGAGGGACAGGGTCACAACCGTCTTAACCGTGGATTGTGTACTGCATCATCACTGTGTCTATCACGCAACTTGTAGCACTTTCGGGCTTGAACTGATGGTAAAAGTAATGACATTATTTACTGTCTTTAAATTTATTTTGAAAGATGAAGCTCACGATTCTGGTTAGGGGCGTTACATTTCCGACGAGTGCGTGCGGTGTTCAGCCAATCACAATGCACCAGGTCAGCTGGCCAATCAGAGCAGACTGCGTGTGTCAAAGGAGGGGGCTTTGTTGAAAACAAGGTTTTTGAGAGAGGCGGGGCATAGAGGACCTAAAATAATGTACAGTATTTGAAAAATAATGTGTTTTTTGAACATTAAAGCATGTCAACATATTCTGTTACACCAAATACACAAAATAATGATCTTTAAAAAAAGCATCATATGACCACTTTAATAAAAAAATATTTTAGGAATCAGATAATCAATTAAAGGCACAATATGTAATTTTCACAGCTAGAGGGCGCGTATTCAAAAGAAACAAAGGACAAAGGTGTAGTTTGATGAAGCTGTGACTGAGTGTGGAATCATGGGAGTGGGAGTTGTGGTCTTCATCCCCACAGCGATGCAATCCGACGGGACTCGGCAGAAATAATTATTGTTCGTGGATGAGCTAAGGATTATTAATGGTCGAGTAGCTATGAAGCAGGGCGAGGTGAAAGCCGCGAACGAAACGAGGTCACTGAACGAGGGAGGCGACGCAGGACCGAACATGTCTTCCGCTGCTTCCGGTCGTGCGTATGTGGGGTGAAGCAGCGGAGCTTTTATTATGCCACAGTCGAGTGCTTCTGCTGCTTCCGGTCGTGCGTGTGTGGGTTAAAGCAGCGGAGCTTTTATTATGCCTCAGTCGAGCGCTTCCGCTGCTTCTGGTCTTGTGTATGTGGGGTAAAGCAGCGGAGTTTTTATTATGCCACAGTCGACTGCTTTCGCTCCTTCCGGTCGTGCGTATGTGGGGGAAAGCAGCAGAGCTTTAGTTACCCACAGTCGAGGGCTTCCGCTCCTTCCGGTCGTGCGTATTTGGGGTGGAAAAGCAGCAGAGCTTTTATGATGCCACAGTCGTCCGCTTCCGCTCCTTCCGGTCGTGCGTACGTGGGGTAAAGCAGCGGAGCTTTTAATATGCCACAGTCGAGCGCTTCCGCTGATTCCGGTTTCCAGAGGACCGTGGCGTATGTGGGGTATGATGCAGCGAGCTTTATTTGCCACAGTTAGAAGCTGAGGCGATTCCTGGCCTTACCTTTGCTCGGGTTCGTGAGTATTGCTGGGGTGGCTAAGCAGAGGACTGGGCGCTTTATTACGCCGTCGACCGTTCCGCTGCTTACGGTCCTGGTGTAATGGGGGAAAAGCAGGCACGTGAGCTTTTTATTAGTGGCCACAGACGTTCGGAGCGCTTCCGATCACTTCGCGTCGTGCGTATGTGGGGTATAGCAGCGGAGCTTTTATTATGACACAGTTGAGCGCTTCCGCTGCTTCTGGTCGTGTGTGTGTGGGGTAAAGCAGCGGCGCTTTTATTACGCCAGTCGACCGCTTCCGCTCCTTCCAGTCATGCGTATGTGGGGTAAAGCAGCGGCGCTTTTATTACGCCACAGTCGAGCGCTTCCGTTGCTTCCGGTCGTGCGTATGTGGGGTATAGCAGCGGAGCTTTTATTATGACACAGTCGACCTCTTCTGCTGCTTCCGGTCGTGCGTATGTGGGCTAAAGCAGCGGAGCTATTATTATGCCACAGTCGAGTGCTTCCGCTGCTTCCGGTCGTGTGTATGTGGGTAAAGCAGCGGAGCTTTTATTATACCACAGTCGACCGCTTCCGCTACTTCCGGTCGTGCGTATGTGGGGTAAAGAAGCGGAGCTTTTATTATGCCACAGTCGACGCTTCCGCTCCTTCCGGTCGTGCGTATGTGGGTAAAGCAGCGGAGCTTCTTATTATGCAACAGTCGAGCGCTTCCGCTGCTTCCGGTCGTGAGTATGTGGGCTAAAGCAGCGGAGCTTTTATTACGCCACAATCGAGCGCTTCCGCTGCTTCAGGTCGTGAGTATGTGGCTAAGCGGAAAAGCGGCGCTTTATTCCGACTTATGTTCGTACCGCTGTCCGATGCCACTTTTCGTCGTGCGTTTATGTGGGGTAAAGCAGGGAGCTTTTATTCTGCCACAGTCTGAGCGCGTTTCCGCTCCTTTGAACAGGTCGGGTGGTAGGCAGGGTGTGGCTTAACTAAAGCAGTCGGAAGCTTTAGTAACGCCATCACAGTCGATGTAAAATCGCTGTTCTGCTACTGCTTCGGGTCAAAGTGCGTATGTGGGAGTAAGAAGACAGCCACGGGTGCTGTTATTACGCCAGGTCGACCGCTTCCGATCTTAAGGTCCTGTGAGGTATGTTGGGCGATAAAGCTGAACGCGGCGCCTTTATTACGCCAATAGTCGACCCGGCTTCGATGCTACCATTCTTCGTGCGTCGTGCGTATGTGGGGGTTAAAGCAAGCGTGGCGACTTTTATTTACGCAGTCTGAGGTCCGCTTTCGCTCCTTCCGGTAGATGTGCGTTGTGTGGGCTACAAGCAGGGAAGTTGTTAATGCCACAGTCGAGAGCTTGCCGCATTGGTACAGTCAGTCGTGGTATTGTGGGGGATAAGACAGCGGAGCTTTAATTACGCTAAAGGTCGATCGACGCTCCAGGTCCTTTATCACCTGTCTCGTGAGGTATGTGGGGTAAGCAGCCAGAGCTTTATTACGCCAACAGCGTACGTATTTCCGAACACAACTCGGATACGTGCGTGAATGTGGTGTGTAGAACAGCGGCGGCTTTTCTTACGCCTAGTCGCGTGCTTGTTCCGCTCCTTCCGGTTCAGTTGAGAAACCTGTGGGCTAAGACGCAGCGGAGCTTTTATTATCGCCAGTTCACCCGCTTTCCGCTCACTTACGGTGAGGGCGTTAGTGGGCTTAAGCGCAGCGGCAGTCTGTTATGATGCCACAGTATCGAGCGGTTCCGCTACCTCCGGTCGTGTGTGCGATGGGAGGGAAAAGCAGCGGAGCAGCTGTTTATCTGACGCTCAGCGACCGCGCTTCCAGCTCTTATACGAGCGTTTCGTGCATATGTGGGGTAAGGCAGCGGGGCTTTTATTATGCCACAGGCGAGCGCTTCCGCTCCTTCCGGTCGTGCGTTTGAGGGGTAAAGCAGCGGAGCTTTTAGATCGTCAAGTCGACCGCTTCCGATCCGTCGGTCGCTGGTATGTGGGGTAAAGCAGCGGAGCTAGTGATTAGACCAGCTAGGATCGTGATGAGTACTTTTCTTGCCTGTATTGAGACATGCTCTACCGGCTTGTGTATCCGAGCTTGAGGGTGCGTATGTGGGGAGGGTTGGGGAAAGCACGACACAGGAGATTTATGACGGCCACAAGGGACCGACAGTGTAGTAGTGCTTCGCTTTGCTTATCGGTCGGCGTTGTGGGATAGTAAAGGCAGCGGAGCTTTTATTACGCCCACAGTCGAGTGCCTTAAGCGGACTAGCACGTGCGTATGTGGGGTTAAAGCATCAGAAGCTTTTATTACGCCACAGTCGGAGCGATTCGCTTGCTTACCACGGGGTCGTGACTATAGTGTTTGTGGTGGGTGTTAAGTAGCGGAGCTTTTATTTTGCCACAGTCGACCGCTTCCGCTCCTTACGGTCGTGCGTATGTGGGGTTTTAAAAAACAAGGCAGAGGAGCTTTTTATATGCCAAAGTCCGAGCGCTTCTGCTCCTTCCAGTCGTGCATATGTGGAGTAAGCAGTGGAGCTTTTATTCTGCCACCGTCCGAGCGCTTCCGTCCAGTCCCGGGCGTGCGTATGTGGGGAAAAATGGAGCGGGAGCTGTTGAATCTATGCACCAACAGTCGAGACGCTTACAGCTCCTTACGGTCGTATGACGTATATGTGGGGCTAACAGCAAGCGGAGCTTTTATTTACAGCGGACACAAGTCTGGCTGCGCTTCCGGTATCTTCCCAGGAATATTTGCTGTATTGGGGGTAACCAGTGCGGTTTAGTGTTTTATATTCTGCCCATGATGTCGGACCACGCTTCCGCTCCTTCCCGGATCGTGCGTAGTGGGGTAAGAGCGGAGCTTTTATTACGCACACAGGCGAAACCGCATTTCCCGTCCACTTACAGGTCGTGGTTAAATGTGGGGGGAAAAGCAGCGGATCTTTTAGTATGCCACAGTCGATCCGCTAACCGCTGACTTTGATATACAGGTCGTGCGTATGGGGGTATAAAGCAGCGGGCTTTTATTATGCCAAGTTGAGCTCCTTCCGCTCCGTCCGGTCGTGCGTATAATGTGAGGTGGCTAAGCAGCGGAGCTAATGACGCCACAGTGTCGACGCTGTTCCCGCCCCTTTCCGGTCGTGCGATATGTGAGGTAAAGCAGCACGGCGTTTATTAAGCCACAGATCGAGAGCTTCTGGCTCGTTCCTCGTGCGTGTTAGTGGGGTTAAAAGCAGCGGAAGATTGTATATAACGTTCTACATGTCGACCCGCTTCCGCTCACTTCGTCGTGCGTGATGTGGGGTAAAGCAGTAGGAGCTTTTATTAACGCCACTCAGTAGACTGCGTTCCGCTATTCCGGTCAGCCGTTATGTGGGTACCGCGCACGGAGCTTTTTATTACACTATATAGCCACCGATCGCCAGGCTTCGCTCCTTTCCGGTTGGCGTGATGTGGGGATAAAGAGAGCGGAGATTTATGTATAGCCCACAGTACGATCGTCTTCCGTGCTAATTCCGTGGTCGCTATGAGTATGGTGGGGTAAAAGCAGCGGAGCTTGCTTATGCCCCAGTCGATTTCTGATCCATTCCAGGTTCAGTGGATGTGGAGATTAAAGTAGCGGAGCTTTTATTTTGCCACAGTCGAGTGCTTCCGCTGCTTCTGGTCGTGCGTGTGTGGGGTAAAGCAGTGGGGCTTTTATTACGCCACAGTCGAGCGCTTCCGCTCCCTCCGGTCGTGCGTATGTGGGGTAAAGCAGCCGAGCTTTTATTACGCCACAGTCGAGCGCATCCGCTGCTTCCGGTCGTGCGTATGTGGGGAAAGCAGCGGAGCTTTTATTATGCCAAAGTCGACCGCTTCCACTCCTTCCGGTCGTGCGTATGTTGGGGGTAAAGAAGAGGAGCTTTATTACGTCACAGGTCGAGCGCTTCCGCTCCTTCGGTCGGCGTATGTGGGGTAAGCAGGGAGCTTTATTTACGTTCAACAGTCGAGCGCTTCGCTCCTTCCCGGGTCGTGGTATGTGGGTAAAGCGTGGGCTTTTATTACGCCACAGTCGAGGGCTTCCGCTCTTCCGGTCTGTGCGTATGTGGGGTAAAGAGCGGAGCTTTTCTTACACCACAGAGATCAGAAGCGCACTGCTACGCTCACCTTTCCCCGGCTTGGTGCGCTTGAGGCAAGTAACGACAATGTACACTTATGGGACACGGTCCCGTAGGCTCACTAGTTTCAACTTGCTTATTTGACTCTGGATTTAACATTCTTCGAACAATTTTTGACGGATTAAATGTATAGTACCCATAGAAGTCAGTCCCAAATATTATCACATTGTTCTCGTGGGTTTTTTGGTCTCTTTCCCAAACCATGGGCTAACACCCTTATTGCATGCTTTAACGAATTCGTAATTCTCGTTGCAGAATGTTATCTTGTGGAAATAAAGTTATCACAGTCAAGAACGGCTTGAGGGTTACTTCTTCAGCTGATTGGTCCCAAGTTTGTGCAGGGCCCCCACACGGCATGTGATGTAGTTCTGTGTCCCCCTTCGATGAGTCGTACGTTGTTTACCCCTCTAACAGTCAAACAGACAACACACGGCTTTGAGATTCTGATGGGTCTCAGTTAAAAGAAAGGAATAGTAATCATGGGAGAGGCGTTGGATAAAGTGAGAAAAGAGACATTCCCAGAGCAATCTTACGCAGCGAAAATTTGGACCATGCATCCAAGAGCCACAGCAGGATGGGCAGGTTATATAGGCGCCCTGTGAATACATTACCGTCCACACACACATATACATCAAGGGTCTTCTGAGCAATTACCAACTACGGTACTGTATTTCTAGCATATTCCTGGTTCAAATGAACCAGAGTCTCACCTTGATATCTGACTGGGATGTTTCCAACCAGTTTGAGCAGATCCTTCTGTAAACTGTCACTAGATGCTGTACAAAATGACTTAAATAATCACAAATGATGCATACAATAATCTGACGCATAACATTCATTACATAATATTATATGCTAATTTATTGTAATATGCAGTAACTTTAATATAAAATGTAATAACACCAAAAGGAATTAAACTCTGAACTAAAGCTAAACCAGATGAATGTAGTTCCATATATTCTGATGATCATCAGATTGACTTACTGTATGTTTCAGATATTAACTTCATATCAGGATGAAGGCGAGACACTTTCTGTAGCTCTTCGATAGCAACATCACGAAATTTATACTGGTACGAAAACAAGTAACATGTTAGAGAAAATAACCCATATTTAAAGGCTGGGCAGTAACGTTAAACGTGATTTTTAAGACAGTGACTCACCTTTTCAAACAGGTTTAACCAGTGTCTGTCATCAGCCTTAATTCATTACTATTTAAGAGTATGAGAGCGTATGTGAACAAGCAGGAGGTACTCACCTTAGAGAGAACTTTCTTCACAGATTCCGAGTTTAAATCCATTATCTCTGTTTAATTCAAGCCAAGCTCGGTGAAAGCGAGGAAAGCAGGAGCGGTCCAATCTCAAGTCACCGGGCAATAAAGTGAAACTTCCGCGAACACTTTGCAGCTGACTGCTGTCTGCTACGGCGAGCCGAGAGGACTGTGTTATGCAAATACAAGTATACCGAAAAACAACTCAGATGAAAATAAAAGGTGAAAATGCACTGCAAATATTTCAGGGTTGGTATTTTGAAGACACCTTTTTAATGTTATCATACAAAAAGTTGAAGTGTTCTAACTTTTTTTTTTTTCACCAGATATGAAAACCATACTGACAGAAAAAAATGAAATGCTGATTGCCAGAAAATTTGTCGGGGGCTAGCGAACCATTTTCTTTTGAAATAGTTTGTCAAGTTATAGCAGACAAAATATTATGTCGTGTGATTTTGCCAAGTAGGACATGTTCCTGGATCAACATATCGACTAAAACCTAACATACCATAATTTATTCCTAAAATCAGTGTGAAATGATAGCTCAGTTACAAGGGTGTAGAAGCACCTAACCCTGATAGCAAACCTAAAACAGATATTTCCTGAAAAGTAATCCCTCAATTCTGATTGGTTGATAGGAATGTTGCTCCAGGAACATGTACTTGGTGAAATCACGCTCACCAAATATTATAGCGAATGTAACAATATGCACATATTTTATTCCCACGGTCACACACACACACACACACACACACTAACTCACTCTCTCACACACACACACACAAAAAAACACACAACACACTCACATACTCACACACACATACTCACACACACTCAAACACACACTCAATCACACACTCACACACACACCTCACACTCACTCACTCACTCACTCACACACACACACACACACACACACTCACGACACACACACACACACACACTCACTCACTCTCCCACACACACACACTCACACACACTCACACCACCACACTCACACTCGCACTCTCACACCCACACACTCAATCACCCACTCCACACACACACACTCACGCACTCATCACTCCCACTACCACACAACACACACACTCAATCACACACGCACACACACACACTCACTCAATCACTCACACTCACTCACTCACACCACACACACACCCACAACACACACACACACACCACACACAAACCACACACACACACACTCGCGCACTCCATCACTCTCAAGCACAAACACTCAATCACCACCCTCACACACACACACTCACTCACTCACTCACTCACGCACACACACACTCACACGCACACACAAACAAACACACACACAAAAACACACACACTCGCTCACTCACTCACTCACACACACACAACCACACACACTCTCTCACTCACTCTCACACACACACAAACACACCCACCACACACACCACACTCGCCCCCCCTCTCACTCACTCACTCCATCACACACCACTCGCTCACTCAACTCACTCACTACACACACCACACACACACACACACAAAAAACAAAAACACACACACACACAAACACACACTCACTCACTCACTCTCACACACACACACACACACACACACACTCACTCAATCACTCACACACCACACACACACACACACACACCACTCCACAACACACTCACTCCAATCATCACTCAACACACACACACCCACACACTCATCTCACTCACACACTCGCACACCACACACTCAATCACACACTCCACACACAAACACACACACTCCTCACTCACACCCACTTCACTTACTCTCACACCCACACACCACACACCACAAACTCATCACACACTCCACACACACACCCACCCTCACTCACTCACACACACACCACACCTCACTCACTCACACCCACAACGCTCCTCACTATCAATCACACACACCACAATACTCTCACTCACTCTCACACACACACCACACACAAACACACCCGCACACACACACACACACACACTCACTCCACACACACACACACACTCACTCACTCATTCACTCACTCTCACACACACACACTCAATCACACACACCCACTCACTCCCTCACTCACTCACACACACACACACACCACCACACTCACGCACTCACTCACTCACTTCCCAACACCCACACCCTCACTCACACAAAATACACACACACACTCACTCATCCCACACACACACAACACACATCACTCACTCACTCACTCAACCCCCCACTCCCTCACTCACACACACACACACTCACACATATTTTACATATTTGCACATATTTTATTCCCACTCACACACACACACACCCCACTCACTCACACAAACACCCCTCTCACTCACTTCACACCCCACACACCACACACAACACCTCATACTCACTCATCCTCACTCTACACACACAACACTCATCATCACTCACACACAACACACACACACTCACTCCCTCACTTCCTACACACCACACACCCCCACCCACACACACACTCACTCACTCACCACACACACTCTCCCCCACACACACACACACACACACACAGACTCTCAGACAGACACACACACACACACTCTCACCACACACACACACCACACACACACCTCACACACACTCACTCACACACACACCACACACACACACACACACACACTCATCACTCACTCACTCACTCACACACACACACACCAACACACACACTCATCACTCAAACACACACACACACACACTCCACACTCACACACACACACACATCGCTCACTCACTCCTCACCACTCCACACACACACCCCAACACATCACTACACACTCTCACACACACAACTCAATCCACACACTCACCACACACACACACCTCACTCACTCACTCACTCACACACACACACACACCTGCTGTCTCTCTCTCACACACACACAACACACACACACTCACTCACACACAAAACACACACTCATCAACACTCACACAACAACACCACACTCCACTCACTCACCACTCACAACACACTCCACTACCACACACACACAACGCTCACTCACTCCCTCACTCACAACACACCCACACACTCACTCACTCATCTCACACACACCACACACACACAAACACACTCACAACACACACACACACACTCACTCACACACACACACCCACACACTCACTCACTCACACTCTCACACACACACACTCATCACACACACACACACTCACTCACTCTCTTTCACACACACACACGCACACGCACACCACACACACACACACACTCACGCACAAACACACAAACTCACTAACACACACTCACTCATTCACTCACTCACACACACACACTCACTCACACACACACACACACCACACTCACTCACTCACTCACTCACAGACACTCACACACACACACCACACTCACTCACTCACTCACTCACTCAACACACACACACACTCACTCACTCACTCACACACCACACACACACACACCCTCACTCACTCCACACACACACACACTCACTCACTCACCACACACCACCCACACACACCACACACACACACAACACACACAACACACACAACACACACAACACACACACCTTCACACATATTTTACATATTTGCACAGATTTGATTCCCACTCACACCAACACACCCACCACACTCACTCACTACACACACACTCACCTCACTCACTCACACACCACCCAAACAACTCACTACTCACTCACTCACTCACTCTCACCCACACACACACTCACTCACTCACTCTCTCACACACACGCACACACATACACACAGACACACACACACTCTCATTCTCATACACACAGACACACACACACACAAACAACACACACTCCTCACTCACACACTCACTCTCACACACAACTCACACACACACACGCTCACTCACACACACACACACACACACACCTCTCCACACACACACACCCCCACACACACAAACACACACAAACACAAAAACACACACACACACACAACACACACACACACCACACACACCACCACTCATCCACCCCCCCCCCCCCCCCCCCCCCCCCCCCCCCCCCCCCCCCCCCCCCCCCCCCCCCCCCCCCCCCCCCCCCCCCCCCCCCCCCCCCCCCCCCCCCCCCCCCCCCCCCCCCCCCCCCCCCCCCCCCCCCTCCCCCCCCCCCCCCCCCCCCACCCCCCCCCCCCCCCCCCCCCTCACTCCACACACACAACACACACACACATCACACACACACAAACACACAACAAACACATTCATGTTCATTTTAGACACTTTAGTCATAATTCTTTTATCATTTTAGAAAAAAAAAAGCTTATTATAGGTAGAGAGGATTTAAAGAAAAATCACGTATTTTTGACACTAACCATGCATTTTAAAAAAGGGATAACAGCAAAAGGGAATAAACGTGGATGAAGTGCCCGGGCTGGACTGGGACAAAAATCAGGCCTGACATTTTTGGTCCAGGCGGCCACACCATTTATATATAGGAGATCTTATCTTTTCGTTTAGCAGAAGTTTTTGAACAGTAAGATTTTTTTTATGTTTCTTAAAGAAGTCTCTTCTGCCTTACCAAGCCTGCATTATTTGATCCAAAATACAGCAACTGCAGTAATACTGTGAAATATTTTTACTTTTTAAAATAACTGTTTCTATTTTAATATAGTTCAAAATTTAATTTATTCCTGTGATAGCAAAGCTAAATTTTCAGTATCATTACTCCAGTTTTTAGTTTCACATGATCTTTCAGAAATCATTCTACTATGCTGATTGCTGCTCAAGAAACATTTCTGATCAATGTTGAAAACAGCGGAGTAGATTTTGGTTTCAGGTGTCTTTGATGAATATAAGCTCAGACGACAGCTTTATTGAACTAGAAATATTTGTACATTATAAATGTATGTTATCATCATTTGGCCCAAATTTACGCTTTTTATTTCAGTAAAATGCTGATCTTTGGATATTTCTATTCATCAAAGAATCCTGAAAAAAATTACTCAACTGTTTTAAATATTGATATAATATTTATAATATTAAGAAATGTTTCTTGAGCAGCAATCAGCATATCAGAATGGTTTCTGAAGGATCATGTGACTCTGAAGACTGGAGTAACGATGCTGAACAATTCAGCTTTGATCACAGGAATAAAAATTACAGTTTAACATATTCAAATAGAAAGCAGTTATTTTAAATAGTAAAAAATATTTCACAACATTACTGCTTTTGCTGTACTTTGGATCAAATAAATGCAGGCTTGGTTAGCAGAAGAGAATTCTTAAAAAAAAAAAAAAATCTTACTGTGCAAATTTTTTTAACTGGTATTGTAGATCATTGCATCTAGTTGTTTTAGATACGAATAAAACATCAGGTCCGACAATATCGTTTAAATCGTTTTATCGACAATTTTTATTTCAATCTAGATTTATTTGCATTGGCTTATGGAAACCTCTGTGAACACACTTGACTTGACGCGGGGGACGAATTTACGTTTTATTAAAAAGTGTTTTCGTATTCTACACTCATGGCATGCACACACATCAGGATAGGTTAGATGCCTGCCTCCGCTGCGAGTCCCTATCAATCACTTTACAGATTCAACTACTCTCTTCTCCTCCTGCCTGGCTCTTTGGCCTGCATCACTCACTGCAGAGCAAGCATGTTCTTGATAAAGCTGCTGTGAAAACGTGGGAAAAGCCGACGAGGAAGAAGTTGGGGTGAAATGGTCTTTATATAGGCAGAGCAAAATACTTCATGGCTCCGTCTATAGCACATTGTGACTGGGTGGTTTACGCTGTCAATACAGGAGACAAAACCAATGGGCCACTGGCTGCTCGCTATCCCTGCGTGATGGTCCTTGGCAAAAAAAAACAAAAAAACATTCTGTCGGCCCACCGAGAAAATGCCCGATATGCCAATTACCAATTCAGCCCTGATGTTGTCATATAGTCAGCCAGAAAAAAAAGGTAATATAAGAAGAACCTGGGAAATTGTATTAAATATGGAAACCAATATGTGACATAACTTCCACTTCATGAATGCTTTTGACTGTGGAATTTTTTTTATTTTTTAGACAGCAACGATTTTTAATACACGACGCTATTTTGTATCCCTGCACATCTCTATGGAATGTATATCTATACTGGCTTTAAGGATAGTTTTCACATTAGTGATCAAGTGGCAACCCAACACTACCAAAATTGTATATTATTTAAATGTAATAAAACGTAGGTATGTATTTTTAATAGGCCCAACAATGTGCAAAAGATTAACACATGGGAATTCTGATTCTAATTAGTTGTTTTGTGAACATTAAAATACTAATATCTGTGTTTCCAACGTGATTTTGTGTTGTGGGTACAAGTTAAGTAGGCCTAATGCTGCTAGATCAACCCAAACCCTATCCCAATCAACTAACCATCAAACAATGCAGCCTATCCGTATCTGCCCATGAGCAAAGAACCGTACTATGAGGACATGGTCCATAAAGGGGCTCATTTATTCATAAATTAGTTCATAAGCTACCTGACCTTATATAAAAATTTACGACTGTTAGCTAAGATGGAAGTAACAAAGCAGCCAAACGCTGTGTGAAATATATGCGCCTTGCTTTGAAGTGGATAATAAAGAGATGAGACCATTTACACTGGTCCAGTGACAAAACCAGCAAGAGGTACAGTAATTACCCTGATAGCAACATCACAGAGACACCTATTTGACGTCTGCATTTACGTTTCCTATCAGATGTCAAATAGACATTTATTATTTAGAATGTAAGTAAAACCAACATCTTGACAGATGTTTGTACACAGCAGATGCTTTCCAGATGAAGTGATCTTTAACAGACATCTTGCAGATGTGCGTGTGCAATCTGGGTAGGAAAGGTTTGCCTAATGTCTTGTCTACCGCTTTGTCTTTCTTGACACCTACTAACTTCTTTGTTTGAGCATAGTGCTTAAATCTACACTGGTTGTCTGGATCAGTAGCTTTTACAAAAACTACTGTGTTGTCCAATTGATGCGTTATTGTTACCATAAGTACTTCCAAGATTTTTCACACAATACCATGGTATTGCCATGTTACAATGTTGACTTGTTTCTAGATGATGTTGAAATGTGAATAATGTCATTTGCATTTCAAACATACGTTGTGCAGTGCAACCAGTGTGTTCCAAAACACAAAATAAATACTTGGGTTTCATCCCAGCTAAAGGCAACTCATTTTCACTTCCAGGTTTATGGAACCAGATCCACCATTACAGCGACGACACAGAATTAACAAATGACAGGACAACAGAATCGGTCAAAAATCACTTTAACAAAAAGTACATGGCAGTCTTATACACTTATTAACTAACTCTCCTTAAATCAGGACCAATCTGGAACTTGGTGCTTGAGTAAGGCATCCACATAGATATACTTTCATGGTTTCTACAGATACAAAAAATGCTATCGTGATTCTCAGATATTAATTTCATATATTATTTTCTCCGAAGATCAGCTATGTCAGATGGGCTCTTGATAGTGCAAACCTGCTCCCATGGCTTGGGCATTCAAATAGTGTAACAATGTCAGCGGCACAAGGAAGGCATTTCCATTCCACTCGGTTCCTCCCAACCAAATAAGACTATATCAAAGTCAAGTAAGGTAAACTAAATCTTTTTCTGCTTTGCTTTCATCCCTAGTTTTCTTTTCATCTCCTCCTCCTCCATACGGATGTCCTCTTCATCCTCCTTGATGCCCAGGCGTAAACTGAGGCAGAAACAAAAACAGATGTAATTAAGGAACGTAATTTTCACTGGTCCTCTGCGAAAAGGGAGAGAAGCGTTTTATTTCAGTCTGTCGGAAACACCTTATTTTTTATATTTATTTTTTTTTTTTTTGCCGTGTTATTTCTTGGCATTTACGCCTATTCCTCAATCGGGTTGGGTACCGTTCACATTTTAACCGGTACGGTACCGGTATCGGTACTTGAATTTTGGTGCTGGCTTTTTTCGGTACTTTACTTTCTGTGTAATTACAAAAACATTTATTTCAGTGAAAATAAGTCAAAAAGTTTCAATTTCAACATTTTGAACAATAGAGTCCTACAAACTTTTTTTCTTTCTTTCTTTTTTTCCCCAGAAATTCTTGTTTTAATTTTTCTGAAAATTGAATGAAGGCATTAAACATTTATTTTTAATCAAATGAAAATTAAACCCTTTTATTTTTTGGCAAACAAACTGAGGTTTACTGTTGAAATTAATACATGGAAGAAAAATTGTGTGAATATTCCTTTAAACATTTTTTTAATAGGCTAAATAATGTATTATTTTTTTATACAATAAGCCATTAATCTGGTTGTAAAATTATTTTTTTTCATTTAATTGTTTTATTTAAATTTGATAGAAAATGGAATATTTAAAGATGTACATTATACTGTACAAAAGTACTACAAGAGTAGCCTAATATATGTCTGTTACATCTTAAACCATACTTTTATTTTGACAGGTTTCCATGAAGTTTCTGTGTGTATACAGTAAGATGATGCTAGTTTTCTCAAATGAAACGGTAAAATTCTCGCAAAGTGACTCTCACAGCAGCTCTGGGGAATACGTTTTTGTGTTCATGCCGTCATATAGTGAGATGCAGAGGATGAAAATCACCGCGAGCATCACGCGTGCTTCCTGTACAGGGCCAAGCCAGTTGTTCTTCAGGACTTTTTGAGGTTAATTGTGTTATAAACCTGAAGCTCGCTGTAGAGGGCCGTTCACACCAAAGGCGATAACGATAACTTTAGAGTGCTGCCGTGATGACGTACTTTCGATGGCCAACCCAGAATTTAGCATATTGCTGAAAAAAAGCCAAAAGGTTATGATCTGTATACATTTTGTTCGTCATCATAATAACTTTTGTGAATTTTGAAGCCTAAATAGACTACCATCTTAGACTATAAACAAACCACATCACATGACCTTTCAGTCTTTAAGAACATTTTCACTGATAGTTTTCCTCAGAAGGTTTTGCAAGAGTTGAAGAGTTCCGGCAGGTCAAGTTAGTCAAGCTCGCATCAGCTGACTCTCAGCTGATCCCCATCAACCTATGGGAATACGACATCTATCTAAGTATTCATAGTATCAGCAGTTTTCGCATTGCTCAATAGCTAATTACCCTCCTCCATCCCCAACTCCTCCTCTGTCAGTAAGGATTCAGCCTTCTGATTCTCCTTTTAATCAGGGACTAATTCTAAAATGTGTATATAACATTATTGAACTTTAACGATATTTGCAATACATTTATGTTGGTTCTGTTATTTTACCCTGGGGGGTTATTGCTGCTCTCTCTGCTCTCATCCATGCTAGGCTGCATTGATGCGCAGGGAGTTCTTGCCCAGAACGGAACCACACCGCCAATCCAAACTGTATGCTAATTGTCAATCATCTTTGACGATAGTGGTCCTGACGGAACTATAAGGCTATAAAAGTGGACTAGTTAGTAAATTAGTTGACCAGTTTGTGATGACAATTAATGTCACGACTACATCTGTTGTCCCATTTAGCTACTTGTTAGCAACTGCCTTTTTTCCAGACGCTTTAATAAAATTGTGAGTGGGTAAATATTTTATGTCGTAGATAATAACACGTGAAAAATATCTTGAGCTTGTGTTACCACAGATCTTATTTTAGGCATTTAACAAAAAACCATTGAGGGGGGGGGGGTTTTTAGGACAATGAAACCGGAAGTGCTAAAATGCGAACTTGCGTCTGGGTTTTGGCCAATAAAAATGTCATGCCTGCAGGACTCTTTGAAGTTTTAATAATCGTAATTGTATGAAAATTGGGACGTCCACCACACAACTATAAAGATAATGACACGGGAACACTTCCATCCGAATTGAAAGCATTTAAAGTGGCAGAGGACAAAACTGCGGCCTGTGCCTATGATAAACAGAATATTATCATGTGTTGGTGTAGACACTAATATAGTTATCCTAAGATCCTTACTGGTATCGTTTTTGGTGTGAATCAGTCTTAGTACTCTGCCTTGATCATTGAGTAGCATTGGTGTAACTCAAGAATGTTTTGCACTTAATTACCTCTCTAAGATCTTTTTACACACTGCTATCTTTTCCATACTCTCAGCTCTCATGCAATATTAACAAAGCTCTCCTCAGATGTCAGTAAACACTCCGACACCAGCACAGACTTAACACTGAGCAGTCACAAAGGAGCATAATAGACCCTCTATCCCCTCCCCTTTGTTTTTTATAAAGTGGAGAGTGGAATTTGAGGAGTCAAATTCCACTCAATATAAAACTAACCTCAGACCCTCATATCCGGACATACAGAGTGAGTTTAACACTGCATAACATGAATAATTGAATGTTCCTGTGCTAGTCGCTAGTAGAAGGAAGCTGCAAAGCCTAGAAGGGAAGTTCTAAACGTGCAAATTGAGTGTGATTTGATCGGCTTAACAAGGGATTTGGGTGATGTTCTGGGTGTGATATCAAAAATAACATGTTCTGTATCAAGACCACTGTTCCTGTGAAGGAGGGAGCAGCTTTGCTCAACATGAGTCAAATGTTGTGGGAGGGTCCGGGCATGTATCGTCTGGACAGAATATCTCCACTCCTTAAATCGGGGCTAGGGAGGTGTAGAGTAACCAGGGAGAGGTGGAGAAAGGGGCCATTCAGGAAATTTTCGCACACCGGCAGAGACAGACAATCTCAGGGTGATAAATAGTCATTCTAAAAGTGCCTCAGTTTAATTCTGTTTGGTAGTAAAGAACATTCCCATAGCTTTGTAATAGTGCATTTGACCCCTGTAGGTGACCTGAGTGAAAGATACAACAACCTTTTCAAGAACAGAACTTTAGTAGATAACAGTATTGTACCAGCGAGTCACATATTATAGTTGTATTATAATAATTAAGGACAAACCGCTACTAAAATTCAGGCTGATACCGAAAAGCTGATTAAAGGGATGTTCACCCAAAAATGAAAATTTTTGCTTACCCCCAGGGCATCCAAGATGTATGTGACTTTATTTCTTCAGTAGAACACAAACAAAGAATTTTAACTCAAACCGTTGCAGTCTTTGTCCCCAGTCCCTATATGAAGTTTTTTTGACTCCAAAGCCGGATTCCCTTACTTATATAGAAGACTGACAGACTGCAACGGTGAGTTAAATCTTCGTTTGTGTTTATAAGAAAACAAGTCACCTAATCTTGGATGACCTGGGGGTACGCAGATAAACATCAAGATTCATTTTGGAGGTGAACTATACTTTAAGTATCATGTTTCTGACAAAACTAATAAATGGTTGACAAGATTAGGTTAAAATCTATTATATGCACTGTTTGTCTTAATAATTGTTTCATGAAAAACTGCTTACCTAACGATAACCATCATTTTAAATGTTAAGTGAATTTAGGCATCACGACATTATAATGTACATTATGAAAAATGGATTTTCATTTAGTGGTATGTTAAATATACCATTTACAGTCTTTTTAAATTGTGTAGGCTATATATATATATTCAGGCTGATTAAATGAATTTCTGGCAATAAGTGAATTTGCATCACAACGTATACATTTTGAGGTTTGATAATAAAGATGTTCAATGAATAAATTGTTAGCGTTTTATAAAAAAATTATCTTTAAGTGCGCATAAAATTTGTATAATAATAAAACAAAATTCTAATATTAGCCAGTAACCATTATGGTACAGTTACATTGTGCATCTTTATATATAGTTTCTGTTTCTTTTCTAGTTCAAGCCTAGTAATACCCTGTCTCTTCATAAAGCAGTAGCCTAATTCAGTCTCTTCTCCCATCAAAGATTAACCAGGCTTTCTTCCTGAGTTACATGCTCTAGAATACTGTGGCATTCCTCCAAAACTTTCCAGATTTATGCAGAACCAGCATAGAACCAGGTTTTCTCCAGGACATCTCCGATCGATGAAATATTCAACAACTGTCACATTGGCTCAGTTGTGCTCTACAAACTTGTGCATACCTATGATGAAGTAGCTTTCCTCCTTTCTGGGGAAGGGATGGCACAATAGGCTCAAATTACGACATTTATGAGAACCACAGATACTCTGATGAATTGGCTTTATTCTATTTAAAATGATGCGTTTCAAAAACCAGGAAACTTAGCCCTCAGAATGCTGGTAAAATGTCAAACTCTGACTCTGTCTCAGATAATGCCCCACTTACCGTTAAGTGCCTTTGCTAATGACTCAGACGAGAAGCGTCTTACAATAACATGAATTGTTACCGATGGTCCATCAAGCCACAGGCTGTCACACAACTGCCCACATTCAGTCAAGCGCTCCATTCAGATGGAATTACCTCTTTCATTTCAGCCGGCCTGAAACAGAAGAGGGATTATGGGATAGTGGACGTAGGAATATGTACATGATACTGGAAATTAGACGTACTCGTTGCTCCTATGGCGTATCTCTCAGTCCATCACGTCAAACTGAATGGAGATGCGAGGATGCGGCGAGCAGACAGACAGCATTTGCTAATGCCCTGTCTCTTCCTGTCTGTGTTAATCTAAGCACTTATTGCAAGTGACACCCATGACCAATGCCCACCATTTAGCTTTTAAACCATGTAAGTGCAACAGTATGGAGCATCTGCGGCTTTGTATCATTAACACAGATTTGCAGATTGTCTGTGGCAAAACTGGATTGTTTAAATGTGCAAATTGTCCTTGAAATTGCTTCATGCATTTATGCATTAAGAATTGTTTGCATCCAACAGCCAACTAATTAGTCTAGATCTTTTAGTTTTAAAATTTCAGCCACAATACTTTGATTAGCATGCTAACCCATTAGATGGGTTGTATGGAAAAATTATTATTTTTGACTTTTAAGATGACTACAAACTACTTTTAAGGCCCATTCACAGCAAGGACGATAACTCTAACGATAGAGCTGGAGCATTTAAAACTGCACACAAAATTGCAGTGCATGCTTACAATAAATAGAACTTTTATCATCCGTTGATGTGGACACTGCACTCTAAAAAATGCTGGGTTAAATACAACCCAGTGCTGGTTAAAATAGGGACAAACCCAGCAATTGGGTTGGTTTAAGCCAGCGGGTGGTTAAATGTTTAACCCAATCTTCTGTGTAGTAACCCAACTGCTGGGTCAAAATAGCCCAATTTCTGGATTTGTCCCTATTTTACCCAGCAATTTTTAGAGTGTGATAAAGATATCGTTCATGGTGTGAATGGCCTTTTATAACTTATCTCTAGATCCTTATGTTCTGTTTTGTTCCTTTTAATCTTCTCAGGAATGCTCCCTAAAATGGATTTGGTCCTTAAGACCAGTTTATGACGAGTAGCTTTGAAAATGTGCAGTTAAGCGTATTTCTAATATGCATATTTGTTGTTATCATTTTCTTTCCTAGAAGTGCATTGTCATTTAATGGTGCTAATGGTTTAGCTTGAGGCTGAAATATTGCAACCTGTTCATACATGCATGGATATCTCACTGTGGTGTTACACATCAACTGCTTCAAGAGGAGTTTACCTACTTCACGTAGACTTTGAGCTTTCGCAGTTTACAGGTTTGTGGGTTTGTAAGTCTTGCACCCAGCCGCAGCAGAATTGTTGATAAGCTTCTAATGACTTAAAGCTTCTGAACTCTTGCATTGTGTAGGCACTGATGCCATAAACCAGGTAATTGACGATGTCAGGGTATGTGAGAGGTGGTAGTGTTTCTGGGTTTTTTGTCCATTCTGTAACTTGCAGGTCGTACGGGTCGATATTATTAATGCCAAGCAGTTTCTCTAAATAACGCTGTTTAGCGATGTTATTTAGTTTCTCCCGATATAACCCCTTTCCTTTCTCCTTCTCCATTTCTTCCCATAAAACTGCACCGTATCGCAGAAATTTATTTATTAAATTAATCTGCTCTCTCTCTCTATTTCTTTCGGTCTCACTGTCGAAGTAAACATGGCAACGGAAAGCGTATCCTGCTAATATGGCGGCGCCTTAAAACATTGTGACGTAAATCCTCATTCTCTATTGACAACGAATTGTGACTCCCGGGAAAAAAACTTATCCCTACCCCTTCGGTTGCTGAGGCCATTGTTTCAGATCACTAGTTCGCATTTTGGTAGCCTATCCATCCGCTGCTGCTGCCATACTGAGACTAGATAAGCAAACGCCCCATATCCGATTGCAATGACAGGGATGCACATTTTGAAGGACAAGACAGTAGCCTATAGTAGTGCTGTGTTCGATACATAGATACGACGATGTATCGTCAAAGAGGAGATTTGACGATCTGGCCCTGTATCGATATTGTGGCACCTGCGCTGCAGTGGACCGCGCTTAATTTGAATACAAGAGCAGCGTTTAAAACGGAGTAGAAAAGGGCAAGGTTACTAAAAAATAATGAATAGAGCATAATATATAGGCTACAACCAGGTTTAATTTGGCTGCACACAAAGGAACACAACCGGGGTTGCCTGATATAAAGAGACGTAATCCCCGAAACAGAGCTTTACACTTACGCAATAAGGACATATCTGCTAAGTGTGCTACTTATCTTTGTCAAACTGGCAACCATGTGCACGCGCTCTCTCCACTGTGGATAAACGCGCTTGTTTTCTGAAAAAACACCGGTTAGCTTGCAGTTTAGCAATCTCCACTACGATATTCTATTCTCAGAAAAGTGTAATTTATCAAGTGTTCATTTATGAGAGAGAGAACGCGAGGCTGTTTATGTATAAATTACCACCGTTTTGCCGTGTTTCTCTATTAACAGTGAATTGTGTTTATTGCTTTAGAAACGATGATGTTACCAGCTCTTTGTTGAGAAAGATAATGTAGCTCTTGAGCGGTTAAGCTATTTAGTTGATAAAATTGTGGGGCAGCGCTAAAAAGAATGTCTGTGCGCGCGCGCAGCGTGAGTATGGCAAGCCGTTTTGACTTTTATTAATTCTCAGGATATGAGTTCTTGATATCAGGAATTGGATTTTTACTAGTAACAATGGCTATTTTTATTTTAGGAATTACATTTCCACAAGTAAAAACTGTAATTCGTTATATCTGTAATTGTATTTTCACTAGTTAAAGGTCACCATAGGCTGCCATTCAAATTCAATTGTTGATATCAAGAATTGATTTCTTACTAGTGAAATTCCAATTTCACATATCAGAAATACAATTCTTACTAGTAAAAAACGTTGTTTTTGATATCAGTAATCACGTGGTTACTAGTACAGACGTCTCTTCTTGATATCAACTATTTAATTGTCA